>CM074524.1:3259634-3726293 GCA_037379345.1 Perna viridis | reverse complement strand
ATTGCCTTCCTAATATAATTAACTTCTGTAACTAAAATCCTGAATAATTTCTATCTCCCTAGTATGCTTAAGTCAAATATCAATCTCATAAGTTTTAAGTTGACCCGGTATTTAGACCGGGAGCCATATTTACTTTTGTACATTATATAGACTTTGTTAGGAGTGACCAGTCCCAGTATCTAGTATTAGCTTTAGCATTAAATCCCTGAAGGCCTATCAGGCTGATGCATCATAAATTGCAAGTTACACCAACCTGTTTAATTTAAACCAACAAAACAAATAGACACGTTAGTCACATTCCCTTCTACAACAAGTCTACTGTACAGTGCACATAAATCAACATGCTTAGCTTAAATGGTAAATGACGAAAACCCCAGTCATGCTGGGGAGTTATTTATTAGCAACCGATTTAGGTCATATGGTTAAATGCAGTTTACCGTCCGTTCTTTGAATGTCGACATTGACACCGACTTTCAGCTTTCCCATTTCATCCATTACTGTTACCAGTTGAACAAATATCTGATAAATTTATCACTTTTTCATTTAAATATTTGTTTGTTTGTTGGGGTATAACGTCCGAGCAGCAATATTTCAGCTTTATTCAGACGATGAACATGAAATTGATGATAAAATGAACATGAAATGATAATGAAATGAAAAAGGGATGGGACACAAGGACAATGGGGTCGACAAATTTTGATTACCACTGGAAATAGGGAGAGGTGGGTAGGGTCGGGCAGTTTAGCCTCCTGTGGCGGAGCCCTATGGCTCCTACTCCGGGATAATACCACAGTAGGGTTCTTTAACGTGCGAGAAACGTGGCATCTTTACCAACACGGTGCACCACTATGGTTTGCGGTCAGGTTTTCCGTGTTATAGCCTGACAACCCCAGCATGTAACACGTCAGAGGTACCCCATTCCACGACCTAGCCCTAGGCCTAGGGCTAGTGCACACATCCCAGTTGCTCTGTGGGCAGAGCGCCCTAGCCCCCGGCTAGGGTTCTGAACACTATTTAGTCGCCTTTTACGACAAGCTTAGTGCTGCTGCAGGCCTATTCTTTTAACACCCGGACCTGCACGGGGTTTTTCATTTAAATAAGGTAGTTTTAAAGCCTCCCGTTAAAAAATTTGAAAAGCATGAACGCATGCGTACAATACTCACTAAGTTTACTTCCTGAAATCGCTTGGCTTTTCAGACCAAAAGTAACTCGTATCATTTTAACACGGTTATTTTATGAGGGTATCACCCCCTTTTTGACTTGGGATTTTGCTCATTTTTAGAGTGTACTTTAGACTTAGGCACACAAGTCCATTGACTTAACATTTCAAAACGGTCCTACTAAACAAAGAGTGGCAGAGAGCACGTAATTTTGAATTATTTGAGTAAATAAATGTTTCTTAGTATCTATATAGTGTTTATTTTTCTATGTGACCATTGAAAATAATATATCAACTACTATTCTGGATATTTATTCATAGATCGGCATCTAGACACTGTCTGAATCTATCGTCTTAATTCCGTCATTTTCGGTTTATGTCGGGCCTTATTTCATATAACCTTAATTCTTATTGGACCGCACTAGTACTGTTGCAATTCTATTGGCTCCTGTAATTTCTATCTAATTTCCCGCTATTATGTCAGTTGACCATCTGCTATCGTACAAGGCAGTAGTAATTTAAGAAGTAGGAAACATGTTGTATAAAAAAAGAAATTTAGAGCGCTGTCACTTGGCTTCAAAGGTAAGTGATTTTATCTGTCACTTGTTTGTTTATATTTATAAATGATTTGTTTTTAAGGTGATGTCACTGTGAGTATTGGTTATTTAGTAAGTTAAAATTTCAATTTCGAGAAGTCATTCCCCCTTTTCTGTGCTAGCATAAAGTAAGATCATATTTATTTCATGGCTCAATAGCTTAATAAAACAAATTTTTACTGGGTATTTGGTGATATGAAATTTCTAATCTTGACTTCATCAGGGAGTGTGTATTAATATAAATTCCCTAACTACATATGTACTTAAAGAAATTTTAGTAGACCCTACTTTATGTAAATGTATATATTTATACATGTACAGGTATGTACCAAGGATTTTTACAGTAGACAATAAAAATCCTTGTATGATATATAATCTGAAAATGCTCAAAAGGGGGCACTCCAGTTTTCTTTCCAATTTATAATATGATACAAATTGTTATCAAGACTTTTCGAGCATAGCTCCCACCACATACACACATGCACACACAATTGTGAACTTGCCTTGCCATAGATTTGTGGTATGTCATAGAAAATAAGCATGAAAATATCGTATTTAATATTGAATATTTTATTTGCTGACACACATTTTCATTAAACTGTCATGGCATAGTACATTACAAAAAACATACATGTACATTAGGAGTAAACATGAACAAATACTACTGCATGTACTGGTACATGTATGTGTGGATGGCTACATGTGTGTATTTTATTCTATTTTTGTTGGTTCCACAAATTGTGCTGTCAGATGTACATGTTCACAAACGTATGTTTTCAGTCTGTGGAGCTCACTTCACACAACAGTGCATTCATCATACTGATTTTTACACGTTGTAAATTGAAAAAGTTTTTTTTGTTTTAAAGGTACATTCTGAGTGGTGTGAGGTGGAACCCCCTGCAGTCCACATCATGTACAATAGAAAGGGTCAGCCTACCCTCCTGTAGGTCAGCCATTATCTTATGGTCAAAGAAGCTTATGCGTCAGGTAAAGTATTCACTGTTGCATTTTTCAGCTTACAGTTCACCTGAGCTACATGTACATGTACTGTCATCATCTGTTGTAGTAACTTCAACTTATTTTCATTTCTAACTACTCAGTGGATTGTCACCAAATGTATCAGGGTATGTACTTAAACTGTGTCATTAGTATGCTGATGAAGCAACTTTTATCAATAAACGTATAAGATTCTGGAAAATAAAATGTGACAGATGCTTTTTCAGCTTAAGCCCTTGAAATGCATTTGTATTCATTATTGAGTCCAACTTATTTGGCAACTCCAAATTTGAGTTATTGCCTGTGAAAAGGCTAAATGTAGCAATTAGCACTTTTAAGCTGCTTCTAATGTGTATAATTTAAAATCTTGTAGTTTTAGAAAAAAGCTTTTAATTGAAAAAATATCCATACGATTATACTAAGTAAGATATTCATTGAGTTGAGCTTGTTTGTCTCCCTATTAGAATTTTTGAAAATTAAAAGAATAGCTCGCCTAATGCAATGATCTTAATGACGAAGGTACTATTATACAATGTAGTGTATGATAAATTGTGTAAAAGTTGTACTTCAACTCCTAATTATACTGAAGTTGTACTTCAACCCCTGATTGTACCGAAGTTAAACTGAACGTGAGTAGATAAGGCTTCAACACAAATGCGAAGTTTATTTTAAAATGTGCTCAATTTTTATTTTGCAAAAATGTATATATATTTAAGGTAACATTTGAATTTGCATCATTTCATTTACAATTAATACATGTTGTTGAATGATCACCTGAATATGGCTGAAATATTGCTGCTTGGGCTTTGAACCCCAACAATCATGTTATTGAATGGTTTTCCAAAATTACCAGATGATTTATTTATTTCAGAAAATGGCAGCTGTTCTCAGAACAGCAAGCTTCAGAAGCCAAGTTCCCATAGGTTACAGGACCCTCTGACTGAATTCTTCATTTCAAAACACTCGTCCATTCTCGTTCAACTAATACTACTAAAACCACTAACCTTGAATGGGGTGGTGAGCCTACTTGCAAGATAATCTGGGGGGGTTTCTTGTGAGGTCTTTGGCGGGAGAAGATTCAGTCTGATTCCTGGGGAAAGACAGCTACAGAATGGCATCCCACGGTTCCAAAGACAGCAAATCATCATAATTGCTGAAAGAGTAGACCCTTTCATAAAAAGGTTTGTTGATATTTATTAATACATAAATATAAATCAATTCATATTCTCTATCAGCTCTTTAATATACATGTATACATGCACACGTTTTATTTTTGTTTTCTAAAGGATCACATGTCTGCTGTTCTCAATTAAAAGGTAATGAAGTTCTATTTTTTTATGATAGGTTGATGCAATTCTTACACAGTGGTTCTGACACTGTGGAAACACTGGTGTGGATACCAGCAGGTCAAGGTTAGTAACAATGCTAAGTTTGTTTTGTCAGTTATTATATATGAATATGTTCAGTAACAGTTTATTTACTACATGTATGATTTTTTAATGCCCTTCGAAGTTAGGGGTATAAGAAATTATCATATAGATTTGTCCATCTATTCATTTTGGTAATAAACCTCTGAAATATTTTTTTTATCATTACATCAATATCAAACTGCTAGGCATTATAACTACATGTATGCAGATGAGGATGATAGAATCAAGATAGTAATAACTGTGACAATGTTTTCCTAAGAAAGACATGGGATTAGCAGGTTTTTAAAGCATGTTTAGACCCTTCTTAATCTTAATTTTGCTTAAAAGAGGTCATGTATGAAGATATTGAAAGTAATAAGATACAGGGAAGATAATTCTATCCTTTCATGAAGAGTATCCAGGGTGTTCGGTGCAAGTGATTTTATAACATAAGACATTAGGTTTGTAATTAAGTACATGTTAAGCCAAGTACATACATTGTATATGTACTAATTTTCTCTGTATGATGGGTAGTTTCAAGCAATTTTTTCTGACTACAGAACTACTTCCTTTCTCTAGCAGTTTGATCAATATATGCAGTATATAAACATGATTGCCAGCTGGAACTCAGACATTTTAAATAATGTTTTTATCTGGTATATTGTAGCATCAGATTTCCTGGCTTTTTATGACATATGTATCCATTTCCTTCTTTTAATTTATAGCTGAACCACATTGAGAAGACGGGGGAACTGCACTTGGGTGGATTTGTGCCAGTAAGTGAAACTTAATGACAAATAATTTTTATATTACACAACAAGCAATAATGATGCTTCAAAGTGCAATAAACAAAATATGCACATGGAAAATTTGTTATTTTTCAGTAGACAAATTTTTGTTCAGTCAATTCTTATAAATTAATTTTAAAACATATTTTTATCTTTAAACATGAGAAAAGTAGCTCTGAATTTAACTGAATAGGGGCGTGTCAATATTTTTTATAAATATCCATGTATAGATATGTAGATAATTTGTGACTGGTCTTAATTTTTTTTATATTTCTGCTAAATTTAATACATGTAACTACTTAAACTGCTGAAAACGTGGTTTAAAAGATTCATTGATTTTTCTAGCACTTGTCATTACTGACATTGACGAAAGACTTCAGAATGACAAGTACTCAGGTGTTACTCCATTTTGTAGTTACATTTTGGCAATATCAATAAACTCCTCAGAGACCAATACTGAATATAACTGTGAAATTGTCATTAACTCAGTCTGGATCCCAAAAGCACAGTTGAAATCATGCTATAAGTTTCTGCAAAGGGTAGCCAAGTAGAAAACAACATTTTTTCAATATTGAAGAATTTCAAATTATGCTAGGGATATATATATAAATATAAAGGTCTGAAAAATTCCCAACGATGTTAGAACTGTTAAAAAAAATAATATGCTTTACTCATATGTAATGTATATTTAAATTTTATTTAATGTCTTTACATAGTGCTGTAAATAACAGATGATACTGAAATATCTTATGTCAGATGCAAATACTACTTTAAAAATATACCATTAAAATGGGCCTCATTTTCTCACGCTAAAGTGACTAAAGCATTCAAAATCCAGGAAAAAACCCTGGGATCTATAGAGTTCTGTCAAAATATTGTGTTACACCAGTAAACGTGAATCATTTATTGTCCTCCTTTACCTTTACAATATCTTACGGATGCTAATCCTATTCCATCACCAGATGGCGTCCTTCTTCCTTGGCTGTTTCGGTGATATTCCACAACATCCAGAGTGTTTTTTTCCATTTTCATTTTACCATAACTGTTCACTTGTACACTGCATTTTCTTTTGTTTTTGTTTTCCTGAGCATAACACCAAAGTTTTATGATGCAGCCAGAAGAAACAGATGAAGACACAGATGAAGATATACAGCATGTCACAACATTGGATGAGGTAACATTAGTCTTATATGTGTTTTACGGTATTTTGGTGTGTATAGTGCGCATTTGTGTATAATGAGCAGGGTTATTTTTACCGATGTATGTATGTATTGTACGCAATGAAAATAGGGTAACTTGTTAGAACCACGAACTTTACTGGCTTTATTTTATTTTTAAATAGAAGGGACCTTGTCGTCTGTTTTGTGTATTTATTTCAATAAAGAATATTGTTTTTGTTACTTTTGTATTTATCTGTTTTGTCAGTGTTCATGTGTATTCATTTACTGTCCGAGTAAGAAATTCGTAACGCAGACAATAGCTGAAATTGTCTTGGACATACGTTTTGATTACTTTTGAAAGGTTTCTATTGAGAGTTATCAATTTCTGAAAATTGCTTATTCTGGAAGAATGACTGTTTTTACTACAATCAATTAAGGGGTCTGAGTGAACAATGCAGACGGTCATCAAATAGGGCATGTGTGTTGATAGCTTGGCCAAGCGTGATAATGAGATGCAAAATTTTCTCTAATGTGTATTGGGGATACATAAAGGGTTTGTGTTAAAAAATCATAGTTTTTACGTTGGATAAGGATTTTGATATTAGTTCAATGAAAAAAAGGAAGTCAATATTTTCAAAAAGTAGAATATCCAATAACTGTGAAGTAGAGTTCAATACTATGCCTAAATAACAATATTTTTTTTAACCGACTACTTTGTCCAGTAGAAATATTTTAGGGCTCCATGAGCAATGTACCCAAGATTTTGTTATTTAGTAATTAAATTGTTTAAACTTGTGTGTATTTTAATTACTTATTTCAAATCTTTAACAAGTCGTATTCCCTATTATGGAGCTGGGGATGCAGGCATATTTTATCCTGTTTTTGCAGAATTACCTCCCGTAAGAGCAGGTATAATTTCGAAGTCTCTCTAATCGATGTTTGGATTCGGGTGCAGAAAAAACAGGTAACTCGAATGAAAATGGAATCCCCAGCAGACAAACACAACGGTGTTCCTAAAATTTACAGGATGTTTCATTTTGTTGGTAGGTTACATAAGGATGATTTTCATTTGTATCCCGGGTAAAGAAAATTTATGGCAAGGTAGAATGAGAAATTCCCTTTTGACTTTCGAGATTTTCTAAAGTATCGTTGATATCGGATGGAAAACCTTGCGTGTTCCGAATAGACACCTGGCCCAAAGGGAGATAAATGTTGACAAAATGTTGGTCCGCAAGTCAGGAATAATCGTATACATCGTAAAGACATAATAATATACATATTATATAGTTAATCGATACACAAAAACGAAAGTATGGCGGTTGTAAACATGATCTGCCATGTTCTTTTGGGAGGAAATAAATCAAAACCAGATTCTGTTCTAGAAGATTTTATTGACAATCTATGCTTACAAAGGTAACAAGTCAACAAAAAACTCATGAAAAATTCATAAATATGCTTTGGTAGCTCATAAGTGGTCTCTGATTCGATGTTGACTCCCTCGATGTCATTAATTTTTGACTGATCTAAGGTCTGTAAAAATGTGTTGAAACGATGTATGGGTGTATTATACAAACCCCGTGTTCTGAAGTTAGTTTCCTGGTAAAAATAGTGCGCACAATACACACCAAAATACGGTTTAATGTGAGTATTTATTGTATGTGATATTGTTCTTAATCTTATGGTTATGCCACCAATGATAAAATAATTATTAGATATAAGAGTAATCAAGGGAACCAAGATTATAGTGGTAATTAAAAGAATGTAATCCAGGGACAAAGACTAGACATGGAAAGCAGGCATACACAACAAAGAACATAAAGTAACCAAAACCATACATACAAAGCAACAAAAGCAAATGAGCAACTTGGACTCCACCAAAAACTGGGAGCATGGACCAGGTGCACCGGTAGGGTAAGCGTCCTCTGCTTTTTAAATTTTTTTAAAGATTAAAGTATAGTTTAGCTTGACAGACATGTATTCACATTAAAAATCAATAAGCATTCTATATCATTTCTGAGGGATCATTCAATGAAACTAATTAATACAAAAATATGCACTTACACTTCACTTACCTTTGCTGCAGGCTATATCTTTCATGTTGTGCTTGAGGGGGAAAATCGTGTTGCCAGAATAAAGCAAGGAAGGATTTCTGCGGAAACAATGCCTCAAATGATTGGCTATCTTCACTGAAATTATGGTCCACAGATTTCAGTGATACTGCCCTTTTGTATGTAGTAAGGCTTGACTACATACCAAGGTACCCTGCTCAATGTGAAATAACCTCTCAACATGGCCCCCAGAGGATACTGGTCAATACATCACAAAGCAGGAGCAACACAATTACAGATTCTTTACATTGGTCAAGATGTAAGTAATCTTAAATTTATACAAACCTAACGAGGAAATTGGTGTCTCCCAGTCTGTTCACAACAAGTATCAAGTAGAGAGTATTTTATTTTCATGAATCCTTCCTAGTCAGACTTAAAATAAAGAGGTAGGACAAGAACTAATAGTTAAAACAAAAACTATAATCCCTTTTTAGAAAGCCATAGACAGCAGCTTTGACAGAAATTGATACAGAGAATTAAATCCAGTACACTGCTAACAATTGCAATTGTAATGTAAGAATCAGTTTTACTTATAATCCTAAGCTTAATTGATATAAAAGTGTGTACTTTATTTAGGTATTGTGTATATTTTGCAGGTCACGAGAACCAATGGATGTTTACTGAAGGTCAAGTAACAGTAAACAGAAGTTATTGTATGAACAGTTCCACCTAGTAGAAGGTTTCTACTTTTCCTGTTTTCCTTTTTTATGGTGTTTATAATGATAAAAGTTGATTAAAATCAAGGAAGTGGAATTTTTTTTTAATATTTATAATACTGCAAAATTTGGGTATAAATGGGCAAATGGGCCCCCCTCCAAGACCTGCCCCTAAGAATTTTCTAGCAATGAATGTATTATTTGATAAAATGATATTATTGGCTAGATTTATTTGTTTTTATGAAAAATGATGTTTGTGTAAGGACAATTGTATGTATTTTTTTACAGGTTTAGAACTAAAGGCTGTTTATGTGAAGGTCAACACTAAACAGTACATACATGTATCATTTTGGAAAATGTATTTGGAAGTATTTCCCAGTTTATGGAAGGTACAGTACTTGTTTTAATATACCGTATTTTCCGGACTATAAGTCAATGTGGAGTACAAGTCAAATTGCCTCATTTTGACCAAAATCAAGGAAAAAAAGTCGAATTCGGCAGATAAATCAAGGGTCAGACATGTACATGTATATTGTAGGTGTTAGCGGTGATCCGAGTTGAGCGGTTTGCTTTTAACAGCATATATTCTAGCGATGTTACTTATGTGTTACGACATACCGTAAATGGGTATAAATTTGCATATCAAAGGACGGATAACTCCAGAACACTCGATAATGTCTTTCCAGTTAAAAAACGTATCATCTAGTGTTTGTTTATATTTTGTATATTTATATATATATTAACGGTTTCAAAGTTTTTATTATTTATCATGGTATTCATTCAAAATGGAAAGCAGCACTGATCAATAATCTTCAAGTTCGATTGCCGGTTTGACTGTTTGAGTGACAGCTTTCGTTGATTGCAGTTTACTCAAAATTTTGAATTAAAGCAATCAAAAGTGAATTGAACAAATCTAATGAAATGCATTTTTGTAATTAAACAATTTTTCTTGAAAAATCCTTATAAGTGCACGATACGTCATGGTTGACACTTTGCTGAAAAAAAATATCCAGAAAATACAGTATGTGCTCAGTCATTTCGCATTTCATCTTAATTCAATTGTAATATGTCAATTATGTCAATGAGTTATTGCCCTTTTTTCGACATTTTTAGTTCACCTGGTCGAAGACAAAGTGAGCTATTGCCATCACTTGGCGTCTGTCTCCGTCGTTATTAACAATTTTTCAAAACTTTTATCCTCTGACACTACTTGACCAGTTTGAACTAAACTTGGTATGAATGTTCCTTGGGGTATCCTGCAGGCTATATCTTCAACATTCAACCAGGTGAGCAATTCAGACTCCTGGGATCCTCTTGTTATTTGAAACTACTATTCAGAATCAGATGAAACTGTTAGAATGTTTCTTTGGGTATTCTGTTTCGACACAGGGAAAAGTATGCCCCCTGTTACTAAAAATAGAACATAGGGATCAAAAACATTTTTGCAAATAATTAAAAAAAATGATGAATTGTGCAAAATTTTGATGAGCTATATATTATTCACCATCAGACGGACCTATGCCAAAATTTTCAAAATGATTTGTTGCATGATGTAGGAGTAATGGCCCGTGAAACAGATTTTTTGTCGTATTTCACAAGTACAACTTTAAAAATCTTCTCCTAAAACAATACGACAAAACATAATGAAATTTTGCGTAATTGTTTTTTAGGGTATCCTACACAAAATATTTTCTTCAGTCAAAAAACACATCCATCATTACTAAAAATAGAACATAGGGGTCAAAATACTATTTTTGCTATTTTGTTATTATTTCCTCCACCATAGAAGAATATTGAAGATGAGCGCTATTAATAAATTAATCTTGATATTCTGAGTAGACTGGCAATATTGAAATGTTTTTTAGGTGGCTATTTTTAAAATTGCTGCCATTTTGCGACCAAATTCACCAGTCAAATTCAAATTCAGTCCAATGATTTTTGGCATCACTAAGAAACATGGTATTCTAAGAGTAATCAAGGGAACCAAGGTAATAGCGGTAATCAAAAGAATGTAATCCAGGGACAAAGACCAGACATGGAAAACAGACATACACAACAAAGAACATAAAGTAACTAAAATCATACATACAAAGTAACAAAAGCAAATGAGCAACTTGGACTCCACCAAAAACTGGGAGCATGGACCAGGTGCACCGGTAGGGTAAGCGTCCTCTGTTTTTATAGAAAGTCCCGCCACGTTGCTCCTAAAAAGTCAAGTCCGGGGTAGACAAACGAGGAAAGGAAAACTTTGACCCGTTGAATTAATCAGTTTTCATGGTGCAGATGGATACACCATAACGATCCATGAGTTCATGATGAAGACTATAAAACTTCTGTAGTGATGACTTCAATCTTGCTAAACATATTTCGGATCAGATCAACTATAAAGTCAGCCTCATAAGAGTGAAGGAAAAGGTCAGCCAGTAAAGGAGCACAATTTGTTCCCATTGGAATGCTGACCGTTTGTTGAAAAATACGTCCACCACACTGCACAAATATGTTGTTGATTAAAAATTCCAGCATTTTGTAGACATCTTCCTCTGTATATTTGGAAGATGATTTGGAATTATTTCTTACAAAGTATAAGAAATCTCTACCAAGAACTATATATTTGTATCTAGGTGTACAATCGTTTTTGGAAAAACAACGATGTATAATGTTTTTTAGTCGGGATTTTAACTGAGTATGGGGAATAGCAGTATACGGTGTTGACAAATCATAGGTTTTAATGCTGTTATATTCAGATAATAGTCTTGAAAGTCTGCCACTTTCCGGCTAATTTTTATAATTTCTTTGATTTCAATAATATTTGGTTTATATAGTAAGCATGGTCTCCTCATTGAATGATGATGATGAAAATTCTGTGTAACATTATTTAATACACTGAGACATATTCGGACTCAATAGAATTTTAACAAATTTTGCAGGAGTTATGAAATTTGGGTGACATCAACACTAGGGACATGTTGCTATGTCTTGCAATACTAAGCAAATACAAGTGATCTTTTGAAAATTTCTAAGATTGACTCCTGAAATTACATACATTGTATACATAAGTTTGAAACTTCATATACCTGTTCTTATTGGCTTATCTCAATGATTAACTTTTTGTAATTTCAGAACAGCAAAACTTCCAGCTGAAGCCCAGGACATACGGAAACTGATTCTTGGTCTACAAGTATTTTTGGGAACTTTTTGGGAGGGTAAATATTCATATCAATCTTTGGCGGGTGTGATCAGTGGATGTCTGTCCTTGGGAAAAGATAAAAAATGTTGCTCCAGTATATGTAAAGTTAAATTATCAGAAGGTATGTTTACTATAAATATATTATGAAATAGATCATACATGCTTTATTAAATCAGGTCAGGATCATAAATAGAAAGTGCATTAGTGTGGTCAGACCATTTCCATCACTTCACTAACTGATAAAAGAGAAATAAGGTTTTTTTTGTCAGCCTTTTCAGCTTTTATAAGATTTCACTATTTGCTGCATACAATAGAATGTATTCCCATTTTTCTTGCCTATTTTTATTTTTTTTCATCTTTATTCAGTCAATTTAGGAAAAAGCACCATAGGTCAAAAAGCGGGGAAATGAAGTTAAGTGTAGGTCAAAAGCAGTGAAGAGAAGCAGCAGGTCAAAAATGGGTAATTCAGCAGGGCTTGGAAGTCAGAAACCTAGTTAGTTGGTGATCAGAATTGTGACATAAGAATTGACAAGTTAATCTGATGATGAGAAAGGGACAAAAAAGAACATTAAAGAAAGAAAAAAAAGGAAGAAATCTGTAGGTCAAAAATGGTGAAATGAAATAAACTGCAAGTCAAAAGCAGTGGAGAGAAGCCTCAGGTCAACAAGTGGCTACTGGAGCATGAACTTGGAGGTCAAAAACCAGAACTAAGACAACTTAGTAAACATTGTTAACTGATGATGATCATTGTACGAAAAAAAAATAGAAAATAAAGAAAAAAGGCAATTGAAGACAATACACAGCATGTCACCATGTTGGATCAGTTAACATTAGTCTTAGAAGTGTTCTGTAAAATGTGAGTACATATTGTATGTAATATTGTACTTAAATTTGGTTATGTGTCAAATCTTATTTTAATTTTTTTTTCACAATTCAAGCTTTTCTTTTAATAATTCATAATGAGAATGAGAAAATAATCATTAAGATTGAAGGTCATTTTAAAAGATAAATAATTTAATTAATTTGACAGACAAGTATTCAAATAAAATAGAAAAGTGTTCTATATGAAAATAAAAATTTTTAACAAAGGATAAACATATGCTGAATAATAAATGATTTCTTCAGCTCCGCTTAGCAGCAAACGCTGTTTTGCACCCCTTGTAACCACTAAAAACAATTATCTCACTGTCATAGACATATATCAGGAGTCTGTTATTTCGTCACAGTTATTGAGTTTAATTGTCACAATAATTCAGCCTGTAATTAGCTTTTGACTTTAATTGCACTTTTTCAGTAAATTTGTCGGACATGGCAAAGTTGTTTGTATTATTTCTCACGACTATTATATGGTCAACCCTATCCTTTGGTAGTTTTACAAGAGTGCGTAAACTAGACAGGATATTTGCTGAAAGGAGAAATAAGTGGTTAAATAACATAATAAATGGATAAAACCATTAAGCGAGAATAGTTATTCAATTACAGATATTAATGAAATGATTAAGAATTTTTCTCTGCAATTCTTTATCATCAATAAAAGTCAACCAAGCCCGAGTTTTATCCTATTCAAACAAATGAAAAATTACAAATTAAAGTCAGAATACGTCTGAACAAAATTTTATACGTCGTGAAAACTAGTGGAAATTAACACAAAACACGAAGACATGCATATGCTTCAAATGTATTTTCAGTTTGATAGAGAGACCTCTGATTTTTAAATTATCGTATAAAAACCTAGAGAATCTATACGCACACACAATGGGGAAACGTGACAAAATACTGGTCAATTAAGTACAATGAGGCCATTATTTGTTGGGTTCTTGACAGCAATTTTGCATATTAGTTTTAAATTTGATTAACTATTTAAAGGACTTAACAAAAAAGCTCGAATGTTTTTTCAAGTCGAATCAAAGTCAGATTTCGAAGAATAAAGAAAAAGAGCATATGACTTCTATATATCGCCGAGAATGAACAAGAAAACAAGGTCATACATACCAGTAACAGTTAATGACAACCTCCGCAACACACCCTGAGTGTTTAATATTATTCTTTTATTTGTTCTGGTTATTCTTATTGTTCAAATATGCGAAAGACCTCGGCGGGTGTTTTCAGGAAAGCTGAGGACGCTTACTCTACCAGTGCACCTGGTATATACTCCAAATCCTTAACGGAGTCCGGGTTATCTTTGTACGTGTTATTTTGGTTCATGATAGTTTCATGATAGTTTTTATCCCTGGATTGTATTCTTTTCGTTTCCACTATGACGGTATTTTCTTGATTACACCCTCTTTATCACAGGTTGTTCCAATACAATGAAGCCATGTGATAATGGAAAGTGTATACCAAACAATTATTTCTGTGATTCTTGGGTAGATTGTGAGAACGGAGAAGATGACCTCGGATGTGGAAGTAAGATGATCGATATATTGTATATCTTCATAGTTAAAATTAAAGTTTTTTTCAATGCTAGGCTAGGCGTTAACTGTTGTCCATAGCGGTTGATAAATATATACGGGAATGAACTGTATGAGTCCTAATTCTGGCAGCATTTTGTTTTCCGGAATACTTATTAGTTGAATGTATGATAATGCTTCATTTGGAAATGATTAAAATTGTGAAAAAAATTATATTGCAAGTTCTTGAACATTTTAAATTTGTTTTTGTATTTCCCTTCTTTGAATACCCTTTAATGTACTGTTTCAAGAAAATATTAAATTACAACAGCAATGATCAAGGGCATATCTGCGGTAAATTTGCACCCATGCTCTATAGACAAAGATTACATCACAACAAAAGACAAGAGACGAATTGGAATGAATACAAAAAAAACCCACAAAATTTAGTAGCACAAACCACTCTTAATACTTAAACCATTGTAAACGCATATGCCCCGGAACGGGAGCCAGTTTATGCTTTTATCAAGAGACAAGCCGCGCTAATCATCGTATGTCATTGTTCAGTGAAAATGGAAGCATATCTATACACATTATTGACATTGGTATCTTACAACATGTCAGACAATCAGGCCATGAAGACATTTTTAAACAACGGCTATTGACACTTGTAAGGCAAACGAAGCTTCAAAAACTCCTAGATGAATCATTTGAATATCTATCGATTAATTGATTGATTGTTTTAATGTCTCATGACAGATATTTTATGCATTGTAGGACAGGATCGTTTAACAAATCGAATAGAACCTGTTTTCTACTATTCCGACAAGGAAAGTCAAATCTTTATTTTGCTAGCTTTTTGTTATTTTGAAGCCTGCTAAAAAATCACATTATTCTGACTCCGAGGCAACCATTATCACAGTAAACCTAAATACCATGTGGTCATCAAAAAACAGTCTTCCATTTTTAGTGTTTGGTGTGAATCGGCTTTGGACCGATTTAGACCACAGACGCGGTTCCGAAATCTGTAACAAAAAAAATCATTCATTTTCATCAATATTCATTTATCGTTGCAGGTTGTGCAAAAGACGAATTTATGTGTTCAAACGAAAACTGTATATCTTCTGAAAAAAATATGCGATGGTACAAACGATTGTAGTGACGATTCAGACGAAAGAGGTTGCTATGGTAATATTTTATTGGATTAATTTTGCCTAACCGTGAGTTCATTCTTTAGATGAAAATACAATTTTCCCGCATACTATACATATCATTTATGCACGATTGAAATTTTCATCAAATACTAATATCATAACCAATATTTAAATATTTTTCCTCATTAATATATTTTTCATGAAGATTTATTCCTTAAAAACTTATTTTCCCACCCCCTCTATTCAAATTCGCCATCCTCACATACATTATCCCCATTCCCCACCCCGCCATTACCTACCCCATATACATACATATATTTATATATATAATTCCTCTAAGTTTATTGCTCACAAATTTCATCGAACAACAAAGTTCACCATTTCCAATAGTAAGGATAATTTCAAAATCATTCTGACAGAGTCCTCGTCTTCGTTACAATGTACTGGAAAGTAAATAAGTCTTACGGACACTTAAATCATAAAGTCTATAAATGCAGTAACCTTATTCTTGTAGTTCGCTTGTATTCTTCATAAGGTTGCAAAAATGATTTTCGTCACTTTCAAAACAGTGAATTATACTTTACACTCAATTCTTGTTTTATATATATAAAAACATTATTTCTTTATTTGAAATTCATGTACATCGTTCTTAATGCGACGAAAGCCATCGAAATTTCAATAGAGATTTACAAAATTTAGGTTTACACTGTGAAGTTATGTATACTTGAGTATCGGTTCGTATTAAGAACATTATGACCACGAATCTTAATCTTTCCAAACATGCACGGATTTTATAGGCTCCCGGCTTAGGTAAATACATCATTTTTTTTATAAAATCTTCATGTTGAACTCATTTTACTTTTGCATTTCATCTTCAGGTCTGCGAGAGTTTTCTTGAAAATTGGTATGGTGGTCATTGTAAGTACTGGGTTAATCAATGACGTCATATGAAGAAATATTGAACAAATTATCCTGATATTTCGCATTTGATAGTAGTATGTGGTAAGCCATTGTATGGTGGTGAATATGAATGATGGCGTTCCACACAGTAGATTAAATCCAATACGGACAAGAACGGTAATGTACGCCTTGAAATGTTTTGACTTTTTTAAATCCAGTAAATTCATTACCAGATACATTTTTATTTTGACATATTTAAAATAGCACAAAATCTAACTTTTTTACTTTGTTTCAAATTAATAAATTCAATATGTTACATGGGTTGTCATTGGTTTGATTTATAAGCGTTGATTTTGAAACATCAAAAGCAATATTATGACGTTTGGCACGCGATGTTGTCTGGGAACAGGTGTGTAGGATTCTTTGAACTCCTTTCCTTCTTTTCTCTTTTTACAATTATTAAATTTGATTTACTTTGTAATTTCAATGCACACGGATACAAAGTACATGATATTTTCAAAGACAAATTAAATATCTTAAGGTTCAAATTTTTTTTAGAATGTCTCCAAGTTGCATGTATTCAAAGTAACTCTCGTCCTTTAGTGCGTTTCTATAAATTCTTAATACGTCTTAGGCAATGAATATGAAATGAAACTTGATAAACTAAACTCGTCATTCGGAGAGTCTTAACAGAGTCGCTTTAGAAGGATAGTATAATACCGGTAACAACGACCCCATTTGTTCAATTGAAATAATGCAATAAGAATTAAAGGGGCATAGTAGTATAGTGCGAGTTCTAGCTTTATTATTTTTCAGGGTGCACCCCTCCTCCCAAACAATTTCTAGCTCAAATGACGAAATCGCAATAACTGATGCACGGATTTATTTTATTTCTATAAAGTATGAACTTATCTTTTTTTCAATTTAGGAAATATGATATATTTATTGTAATTGCTCGTGCCCTTTGATCATTTTGAAACATTGCTTTAGATATGGAACAAGACAATTATATACAAAAAAGTACTTCAAAATTCTGCGCACATTCAATATTAAACCCTATACTGCTCGAAGAAAGTTAAATATTTGATAGTAATTGCTTTGGATATATTTTTTATTTGGTTTACTGGCATTTGCTTTCTGTTCACTGATTGATGAAATAGCTATTTCATATCTTAGTCATCAATTATGTAAAAAAATAAACAAGAGCTTGTTTAAAGAATAACTTCAGTATTCAGTTTAATTAGTGTTCTAACAAATTACAGGAATTGTCAATTAACAGTAATTACACTTTTTCCCAGTGGATTCGTCAAAAGTATAAAACCTTTGTTCTTAATTTTGTAAAATCTGTATTTGTTTAATGTTACCTTTGGTGTTGTTAAAGTAGTCAGACTTTTTGTCATTTTGGTTTAAAACCATGCAATGGTTGCGTCTTTAAAGTCAATATTCTTAGAATTAGTGACATTACCTTTGGTTTTAACATTTGACTCCGATTTTATTTTGAATCAACGAATTAATTCGGATGTTATAAAAGTATTTGACAAAAGAGGACCTAAACAGTGCCAGAAGCTGTGTTCATTGCACACAGACTGTAATGGAGTAAATTACTACCAAAGTGAACTTCTTTGTGAGTTAGTACACATTCGTGCTGCTGATCAGTTAGAGCAAAGAAAAGGAGTCAAATTTTCATCCTTTACCACTTTCAAAGAGGTAAGATGGGAGCTTTGTAGAGAATTTCAAACAAAATAATTCGGAGGAATAAAAAAGAAACTATCGTTTAAACATTTCAAAATAATAATGTTAGTACAAGAATCCGTTATATAAAGATTATTTTGTTGTAACTATATCTTTTCCCTCGAAGAAATACTGAGGCAACAGTTTAAAGTGATTTGGAATCCGTGAAAATCAGAGACAAAGATGAATAAAGTAGACAACAGAATTAAATAGTATTAAAACTGAAAATACGGATATTAGTACAGCACAAAAAATTATATAACCTTTACGCAATAAAAAGTTAGAGCGTCATCAGATACACAGGAAATGTAAGCATTTCTGTCCCTTCTAATTGCAAGTGAATAAAATTCGGTAGACGTTGAATTATGTGGGTTGTCAATCCCGGAAGACGTTTTTTTTCTAATAAAAGACATATTGTTTTATGTTTTATTTTTTAAGGAAAGATCAAATTTGTCAAATATTGTAATATAACCATAAAACCGTACTAATATTGACAAAGGGTAAACCCATCCCTTTATAACTTAAGTTTGAAGTACCATTCAGACATTGTTCATATTAAAGTGACTCACCGAACAAACAAAGCTTTTTCAATCTAAATATGCTCTATTTTTACTTAACTGTTGTCCTTTTCACATGCCATGCAAATCTGTACTTTTGAGAAAATCATACAATTATCTCCCACTAAAATCAACCAAATCGAGCAAAATCAAGAACGATAACTCTTACAAAGTGCTAATTTCATGTACGATCAATATTAAGTTTATCTCAAAAGCGTACCACCCAAATGAAAAAAAACTATGACTGGTTATTTGGTCTGTGACTGATTCTTAATAAGAAACTAAATTCGGTGGTTTTTAACATGCATAAATCGAACAAAAAAGAATACTTTAAATATGCACATAGACCAATTTCTAATCATTGTATAATATCTTAATGTTTGTAACTATTTCTGTTACTACACTCTTTTGGAGCATGACCCCTTTTTCATCAAATATCTGTAAAATATAACTGACATAGATACATCACAAATATTTCCTATATAATGACCCGTATCCGTAAAAAAAGTCAACGAAAATGCTGCAGATTACCAATAAAGATGCATTTCTGTATTTCATACTTTCTTTTTTATGTTAAAAACAGCCGTACAAAGAACAAGTAATATACTTATACTGTTATATTGTAATATATTGTCTGTGAGGGTCAAGTTTCATTTATTATTAACTTGTCACTCAGTGTTAACATCTGTCTGTCAACTGGTTACATCACTTTATACCAAATATGTGTCTTCTGGTAATAACGGATGCACTGACATTTAAAGGTATTATACATATATTATGAACAATCAAGAAAATTGTACAAATGTCCTGTTGGTTGTTAATCATATTCACCTATTCGTTATGGATAAGTTCAAACTCTGAGTGTCATATAATTATCCAAGTGACCCCCTCTTTAATAATTTCTTTAATCACACTTTAAATTTCATTTTATTTTGAAAGGTATTTTATGAAATCCTTGTTTTTGTCGTCAGTGGTTTTAACAGATAAAACCTACTTAGATAAAAACCTTCTAAGATTAACCCTATGACGAATCTAGAGAAGTAATATTTACGCCAAAGTTTTCAATGCTTATATCTCAAATACTAGCACACAATATTCTATCATACTGTCCATCATGGGAAGGTTTTCTATTGAAAAGGTTTTTCAATTTTACGTAATTAGATCTTGTTATATTGGTAATACAAACAGAATAACAAGTATTTATCGTATCAAATAAATTTAATTAAATTGAAATCAACAATTAAAATCATAAACATAATATATAAATAAGAATATATAATATAACTTAAGAAAATATGCACTTTACATCTAATATTCAAACATGTAAGTTGATAATGTCAGTTATGCTCTTCATCAGGACTAGAACATAGGTCACCAACAAGTTTCCATCACTTCTCTCTGTCTTGTGCAATGTGCTGAGACTGCTCCAAGGTGTAACCGAGCCCTTGAATCTCTGTTTATGTGGTTTCCCTCTAGGGGGATAGAGGTCTTCCTGGCTTCCTTTATTGTTGGTGATGTCTAATGCAAAGTTATCTTTTAGCATTCTTAACACATAAACTAATAATCTAAAGCTTCGCTGTTTAACTTGTGTTGTAATACTTTTGCAAAAATTATAATGTAACAATATAAAATGCGACGAAAATCGACGAGGAATCCAATTATTTCTTTGGTTTCTTGTTAAACGGACAGTGGAGCTGAATTAGTATATTGGGGATACTGTAATATCTTACAGTTGAATTTTGATTTCAGAAAGAAGATGATGTCTGTACACCAAATCCTTGTGGTAGAAACCAGACTTGTCTTCTATTGCAGGACAAAACTCATCTATGCATAAATACAGGTTTATATTATTTGCGTATTATTCATGAGTTCTGTGAACAATCACAATTGACGATTCTTGAAAAATGAAGAAAAGTACTTTAGAAGCCAATACGAGGTAGAGGTCACTCTCTTAAACTAATAAATCTACAATTCAGTTCAAATGTACTACTTGCTATCAGGGTTATTCAGGTTAGACACAGTAGAAAACTGCACACCTATCGTAATATCGTGAGACTTTCTTAAACCGAACTCGGGATAAAAAATAAAGCTGTTTTCACGGGAAACCCTCTAAGCCGCTTTCATTTAAATTTTAAAACAAATTTAACCTGCATATACCGAACCTTAAAAAACTATTTAAAGAATCCAAAATGGTTCGGTTTAGACATGTTCTCATTTCAGGAGGTATTTTTTTTTATTCTTATAGAAACACCCTGTTCAAAGGAACCTTGTCGGAATAGTGCGAAGTGTATCAACAAATTAAACGATTTCTCATGCCAGTGTACGAGAGGTACATCCGGGGATTATTGTGAAGGTATGAATATAAACCAAAGCCTTGAACTGGGCTGAATGGATATATTTGTGCTTTGTTCAAATTAATTTGATATCCTGTCGCTTACATTGTTTGAGTATATTTAACAATAGAATTCCAGATTTTGCCAATAATTTTCTATGATATAACTTCGTTATTTTTAGCTACCGATAAATAAATATTCCATCAAAATGTTAGAAATGCACAATGTAAATTGCATATTTTAATACGCAAATGTTTACCATAATGTTGGCCTATTAACTCTTTCTTTAAATATGTTTTGTTTATAGATTGTAAGAACCGAGTTATGTCATAAAACAGCAATTTACCAAATAAACTTTAAACCTTGATTTTAAATAAATTCTATTATTACTTTAAAGTTATTATTGTGATTGCAAGGAGAAACGATAATTGGTTTTACTTGTAGTAACAACTTGTACTAAAGATCAATGTAAGAATAATGGAACATGTGTTCCTGAAGTAGATACCTTCACTTGTCTATGTGGCAATGGATACTCCGGAAATACTTGTGAAGGTAGGAAACATATTCAGGATTAGTCTTTATTGAAAACAAACATCATTTTATGATTATTTCCTGACAAACTAAGTACTATGAATGTACTTAATTAATCATATACATAATCTACTACTTTTAAGCTCTTTGTTTGGACCCCTAGGGTTTAGCTGTGCTAAAGTTGTATTAATTTGGGCAAACAAGATTATTTTCTGAGACCCCTCTTTTATTTAGATGTCTTGGTCTTCCCCTTTCTTCCGTGATATTATAAAATCAACTCTTGTGCGGCGTATGAACTATGAATTGCAGGGTTGCAATTTTAAAACAAATATATTAGTTCTATGAAGGAACACCATAATAACTTAAAATAAAAAGAGAATTGAGAAATACATTTTTACCATTTTTAAAAAATAAACGTTTCCATATTTATAATGTTTATACAAACAACGTTTCATAGCTGGATCTGCAAAATGTACCACGAATCCTCTTTCAAAACTTTTAACTTCTATACTCACAACTGTCAAAGAAGGTCTGAAGTCCTACCACAATATTTGTTACTCCCGTAGTGGTATTAGTTCAATGTGGATCTTGAAAAATTCGAAAGATCTTTTGGAGACAATCAGTTGAAGACTATTATCAGAATATAATAGCATTAAAACCTATGAACTTTCAACACTGTATACTTCTATTCCACATACTCAGTTAAAATCCCGACTTAAAAACATTATACATCGTTGTTTTTCCAAAAAGATGGTACACTTAGATACAAATATGTACTTCTTGGTAGAGATTCCTTATACTTAGTAAGAAATAATTCCAAATCATCTACCAAATATACAGAGGAAGATGTTTACAAAATACTGAAATTTTTAATCGACAACATATTTGTCCAGTGTGGTGGACGTGTTTTTCAAAAAACGGTCGGTATTCCAATGGGAACAAATTGTGCTCCTTTACTTGCTGATCTATTCATTCACTCTTATGAGGATGACTTTATGGCTGATTTGATCAGAAAGAAAGAATATCGTTTGTCTAGATCCTTCAATCTCAGTTTCCGCTATATTGATGACGTATTATCTTTAAACAATTCTAATTTCGGGGATTTGATACATCGCATCTACCCAAAAGAACTTGAGATAAAAGAACTACAGACACTATGAAGTCAGCCTCATATCTTGACCTACACTTAGAAATCGATGGTAAAGGAAAACTATTGACCAAACTTTACGACAAACGTGATGACTTTTCATTCAGAATTGTTAACTTTCCTTTCATCTGTGGCAACATCCCTTCGGCTCCTGCGTATGGAGTGTTCATGTCAAAACTCATACGTTATGCCAGAGCTTGCCGAAACTACGCAGACTTTTTGTATCGCTCTAGAACTCTAACAAATATGCTTCTGGAACGGGGTTATGTTGCTACAAGATTGAAGTCATCACTACAGAAGTTTTATGGTCGTCATCATGAACTCGTGGATCGTTATGATGTATCCTTCAGCACCATGAAAACTGATTTATTCAACGGGTCATAGTTTTCTTTTCCTCGTTTGTCTACCCCGGACTTGACTTTTTATGAGCAACTCGGCGGCTGTTTCTAGAAAAGCAGCGGACGCTTACCCTACTGGTGCACCTGGGCCATGCTCCCAGTTTTTAGTGGAGTCCGAGTTGCTCATTTACTTTTGTTACTTTGTATGTATGATTTTAGTTACTTTATGTTCTTTGTTGTGTATGTCTGTTTTCCATGTCTGATCTTTGTCCCTGGATTACATTCTTTTGATTACCGCTATAACCTTGGTTCCCTTGATTACTCTTTTGTATTGAACTGAGTGAAATGTACATCAAATGATATCGTCTTTTAAGCAAAATATTAATTGGTATTAAACCTTGATAAAGCGCAATTTATAGTTATGTGTATATATGTTGATTCATCCTTGCCTTGAGTGCACAGTGTCGTGGGTTTAATCCCCTGCAAAGTCACAATAAAAAATAATAAAATTGGTATTCAATGCCCCTTCGTCAAGTGGTATTTAAGGAGATCAAATGACAACTTATTTGTTTGGTGTCAGAATAATGTTACCGTATGAAGAGTGCCTACCATTATTCCGTTTCTTCTGTGAACAAGTACAAAACAAATACGGCTCAGTGAGTCGAAATAGCACAAGGCAATTTCTGTTCATCTGGTCCATCGTTATTGTCCCGAAATGCCTTAATTATTGCCCTTTATTTATTTATTTATTTATTTTTCTTTGTTGGTTAGTTCATTTTCTTTGTGTGTTTATTTTATTTTTTTATTTTTGGTGTATTCGTTGTCCTCTGATTATGTTCTTTTTTGTTACCTTTTAAGTCTTAGATTTCCCTTCCAGACGCAGTATCACAATGCTGGACAAAAATGGGCTCATTCGAATAAACAATATGAAAAAATAAGTAACTAAAGCACATCCGTACTACTTTAATGTTTGTGATCAATATCTAATATATGTATGATTAAATGTGTATTCCAAGGTTTGTATATAATTTTAGAGCATTTTTGTGACAACCGTCCTTGTCAAAATGGTGGTAAATGCTACCCATCTAAAGTTAAAGAATACAGATGTGATTGTGCACTTGGATATTCTGGCGAAACGTGCATTGGTAAGGAAATGGATTAAAAAACATTTTATTTCAGAACTTAAATATGCAGACGTATGTATCGTTTATCTTAGAAAATTAATTTATTTAAATCAATGTTGATAAATATGTATAAAAAAACAAATTTCAGAAATTGAAAAAAATGCGAAACGAATTCGTTTATATGGAAACCCAATTTTATTCACACATCACAAAAGTTGGGAAATATACTTCTAAATAAGTTACTTATGTGCATCTTCTAAGATATGAGCATATGATACCTGCATGTTATCTGTCAGGTTATCCTGCTTAGCATATTAGTACAGGTACGCATAAAATGTTCATGGCCTTTTACTTACACAAGTTCTTCGAAAGTTAATTAGAGATGCACCTGGTCCATGTTCCCAGTTTTTAGTGGAGTCCAAGTTGCTCATTTGCTTTTGTTACTTTGTATGTATGATTTTAGTTACTCTATGTTCTTTGTTAAGCATTTCTGTTTTCCATGGCTGGTCTTTGTCCCTGGATTACATTCTTATTACCGCTATAACATTGGTTCCCTTAGTTACTCTTAGAGGAGTGTGCATTGCTACACGTACCTCATTTTTTGGAAAGCCATGATGATCAGAAAATGGAGTTTACTTTTATTATTTCTTTAAGATTACGTTTGTGACAGTAACCCATGTCTAAATGGCGGATCATGTCAACCAACCAGAAGTGATAGTTTTGCCTGCACATGTCCAATGGGTTACTCTGGTAATGAGTGTCAAAGTAAGCCATTAAAAATTCTTTATTTTATAAATATGTTCGCTGCTCTGTTTGAGAATAACAAGCATTTTAGTGGGTTTTGAGTTTTTTAAGATCTTCAGTGCTAGAACAATAAATGTACCATAAATTGATGTGTCAGAGGGCTTGATTTTGAGATAAAGCATATGAAATTTTGACAGGAAAGGATTTATCTTAGGCTTTTAGCTTTATAGTTTTTTTTCTATTTAAAACCCGACGAAATAAAAAGGATTCATAAAAACTTCCCAAATGACAGTTTAAGGTGTGTTAAATCAAAAAGATATCAAGGAAACTAAGATTTTAGCGGCAATCAAAAGAATGTAATCCAGGGACAAAGAATAGACAAGGTAAACAGACACACACAACACTACAATTATTGAAATTATGAAAAGGAAAGTGGGGGTCGCTGGGCAAAATATATCAATGCTATGAAATTAATAAAACCAGCAAAGTCTGAAAATCAGACAAAAATGGCTGAACATGAGCAAATTTTCTTAATTGTCCATTTCAATATATAATAATTTCACTTCTGTTATACAATGTCATTTATTTGAATAAAAATACAGCTGACCCGTTGTAAATTTATAGTTTGTTAATTTTCATTTCAATATATAGACTCTTGTTAAAGCACATTTTTTTATCAAGATAACTGAGAAAACCAAATATTTTTTTTCTTTAAATATCGTGTAATATGGATTTCTATGGCAAATAATTTTGTTTATTTCTATATCATTTGCAAAAAATATTAATGAGTCCATCATTTTTCCGAAAGCCACAAAAAAACTTTCAGTTATTTGAATGAAAATACTGAACATGAATCTGAGTGATATTATAAAATAAGGGTGCTGTCCTATCTCCTGAAAAAGACACATAATTTAACTGTTTTTTCTTGAATATCGTGTAATATGGATATCTATGGCAAATTATATGGTTTACTTCTGTATCTTTTGCAGGAATAATAATGTGTCCATCATTTTTCCAAAAACTACGACAAAAAACTTTCAATTATTTGAATGAAAAAAATGAACATGAATGTGTGGGACATTACAAAATAAGGGTACCACTCACCTAAGTATATTTCTGTGCATGCAAATTTAAAGGTTTTAAAAAACATAAAATATTACATGAAAATGATATTTTTAGGAAATATTTATAATTTATACAGTTTTGCATTTCATGAAATTTATTTCATTGGGTTTTAAACTGCACACGCCAATTAAATGTACAACTTTAAGTTTATGCGAGAAAACTAAACAAAAAAGTGTATAATATTAAACAAACTTTTAGTTTTCTTCTTTTTGTTTTTGTTTTTGTTTTTGTTTTTTTGTTTTTGTTTTCTTTTTGTTTTCTTTTTTGTTTTGTTTTCTTTTTGGGTTTTTTTTCTGAATAAGAATTAATCACTCTTTCTTTTTCTATTTTAATAGCCTACGTATGTAATGAAACTACTTGCAAGAACGGTGCATTGTGTACACCAACCGGAAGTTCTTCATTTTCATGCACATGCCATCTTGGTTTCTCAGGACCTGAGTGTGAAGGTAAAACTTTTTATCAACTTTATCTCATATGTACCTGTTTTGTTATGTACAAAAAAGTATTTATCAATGTCGTAATGATTGTTCAATTCAAATGTGTCATCCAGTTTCTTCGTTCTTTTCATTTAGTGTTTATGGCACAAATATATTTGAACAGGTTAATGTACTGAATAAAGAAGTAACCTTCATAATTGAAAATCTCAAAACATTACTTTTCATATTAAGGGTTATGACTGGTGTTTGGGGTAGGATGTTGATAAGGGTTTGGGTCAAAAACTGACCGATATTATATTTTCTTAATTAATACAATACTAAAATCATGCCTCGACCCTTTATAATAACCTTATTAAAAGTGATAATATGAAACTTCGATGTTGAAAAAAAAATCAAAAATTATCGAAAAATCGATACTTTAAATGATTACCTAAGAAATAATTCGTGAAGGGGGTAGATTTGTACTCATTCTAACATCGGTACGGCATTTTTTTTCCGATTAATTAACACCGAGCGATAGCGAGGTGTTAAATGAGAACATAAATGCCAAACTAAACAATGAGTACAATATCCCCGTAAGGAGTTATTTATTTTCTAATATGAGAAATACGGTAATTTTTGTGATAAAACTTTTCCTAGGCATAGCCGAAAAAACGGCTGTTCCGTTTAACCTCCCCCGTATTGAAAGATTAAATTTGTATATTTATATCATCGTATGTGTTAAAGAGTAATCAAGGGAACCAAGGTTATAGCGGCAATCAAAAGAATGTAATCCAGGGACAAAGACCAGACATGGAAAACAGACATATACAACAAAGAACATAAAGTAACTAAAATCATACATACAAAGTAATAAAAGCAAATGAGTAACTCGGACTCCACTAAAAACTGGGAGCATGGCCCAGGTGCACCAGTAGGGTAAGCGTCCGCTGCTTTTCTAGAAACAGCCGCCGAGTTGCTCATAAAAAGTCAAGTCCGGGGTAGACAAACGAGGAAAGGAAAACTATGACCCGTTGAATAAATCAGTTTTCATGGTGCTGAAGGATACACCATAACGATCCACGAGTTCATGATGACGACCATAAAACTTCTGTAGTGATGACTTCAATCTTGTAGCAACATAATCCTGTTCCAGAAGCCTATTTGTTAGAGTTCTAGAGCGATACAAAAAGTCTGCGTAGTTTCGGCAAGCTCTGGCATAACGTATGAGTTTTGATATGAACACTCCATACGCAGGAGCCGAAGGGATGTTGCCACAGATGAAAGGAAAGTTGACAATTCTGAATGAAAAGTCATCACGTTTGTCGTAAAGTTTGGTCAATAGTTTTCCTTTACCATCGATTTCTAAGTGTAGGTCAAGATATGAGGCTGACTTCACCGTGTCTGTAGTATCCTCTATCTCAAGTTCTTTTGGGTAGATGCGATGTATCAAATCCCTGAAATTAGAATTGTTTAAAGATAATACGTCATCTATATAGCGGAAACTGAGATTGAAGGATTTAGCCAAACGATATTCTTTCTTTCTGATCAGATCAGCTATAAAGTCAGCCTCATAAGAGTGAATGAATAGATCAGCAAGTAAAGGAGCACAATTTGTTCCCATTGGAATGCCGACCGTTTGTTGAAAAACACGTCCACCACACTGGACAAAAATGTGGTCGATTACAAATTCCAGCATTTTGTAAACATCTTCCTCTGTATATTTGGAAGATGATTGGGAAGTATTTCTTACAAAGTATGAGGAATCTCTACCAAGAACTATATATTTGTATCTTGATGTACCGTCATTTTTTGGAAAAACAACGATGTATAATGTTTTAAGTCGGGATTTTAACTGAATATGGGAATTAGAAGTATACAGTGTTGAAAGTTCATAGGTTTTAATGCTATTATATTCAGATAATAGTCTTGAACTGATTGTCTCCAAAAGATTTTTGGATTTTTTTTAGGATCATCATTGAATTAATACCACTACGGGAGTAACAAGTGTTGTGGAATTTATATAATTTATTTCAATTAGATAACCTCTAAGCCGTTAAATTATCGCGTAAACTTTCTAAATGAGTGTAATGTCTCGAAGCGACAGCGAAAGAAAAGGAGACAGTGCGCAGGTGCTAAAGGTGGGGTTGTACCGACATATACTGTTTGGCGATATGAAGACGTCATATTAGAAAAATATATATATCATTTGAAAGAATATTAATGCATTATAATTTAGGTCGAACGTAGCGGCTCCTACTAGATGAAATTGATTGTCTGTTTGGTTTCGTTGTTTTGATTATAGTCTATTTGTGCAGATTTTGTATGTGATGGAAATCCTTGTCAAAATGGCGGTTCATGTTCACCGACCGGAAGTGAAACATTCTCATGCGCATGCACCTTTGGTTATTCCGGTCCTCAATGCGAAAGTAAGTTTGTCTTTGGTCTACACTTTTGACTTTTTGGAATACACTAGTCATTTGTTTGATTTTACATGCTATGAAGAAATCACTTAAAATGCATGCAAGGATCTTTTATTTTGTCAGTGAAAATTTTGAATCAGTTGCGAAACTCTATTTCTACTATTTCTTATTATTTGCCTCCTATAATTTATTATTTTTTTATTCAAAGCTCGTGCAACACAATTACAGGAAATATATTTTTTGAATGGATATGTTAGACTGATCAATGTTAGTGAGATTTGGGAAGTGGAGGATAAAGAGTGCTGTTATTCTTTTGTATTTTTCCCCCTTTTTCTTTTCATTATACAGAGGTGATGTTAGTGAGACAAACTACTCCACAACACAAGTAACTTATTGAATTAAACCTACGATCACTTTGTTACAATAAACATAAGCAGTCATTGACAATTTACATGAAGTATTTGTTTGAAGAACCAGTACAAGATTGATTCTACTGAACGTACAAGATGATCTAATGTTACATAGAATTATTTTTTCTCCTATTCATTTAGCTCATGTTTGCGCCAGCAAACCTTGTTTAAATGACGGGAACTGCAGTGCTGCCGGAAGTACAACATTTTCCTGTGACTGTCCTATAGGATATACGGGATTGCAATGCAGTGGTACATTTTTTATTTGTCGATATCTTTGTGGATTGATATATTAATTATTTAACTATCTCTCGTGACTTTCAAATTCCATAATATTGTTTTGAAGTGACATCAACAATTGTTTCAATCTCGTGCCATAGAAACGTACATTTTATTTCCAAAATGAGTAATTAAGCAGTTGACAAAAACGTTTTAAAAACATGGGAATGGGCTTTTGGTTTGTTTGATATTCCATGAAAATTATCAAATGATGTATGTTGTGGTGAATCTCAGTAAAAAAAGTGTTCAATTTTTAATTCATTTACCCCCACAGAGCACGTGTGTGACAGCATTCCATGTCAAAACGAGGGCACTTGCAAACAAGATAGCTCTAAAAGATCTGGATTTTTCTGTAATTGTTTTCCTGGTTATTTTGGAACACAGTGTGAGAGTAAGCATTCAATTAATTATAGCAAGCAGGTTGATAGGTCATGATGAGTTGTATTTGTTCCGCCAAAGTAACAGCATCTATACATTATTCAAGGAAACAACAAATAATTTGCTCATGTGATAAATGTTTCTTGTGTGGATACAAACATGTGTTCAAATCTCAAACCTGGAAGTAAAATATATACAACTCTAGATTTGAAGATATTTTCTTCAATATTGCATGACATTAGATAAAAGCTTTCACATTTTCAGTCCGAAAATTTTATTATTGTCCATTATTTGCACTACGTTTCTTTCTCAAAAATGATATTAATTCATTCATTCTGTTAGGTCATGTTTGCACTCCTAATCCTTGTTTTAATGGAGGAACATGTTCAATGGATTCTGCAAGCGGAAGTTATAAATGCGCATGCATGACGGGATATAAAACTGACGATGATTGCAAGTCAAGAGGTAAGAACTCTTTCTTTATATCAAAATATATTCAAAACTGCTTAACAATATACGTTAGGTGTCATTTAACTGTTACCAGTTCTTATATTGCTCCAAAAAAAGGTTCATGCAATATTGAAGAATAAATGAAAGTTCACCCTAAAACTGTAAAGATGTGGAAGGCTGAATTCGTATAACATAAAATTTTCCTCGATTTTTTATTGATAAAATCGTTGGAGGTGGGGTCTCCCCTTTGTTTTAATTTAAGGATTATTTCCCTGAAAGAAAACACAAAAATACTACACCGACTTCAAGTGCATGTATGTTTTTGACTAATCAATGAAAATATATACAGGCAAAGTGTAATAATAAATAAGTAAACATTTTAACTATAATGTTTATAATAATGATCTTATATAATTAAAGTAGAAAAAATCAATTACTGGTCCCATGTACTTGTATTTTTGTTATTATTATTTTCAACCTAACAATTAATATATATATATTATCATTATTAAGTAAACATTTGATGAGCATATTAATTGCAATTAACACAATAATTATTTCATATAAACAATACTTCAAACTAACTAAACCTGCGGTACTGCTTTAATGCACATTAAAGACAGTTATTCATTATAATTTAAAGCAACATCAGACGGAATGATTATTACATTTTTAAAAAATCTTATTTTCATCGGCAAATCTAGAACCAAATTCACAGGAAGATACACTGTATGCAAGCAGTTCTTAAAAGTAGAGACATGCAAATCCTCACTTTAAACTTTCAACTTTAATAAGATATCTACTGAAACTTTTTCTTAAAAATCAAAACATAGAACAAAGGAGAGAAGTTATTTCTGCTAATGTGTATTTCTTCAACTAGTCAAAAAAATTGTCGGGGGCAGCTGAGCGAAAAAACCTGCAAAGGAATTTAGAGGACAACTGTAAGAAATTAATTTCAGCTTATACATGAGCGAAAAAACTTGTTTTTGTTAATGTAAAGAAAGATATGTATCAATAGCTGTGGGGCTTAATGAAACTTTTTTTGTATGTGTATGTGTGTTTGTTCTCAGATTAATTCATTCTGATGAGGTTATGTCATCTGTATGGTATATTTTATTTAATGAATATAATTTACCACATGCCATAGGGCACTTTCAAATGCAAAGAGAAATCAAGATAACCAAGGTTCTAGCGGAAATAAAAAACGTTATCCTGACACAAAGACCACATATGGAAAACAGACAAACATAACGGAGAACATAAAATAACCAAAAAATGCATACAAAATAACAATAAGTAAATGAGCAACTCGGACTCCACTAAAACCTGGGAGCATGGAACAGGAGCACCGATAGGGTAAGTTTCCTCTGTTTTCTAGAAACATCAGCCGAGATGCCATAAAATCAAGTCTAGGAGCTTTACTGTAAAACTTCTAGGGCGATACAAAAAGTCTTTCCTAGTTAAGGCAAGCTCTGGCATAGCGTATTAGTTGTTATATGAGCACTCTATACCCAGTTGCTGAGGGGATATAGCACCAAATGAAAGGAAAGTTGACAATATGGAATGAAAAGTCATGGCTTTTGTCGTATAGTTTGGTGAATAGTTTTCATTTACCATCGTTCTCCATCTGTGGTTAAGAAAGGTTGACTTCACACTGTCTGTAGTATTCTTTATCTTAAGTTCTTAGGTGCAGAAAGTACCCGTTTTGCATCTTTCTGATAACTAAAAACGACAAGGATAATTATTTTTTTCTCTAAGAGGACTCGTTTGATATAGTTAATGCATTACATTTAGATTTTGCATATTTATTTCACAGATGTCTGGTTCTGGCTTAAAGGTATACTTTCAGGCAAAGAATGAGATACTCTTATCTAGGTGACAATTGTGATACCGACTGAAAAATGACTTGAAACAAGAATATTCGTTAAAATATGTTTTTGAAACTGTATGCATTTAAAAAACGAAATTGTTCTTAAGTAAGCGGGTTTTTTACCATTTGTACTATATTGTAGAATTATATGTTTGTCCCTCTTTACGTCAAATTTAATAAAGGTTTTAACCTGACCGATGCCATTTTGTTTTATTTCACAGCAAATGAATTTCATGACATCTTCATCCTTGTCCGTCCGTCCGGAAGGGAGGTACATGCTTTGTTTGGTTATCTCCTACTACAGTTTTTTTTTAGTTAAAGCTTTGAATTTTTTTAGGATGATTATACACAAAATAGAGATTTTCAGGGATCAAAAAGTTTGATTATCGTAAGAGCTTTCCACAATATGTAACTGTTGAACTTAGAAAACTAAACTTCTCAAAGAGGTAATAATGGCTACATTGTGTCAAGCTATATCCTACTAAAATCTAAGCTACGGCATTGAAAGTTTGTTGTCCATTTATATACGCACTGAGATGTGCAGGATATGGTATTTAGATTTAAGTTTTTTTTTTTCCGACGCTGTCGTTATAGTTTCACTTTTTACCCTTTTACCTTAACGACGCTCTTCAATGGAAACGTAATTCACCTGATCGAACTTCTGTCTGGTGTTCGGTCAAACTGTATCGAAAATTGAAATTTCATGCCATGTGTTATTTCGTGAATGAAATGTAGAAAATTATAACTGAAAAGAATAAATTTTACTGCGCTGGCTATCTTTAAGCATGCAAGGACATCTCTTTTCTTTTCTTTTTCTTTTCTTTTTTCCTTTATTTGCTTTTGCTTGGTGTTTGCTTCTTTAACTTAAATAAGAATTCTATTTGTATAAAATTTTACTTTGTCGTACATTTTATTTAGTGTTGCAAAACAAAAACCTGAACATTCATCTTCAATTTGACAATTATAAGTTATCATTATAGCTTAAATGTGATATTATTTTTCTGCATCAAATATTTCAGTTAATCGGATTCATATTCTATAATAGTAAAAGAAGCAAATACTGCGTAATATGTTGGTCATCGTTCTGGCAGAATTTAAAATTTCACAATTTACGGCTTATAACCAAATCATATTAGGTTATTAAAGTTAATGCTAAATGATAAAACGACCAATCATATTGGCGTTTGCAATTGTAAATTTGCAGGCGGTTTAAGTTAATGTTTCAAAAAAAGAAAGTATATTACGTTTGTAAAATCTGAGATGTCCTTCGCCACTTTCATTAAAATGTGCGAAATCATTACGGAACAAACATAGGGAAAATGATATTTAATATTAATCTTTATGTAGATAATGCATTCTGAAGTATATATATGACGCAAATTCAGCCAATCGAACGTATGAAAAATCCTTTCGCTGATAATAAATTAAAATGAATGTTCGGTTTTCTGTTTACAGCTTTTGGTACATGTGCGCCACCCCGGAAATGTACATACGAGCATGACTTCCCTTGCCAATGTGATGATGGTTGCCATAACTACAACGATTGTTGTACTGACAGGGATGAACATTGTCCCATAACTTAAAATGGAAATTCTATTGTATATGCGCACCTTACTGACTTTGTTTTAAGTCATAAGTATTATAATAGCTATGCAATTATGTATGTAGTTACTGTTTCTTTCTTGTTTTGTTATGTTTTAATTTTAAAATAATACTTATACGAAAGATACCGCCAATACATTGTACCAGGCCAATGTATAACAGACTTCTGAAATACTTTTCTAGTATAAGCATATATTCCATTTCAATCTAAACAACTTCCTGTGTATGCTTCTATGAATGTTATGTATTAGGCAAGTACATATATATTACATGTATATACTAGTATAACAGTTATGTTTTACATATCATTGATACTCTATAGGGATTTAAATGTGCATTAAATGTAAAATCTTTAAGATATGCCTTTACTTAAGTGTTTAATAAAAGCCAAATAATTTGTCATCAATTTTAAGAGTAATCAAGGGAAACGAGATTCTAGCGGAAATCAAAAGAATGTAATCCAGAGTTAAAGATCAGACCGAATTAACAAACACACATTTCACAGGACTAAACATAGCTAAAAACACGTACAAAAAGCAACAAAAGCAAATGAGCAACTCAGACTCTACTCAAAAATGGAAGCATGGACCAGGTGCACCGATAGGGTAAGCGTCCACTGTTTTTCTAGAAACACAGCTGAGTTGTTCAAACAAAGTTTATTCCGGGGTAGACGGAAGAGGAAAGGAAAACAAGCTACATGTACATTGAAGAAATCGGTTCCCATGGATTCTCCGTAATGATCTACGTGTTCATGAAGACGACAATGAAACTTCTGTAGTGATGAATTCAATCTTATAACATAACTCTCTTTAAGAAGCCTATCTGTATGAATTCTACAATTTTAAACATGCTTATGATGTAGATTTTACCATTTCATCTCCCTTTCATTTCCTATATTGATATTAATTTCAGATTGTACAATCCGCATTGAATCTATTTGCCGCAAAATAGAACACGTCAACCGCAATTTTTAATGGCAACAAATACGATATTAATAGTGCGGGTAACTTTAAAATTAAGTAAAACTCTTACAATATGAGTAGGTATAATGAGGATGAAATAAGCTGGAGAGGCCTTAGCGATCACTAATTGATCCACAGCTAATGTCTTAGGACGATGTTAAACATTCATACCACAAAACATCACTTCATGTCAGATTGAAATCAGACCATCAGTGGTTCTAAGGTCATATGTATAATTCCTATAGATTACAGTCATGAGGGTTTCGTTCTGGAATACACGAATGCTTTCCCTGAAATAAAAACGAAGCAGTTAACAGGAAGCGATGTTAAAATGCTGGCCATGATTTAAATTGTCTGTGCAAAGTCAGCACATGCCAAATGAAAAGAATGTATTCTTTAGCTATGCAACATTGAATTCTATTGACCTGGTTTTTGTAATAGTTCGTAGATTTCTTATTTTCCCTTTATTGTACAATTTTCACTACAGACCAATTCATAATTATAAGTCATGTCATTAAAAATTGATGAATTCAAATTAACCTTTGTTTGCTTATACCTACGTAAACTTGACTATAGCTGCTAATTACTTCCTCATAAACTTTAAGAGATATTCACATTAGTGTGATATTATTGTAATTGATGGAAGTGCTTGCTTTATTTCTATTGAGTTGCAGTTTACATCTTTATTGTGTAAATTGTCAAGTAAACATCATACTTAAAGGAGTATAGTAAAGAAACGGTTTGTTCTATAAGATTCACATTTTGGTTTAGGTGAATAAAATTCACTGGATTCACATTATTTTGGATGAGAACATATTGCACCTTCATATTTTCTAGTTCAAAAAATGAATCGTTTCATAGTTCAAAGGTAAAGAATTTACATTTCATTTTTTTCATTTTTTTTTTTTTTTTTTTTTTTTTTTTTTGAGATTATTTTTCACATTGGACACATTTCATAGTATGGAGAGTAGGTTTCGTATTGATTCACATTGTAAAGTTCAAGAGAATAGCTTTAACTTGGTCCACATTCTGTAGTGGATGATAGAACTCACATTTATTCACTTTGTAGGGGGATACTATTAACGTTGATTTACAATTTATAGTTGTTGAAAGTATAATGCATACCGAATCCTTATATCTAAGATGTAAAATACTCACATGAGGATTTCCGTTCTACGTTTCCGTGGTACATCGAGTACAAGAAGTGGTAAAATGATTCGGAATTTAACATTATTTTTACCATGATTTACAAGTGTCTAGTTTATTGTTATTTTATTCAGTGTATATTTATTGGAGAAGAGTATTCAACGCGTTAAGCTTCATGGCTGTAAGTTTTAAACCATTCCTACAGAAGTGCAGTTAATGACAAAATGTCGAACAATATTCAACGCAATTAAAACATTCGCATATGCATGCAGTTAAGGAAAAATTGTTCATAGCGCTACATGTATACATTGTTAAATGTTATCAAGCTGAAAAAGTCGTCAACGTGATTCAACCCTTTATTCAAGTAATCAAGGAAATAGCAACTAACAAGATCCTCACTGGCATTCATGAAGAAAAGAATGATAATCGTGGTTTGTTGTTATCATACGAGTATTTATATGAGTAAATAATGAAAAAAAGACATGCAGATCGTCCTACAATTGATGTATATTTATATATACTGTACTACTACATTTTCTGTGGTATTAAAGAAAGGGGTTATATTCAATAATCAACGTATGGCATCTAACATCATTAAAGTGACCAAATATAGAGGACCAATTCAGTGTATACAACTATGTTCACGGTATGTGAAGTGCAACGGAATTAACACTAATGCGAGTTTACACTGTGAGCTACTTTCAATAAGGGATAGTGACGCGACCGTTGTTAAACAAGGAAATATGTACTCTTTTCTTTCCAGTTGGATATTGGTAAGTAGTTATATTTGTCAAAATATTGTTTTAGCCATTCATAGGTTTGGTCTTTCATTCTCTATATATAAAAGTATATACATGTAGGACGTCGCTGACGCTCTAGGTATCCATATAAAAGGATGTGGTGATCCGATCCAGGAATTAAAAAGTGTGTTTTAGGTCAGACGTTGCTTATTTTCAGCACAAATGCAGAAAAGTCGCATATTGTTTATTTCAAACAAAAGTGGGCTTCCTAACTTCCAAATCACCAGGATTTAACCCTGATATCAGAATGACAGCTATAAATAGCATGGTGATAAACATCTGTCAACGAATGTTTTATAAACAAGTGTCTTATACGACGAGCATTAGCTACGAGTAAGGACGCAGTGTCAGCGACTTCTTATATAATAGCTATATATATAGTATTTAGATGCTATGACATATTAATGGCTCAAAATCGTCTTCTCGAGCGTGACGTATTTCGGAAATATGTGCATAAGGGAAGTGGTTGTTTGTCATGTTGACGCATTATATGCATCATAGAAATCTCGCATATTCCTGTTGGTCGAGACATCCGCGATATGCGAGTATCAACATAGTGATCAATCATCAACAATGTAAAATGTTATTTGAGTTTAAATAGCTCTGCTCCTCAAAGGCAAAGCTTAAAATCGTAATATGTTTTACAGCAATCATGAAATAAAGATTGTTGTATTAAAGAGTAATCAAGGTAATCAAAAGAATGTAATCCAGGGACAAAGACCAGATGTAGAAAACAGACATACACAACAGAGAACATAAAGTAATTTAAATAATACATACAAAGTAACAAAAGCAAATGAACAAATCGGACTCCACTAAAAACTGAGAGCATGGACCAGGTGCTCCGGTAGAATTAGCGTTCTCTGCTTTTCTAGAAACACCCGTTGAGTTGCTCATAAAAAGTCAAGTCCGGGGTAAGACGAAAGAGGAAATGAAAACTAACACGTTGAACAAATTAGTTTTCATGGCGCAGATGGATACACCGTAATGATTCACGATTTCATGATGACGACCGTAAAACTTCTGATGACTTCAATCTTGTAGCAACATAACCCTGTTCCAGAAGCCTACTTGTTAGAAGTATAGGGCAATACAAAAAGTCTGCGTAGTTTCGACAAGCTCTGGCGTAACGTTTGAGTAATTGTGATATGAACACTTCATGCGCAGGTGCTGAAGGGATGTTGCCACAGATGGAAGGAAAGTTGACAATTCTGAATGAAAAATCATCACGTTTATCGTAAAGTTTGGTCAATTGTTTTCCCTTACTATCGATTTATAAGTGTTGGTCAAGATATGAGGCTGACTTCACAGTGTCTGTAGTATCCTTTTATCTCAAGTTCTTTGGGATAGATGCGATGTATCAAATCCCCGAAATTAGGAATGTTTAAAGACAATACGTCATCTATATAGCGGAAACTGAGATTAAAGGATGTAGCTACATGTAAACGATATTCTTTCTTTCGGATTAGATCAGCTATAAATTCAGTCTCCTAAAAATGCATTAAAATCTGCATGTACAAAATGATAGAAAGGGAACAGGTATGGTAAAATGTAACAAATGCACCATCGCATAAACCTAAATACTAAATACTTTCAGAGGTCACCAAATGGTCTTCACTTATTGAAAATACACATTTAATTAATAAATTCCACAGTAACCGAACGATGATTATTCTTCAAAATCAAACTAAAAAGTGATATAACAACACAAGCACGTTTAAAATTGTTTGGTGTGTTCTTTTTCATGAGTACCGTTTCAGACTGGACAATTGAATCAATTGGTTGTGTTCTATTTCATGACTACCATTCCAGGCGCTGGACAATTGAATTAATTAGGTCTGCACTATTTCATGACTACCATTCCAGGCGGGACCATTGAATTAATTGGGTGTGTTCTATTTCATGACTACCATTTCAGGCGGGAGAATTGAATTAATTGGGTGTGTTCTATTTCATGACTACCATTCCAGGCGGGAGAATTGAATTAATTGGGTGTGTTCTATTTCATGACTATCATTCCAGGCGCTCGACAATTGAATTAATTGGGTGTGTTCTATTTCATGACTTCCATTCCAGGCGGGACAATTGAAATAATTGGGTGTGTTCTATTTCATGACTACCATTCCAGGCGCTGGACAATTGAATTAAAGGCCGAGTTTTGGTTCTTCTTAAGCATAAATGCATTTACAGATTATTCAAGAAGTCTCTCGAAGAAATAGATATGCTAATATTTTACATATTTCCATTTTGAGGATGCAGATGGTTGCTGGCCAAATCCTTGTACCAGGGACCAGCGTTGTGTTATTTTGAAAAACAGACGAACTCTTTGTAATAATGTTGGTACGTACAATAATAAAAAAATCATCAGATCATATTAACGCAATGTAAGGAAAATGGCTAAAATACAAAAAATACGATTATAATCATCGAAATGGGAAGTCAAATCCCTATCATGTACAGTACGAGGAATGAAGCCTCAGTATTTTATATATTTTATTGTTTTTGAATTTTGCGATAATGCAGATATCGGTTAATGATCTATGATATAGTTCAGGTCAGACAAAGTCGGACTACTGTTAAAGTATTACTTGACAAAAGAAGTATAAACCAACATGTGGTAACGGATTACAAAGCCCCATTTACAACTTATATACTCTTTCGAACAAATGGAGCATTAATTTTTGTTTCGCTTTGTTTTTGTTTTCTTTTTGCTTGTTTGTTTGTGTGTTTTTTTTTGTTTTTTTGTTTTTTTTGTTTTTTTGGTCCTGTTTGGTCAATCTACTTCCTAGACTTATGTACAAGTAAACCAGGATCAGAACAAAATCAACAACTTTACCTTAGAATAATCGTACAAAAAGAAAAGCATTGTATACGCGTTATTTTTAGAATGGTCTAACTAAAAAAAATGCTTTAATCTAGTGTAATGTTTTCAGATTGGAGGCGAACCTGGTGTGCTCCGCCCAGAGAATGTGCGTTTAATGAGGATTACGACTGCCAATGTGACATTGAGTGTGAAGCTTATAACGACTGTTGTCCGGACTGGGACCAACATTGCGACTAAAGGGGTGATTAATATTGTGTATAAAGACGATAACAGTGTATTGACTTTTAATTGAAACAAAGGCAGAGATACAATTTGTGTATATACATAGACAAAAGCAGTAAATTAAAAAAAAATAATATAAGGATGGGGCTTAGATTCAGGGTAAAACGAGATGTGATGAATTCGTGTAATGTTATTTGGTGGGGGAAGCGAAAAAAATATTGATTGGTTAGCTTGTTTGTTTATTTGTTTTGTTTGTTTGTTTGTTTGTTTTTGTTTTCATTTTTGTTTGATCTTTTTTTTTAATATACCGTTATTGCTAGTGGCCCCGATAGTAACGCTAACACAAACAGGAAGTCCTTTTAAGGGTAAGAAAGAAGGCGGAAGCTAGTTAAACGTGACCGTAAATCACCGTTCAGGTGATTATCGATATTTTTGTATAAAAAAGGGGTCGCAATTGTGCAGAGAAGAGTGAGATTGTTCCGTTAGCTTCTATAAAGGAACGATGCATCTTATCCTTGAGATATTTAATATAACTTAACGATATTCAGTATGATATAACACATATACAGTACTGCCTGCAGTTAAGGGTGGTATACTAGATCACTACACTCAATAAAGAATATCACCCTCGACTTCTTCTCGGGCGATATTCTTTCTTTGTGTGGTAATCTGGTATACATGTACCATCCTCAACTGCAGGCAGTATGTGTATAATACATGTATACTGTCAAAGACATTTTGCTGCTCAAATAGAACAATTGCAGTATATAAGTTCTATTTCCATCATAGATCAGTATTTTGGTAAGTATGACAGGGGAAGTAATGACTTTGAATGCAATAAGTTTCAGACTAGCACCAATATTGTGGTTTATGAAAAGATACATAAACATTCTGTAGATGGGGGAGCTATTCGGGTTAGAAAGTTTTTTGTATTTTGTTTCGTGCATGATTTTTTTTCTTTCAATGATACAGTGCAGCTAAAGAAGGAGATATTCTGTGTATATGTTTCTTTAAAAATGAATATGATTTGGGTTTTTATTTTTATTAGCATTATTTCTATACCTTGTAGTTTTGTATATCTCGTTTTGCTGAACTTATATTGTTGTATTATATTGTTGTATTTGACTGTGTTTGTATTAAGTACATATCTAATAAATATATCCGGTCCATATAAAATTCAATCACTTTCCATATTAAAGTGATTCGTGGTGAAAAAAAAATCCCTCGAACAAATGATGCTTCTTCGATCTTCATACAATGTATGCTTATATATATTTGTAACAATTGCCCCTTCCATATTCAGATCTGCTCTTTTGAAAAAATCATTCCTACTATAATCAACCGAATCAAATCAAGAACGATAACTCTTGCAAAGTGCCACTTTCATGTACAATCCATAGAATTTTTTTCTCAAAAACTAAGAGTGGTTATGTGATCAGTAACTGTTTCTGAACAAGAAATAAAAGTGAATTCGATGTTTTTTTTACTTATATGAATCACCTTCTGTCAGATTTTTGTAAAGACTACTACTTCTATAATATTTCTTATGAACTGTTCTCATTGACATATACGCAGTAAATTTTGGAGTTCATTCTTGATTTAAACAATTGTATGTAAAATATCTTCGTAATGTGCCTTACTCTAGTGACGGATCAAGAGGGAGCTGCAAGGGGGGCGTGGTTCGCACTCCCCATATTTATTGGAAAATTTGTCATTTTCATGTATAAAATTTAAAATTTTTTCTGCGGAACTCCGGCTGGCACCACTCCTTTCAAATTGTCTAGATCCATCCCTGCCTACTCTTTTACCTATAGAGAGTTAAAAGATTTCGTAATGAAAACAATTTATTAAAACAAAGATAAGAACACTTAAGTTACATGCAAAAATAACAATGAGAATTAGGTTACTGGTTTGTAGATTCGCAAGCTAATTTCACAGGATTGAAAATCTCTTTCTTCTTTTCAAAATCGCACATGTCATGATAGACAACCCGTTCGTTTTTGCAGACAGCATAATATGGCGACCCTTCTCTTCCGGCCCACGCATTCAGGCCGTTCTTAAGTCCTTTACAGCTGGGGAAGCGAACATAACAAGGGACACAACCCTGTACCGATCTGCACAAGTTTTCCTCGTAATCGCCTGAAAAAAAAGCGAAACGGCAAATATAAAAATTGATTTTATTTTTCGTATACTGAACAACATTGGTTTGTAAATCTAGAGCACTATCAAGCTGACTAGAATTAAATATGACTTAGTGAAAACTATTCAAGGAATATACATATTTTGGAATGAATTGAGTGAACTCTAATGCATCAATTCATTCACCCTTCCCATCAACAACCCTTTGTCCAAAGGAAAATTTAAATTGCTGATTAAGGTGGTGTAGGGATCTTACGGGACAAAGGTGAAGCAAATAAAATAAAAAACTGAGTAGAAAACTTAGAAAACACACACATGTACAAACACATTAAATACCGCTAAACACTGCGAGCATTAAACTGGGTGCATATCGATACAAAATGTACCTAACTTGATAAAATAATCAACAGTGTAAACACTGCGAGCATTAAACTGGGTGCATATCGATACAAAATGTACCTAACTTGATAACATAATCAACAGTTGTGAACAAATACTTACATGGATCTTTAAAGACAATTCTAGTTCCACACTGAGCCCTTTCTGGTGGCATACATCTTGAGGTGGTCTCGTCAAAAAGGAACGGGTACGGACACTCCTCCACCCTATAGGTTGTGCAGTCGATGTACTTTGAGCAGCTGTCGTCTACTGAGAGGAATACGTCATGGGATTCTTCGCATTTCGCCTTCAGAGTAATATGGCCTTCAGGTTTCTCTTGGGAGCCTGGAAAGCAAAAAATATACATTATTGAAAATTACGTGTAATTGTTAAAAAATGTGAAAACATTTAACGTTTACAGCTTCGTCAGTGTTTTATTCCAATTGATCCATGTACATGTACAACAATTCAAGACACGAATCATAATTTTAACATTTGAAAGAAAACTTTATCAAGCATTCTCCCTCCGCTTTTCGGTGGGTATATAGTGATCATAGTGTCCATCTGCTCGTTCGTCCATCGGTATTTTTTTTTCGATTAACTTCCCTCTGCAACTCCATTGTGCATTTATTGCAGCCACTTCATATTTTAACAGAAGCTTAATAAAACGGTAAAGTGAACTTTGATATCAGTTTGTTTTGTTTGACGACTTTGTTTGAAACATATTGTTACTGCGGGAGTGCCCTTTACTAAGCTCTGCATACAAAGAAAACTACTATCACAGCGAGCAATTGTATGTAATAAGTGCGACTCATGGCCGAACCAGACGATGGTTAGTTTTAGAAGCTACGCACCAAGTATTGAATGACGGGATTTTGTAGGAATTAAATTTAACTTAACAAAACTAAGATGACTTCATTTTGAATTTGTCTGTTGTTTTGTTATTGTTCAAATGTTCGTAACTTGTGCTACACTTAAATTGTTACATGTACATGTACCCTTTTCTTTTTAAAGGTAAAAGAAGATATGTGCATGCAATAACATGTACGTAGCAAAACTGCATCCATTTGTAGAACATTTTTTCAATGTCCCTAATTTATTTAGAAAAATAACACAAGTGAATCCATATTTATAGTGTAGAGCGAATATTTTTTGCGAATGCAAAATTTTGCGATTTTCTCCGTGAACAGCAGTATCAAACTTTACGCGTTTTCAGATTTAAAAGAATGAAAAATTTGTGTAAAATAATTGGACTTGAATTAAATATAGACAGGCTTTGAAAAATAGAAAAATAGAACCTCGCGAAAATTTCAAGCTATAAAGTATCACGTTATTGTGGAAACAGCATACTCAATGAATCATATGTACATATAGGAATTTGTTTACTTACAAGTATCCATTCTTGATCCTTTCTCTACACAAGCATGAGATTCTAGGCTGTAAACCTTGTTGCCTTCACATGAGTATTGTTGCTGTAAGTTTCCAAAACAGAAGTAGAAAGATTTACAATCGTCAGGGTCTACCTTCCATTCCACCTTCTTGGATCCATTACAAATGTCAGCTTGATTTGATAGAATTGGTACAATGCAAATACATGTAGCTAATACGGTTCCAAATAATGATTTCATTCTTAATTTGTTCTTGATAAAGTCAGTTACTCACCAAAATACAGTGATTTCAGATTTTTCGTATGTTTTTGACGTTAAGACAAAATTGAAATTCAAAACTTTCAAAGTTTTGAGTAAAACAAGTTGTTCAAGATGTTATCACTTAGTTGTACTTACTTTTCTCTGATCGAAGAACTTTGCTATATAAAGCCGTTCTCCACCCACCAATCATATATACTTCCTATCCTTTAGATGACTTTAGCCTCAAATTACATGCATCATTTTCCGATCTCACCTAGATACGACAGAATTTTTGATTTTGACGATTTGACGTATATTGACATTTGGTGTACCACATGGGTAAAATATGGGATGTAAATTACGTAACGCTTCCGTATAAGAATATAAAAGTAGTGAAAACGTAATTAAAGGAGAAGGTATTCTAAGGAGAATTTTGGCCAACTAATATGAATTACTAAACGTGGTAATAGAATGTTAGCATTATGCATATTTTCTTAAGGGAATGGATTCAGATAATATACAACATGTCCATGCTAGAAACTTTGTCAGACGGTATTTGTCGAGAAAGACAAATTTAGTAATTGTACATGTTTTATTAAAAACTCAAAAAAGTCTTTGCACAGGTTTGCTAAAATTTTGATACAAAAATCATTCTGTCAAATTTGAGATGTCTTCACCAACATACATGTAGACCCACAAATATTAAAATAGTACATGGATCTAGATTAGCGTAGACACTTTTTACATGTACATACATGTTGAATGGATATAGTTTGTATAGTTGAAGAAAAGAGACTATTTTCATCAATTATTATCACCTATATATACAATACAGATACTTTGTAAATATGGGCCATTAAACTTATAATTTTTAAAACACTTCAGTTTGGCAGGTCAAAAATTGCTTTGACTCATAAATCAAATTTCACAAAAAGGAGGGACCAAACTCGTGCGTAAATGTACCTTAACCTTTGTTTTAGTTATCATGACGTAATCAGTAGAACCTGTGTAATACATGCCGAATATTACAAGTCAAAATCGCTTTCATATGCGTGCATGTATCAAACCGAAATCCCTATATCATCCCGGGTGCGATCGGCCCAAGGGTTGATGTACATTTTTGTAGGTAGAGGGATGATAGAGCATTGCTTTGCCATGTTTATTATTCTATATGTTTCAAATATGATTTATGTGTGTCCCGAGTATAGGAGCAATGTAGAGTACGTTTGTAAGCGATATAAGGCAAAACAATTACACATAATGCATACATTGTACACAGAAAATGTATTTCTTTAACTTAATAAATGGTATAATGTATAGAACAACACAAATCTATCAACAAAGTATCAGACAATTTTGATGAAAGATGATCACAAATCTTCCATCGATTTAATGGTGAGGTTTCAGTAAATTGCAAGATGAAATAAAAAGACACCAACATTCCACGTAAAGAGACCCCGTGCAGACCTTTAACCACTTACTTACTGCTATCACTCAGTTAGATTATTACCTCTTGAAGTGAAAATATTCAGAAAGCATGTGTACTACTCATCAAAAATTTGTAAAGCTCTCTGGAGGTTTGGTACTGAGGATGGAAGAGGTGCTACACAGCAAAATTTTCAAAATAAAAATCATAATACAAGCTAGTACAGTGTAAGATTTCGGAGATATACCACAAATAAATGGAAAATTAACAACTTGAAATAAAGTCGTGGCTTTGCCTGGTAATCGTTTTACATGCATTTGATATTTTCGTCAGTTTGTATATTGGTTTTGAGCTTCTTGTACCATCGTTTTAGCTATTTTACTGTTAAAAGATTTCAGTGGTAATTTGAGCTCCATTTAAAAAGTTATTCAGAAATCTACAGGGTTCCCCTATTTTGTTTTAGATCGGGCATTTCTGTACATGTATAAATGTACTGAGGTAGTGCTTCCTTGTATAGTTCCTTCACATCTCTGTTTTTGTACAGTGTACTATTATATTCTACTCATTTACACTGTGTGTAGATCATAATAGTTGCTATGGAAACATTTATTCAGAATTCACATTCAAGAGACACGGATTTCATAGGCTTTGCTTTTTTCTAGAAAACACCTGCCGAGTGCTCATAAAATGTCACAACCGGGTAAGACGAACGAGAACAGGAAATATATAACTCTTAATCTGAATCTTAATTTTCTATCATTTTAATGAAAAATTTCCAAAAGTATTAGTTGATACTGGGCATTCCAGTTAAAAGAAGGCTTCCTTGACTGAAAATAGATAAAAATCTGAAACAATGAGAGTTTTATTATCATTAATTAATGTACATTTCTCACAAGCTTTGATTTTGAACCAAATTTACTTAAAAAATATGGCACGAAATGGCCAGCCCGTGGTAAAACAATGATAAATTGAGTTTCCGTTTAAGAATAGTTTCATCATATTTTTGAAAAAACACAGCCTTCATGCATGTGTTGCACGAAATGGCGATCCTTATGGAACTAAATTAGGTTGTGACGTAGGTAAATTTGGGTAAAACTTATCAATGACATCGGATTGTCAAACGAATTTGAGTAGCAGTCTTTGTAAGAATCATGCAAATTCATTAATATGTGATGCTCACCCAAAAATGCTACATATTTTTTTATTTTTGTTATTAAGTTGCTTTATAGGTCTGTATGATGAAATGTATAATCATTAATTCCAATCTGTCTACTCTCAGGAGATAATTCACGTTGAAAATCCAACGGTTTCTACAATATTTGTGTGTCATTTAAAGAGTTATCTCCCTTTACTTTGAATTCTTTAGAGCATTCTATATAGTTTATATCTCTTATGAACAGGGGTTATATGAAAAACCACATGTAATTTCTGTTTAGTATGATTTAAACAAAATATCAAAAATAAAAATATGTAATATGTAATAACATTTTGCATGATTCTTAGCTGGAGTACTATTTACTTAAACTTTTTTAATATGCCTGTCAGGTATAGACACACCAACACATGTACATGTAAGAGTCATGCAGAGGGTGGTCATATTTTTACCAACTTTCTCTAAAGTGCATCGTTATTGTGTATCCATTTGCACCATGAAAACTGATGTATTCAACGGGTCATAGTTTTCCTTTCCTCGTTTGTCTACCCCGGACTTGACTTTTTATGAGCAACTCGGCGGGTGTTTCTAGAAAAGCAGAGGACGCTTACCCTACCGGTGCACCTGGTCCATGCTCCCAGTTTTTAGTGGAGTCTGAGTTGCTCATTTACTTTTGTTACTTTGTATGTATGATTTTAGTTACTTTATGTTCTTTGTTGTGAATGTCTGTTTTCCATGTCTGGTCTTTGTCCCTGGATTACATTCTTTTGATTACCGCTATAACCTTGGTTCCCTTGATTACTCTTACACATTATTTGTCTTTATGTAAATATTACTTTTTAGTTTGATTGTGAAAATTTGTGATCGTTCAGTTATCGCGGATTTATTACACAATATTGTGTCCATACATTTATAAAAAAAAATATTCATCGGCCTAGATCTAGAGTTTCAGCATTTTGATTCAATTGAAACCGAACATATGTCTAAATCGAACTTTAACATATATTGGTTGGGGATTTCTTTTATTTCCAGCGATTTTCCGTTTGGAAATGAGTCTCTCTTTTAATTTTGTGGCTTTGTACGTATTAATTTGGTTATTTCTTTGTCCCTGGAATGCATTCTTTTAATTTTCGCCAGACTTTTGGTTCCCTTCATTATTCTTTAACAAATACTGGCAGCGACTTCTTTTCTTTATAGCGATTTTTCATTTAAAACAAGAGACTCGCATACCATATTGGAGTAATCAACTTAAAGTAACCTTTGAACTATTCTACATGTATAAGTTTTTATATGGGCTCATTAAGGAAATTCCAAAATATTACAAAAAATCCTCTATTGACCCTTTTTTATGGTAGGTTGATGAACGTGTTCAATATACACTTCAGCGAGGAAGAGCTTGCAATAGGTAGAACAAAAGAATGTTCATCGACTCTCCCACAGTCAGTACAAAAGGGTATATTTCCTTTCCTTGTCTTTCGTACATGTAGGACTGCTTTGTTTCATTAAAAAAAAAAAACATTATCTATTTTTGAAATAAAAATTTATACACGAAAAAATACAACAATATTCAGGTTTACCCTTACTCAGCCCTAATCACTCTAATCTCTTATGATTTTTACGGGGTGGAGCAAGCAAGAAGCTTACAATAGGGCAAAACTACCAAGATTTAGAATTCTAACTCCACTGTTCTGAATATACATTTTATTGTATACTTGAAAGACCCCGATGTAGCAAAAACATTGTCTAATATACATGACAAATATGTTGTCATACCAGGAGACAAAGCCCAAAACAACATTGTTTTGTCTGCAAAACGTTTTACATCCAATATTTATTATCAGAGGTAGACGTAGAAAATAATAGCAGTGATAAGACCTATACTACTACCACTCTCTCCAAAGAAGAGATTGTGGAAAACCATAAATCTGTGCTATCCTCTTTTGGTCTCTCTACCAAGGACGATAATTGTGATTTACCGTCTATGTACTGGATTCCTAAACTCCACAAGAATCCATACAAACAACGTTTCATAGCTGGATCTGCAAAATGTACCACCAAACCTCTTTCAAAACTTTTAACTTCTATACTCACAACTGTAAAAGAGGGTCTGCAGTCCTACCACAACACTTGTTACTCTCGTAGAGGTATTAATTCAATGTGGATCCTGAAAAAGTCGAAAGATCTTTTTGAGACAATCAGTTCAAGACTATCATCTGAAAATAATAGCATTAAAACCTATGATTTTTCAACACTGTATACTTCTATTCCCCATACTCAGTTAAAATCCCGACATAAAAACATTATACATCGTTGTTTTTCCAAAAAAGATGGTGCACCTATATATAAATATATAGTTCTTGGTAGAGATTCCTCATACTTTGTAAGAAATGATTCCAATTCATCTTCCAAATATACAGAGGAACTTGTTTACAAAATGCTGGAATTTTTAATCGACAACATATTTGTCCAGTGTGTTAGACGTGTTTTTCAACAAACGGTAGGCATTCCAATGGGAACAAATTATGCTCCTTTACTTGTTGACCTATTCCTTCACTTTTATGAGGCTGACTTTATAGCTGATCTTATCAGAAAAAAAGAATATCGTTTGGCTAGATCCTTCAATCTCAGTTTCCGCTATATAGATGATGTATTATCTTTAAACAATCCTAATTTCGGGGATTTGATACATCGCATCTACCCAAAAGAACTTGAGATAAAGGATACTACAGACAATAGGAAGTCAGCCTCATATCTTGACCTACACTTAGAAATCGACGGTAAAGGAAAACTATTGACCAAACTTTACGACAAAGATGATGACTTTTCATTCAGAATTGTCAACTTTCCTTTCATCTGTGGCAACATACCTTCAGCACCTGCGTATGGAGTGTTCATATTGCAACTCATACGTTATGCCAGAGCTTGCCGAAACTACGCAGACTTTTTGTATCGCTCTAGAACTCTAACAGATAGGCTTCTTGAACAGGGTTATATTGCTACAAGATTGAAGTCATCATTACAGAAGTTTTATGGTCGTCATCATGAACTCGTGGATCGTTATGGTGTATCCATCTGCGCCATGAAAACTGATTTATTCAACGGGTCATAGTTTTCCTTCCCTCGTTTGTCCACCCCGGACCTGACATTTTATGAGCAACTCGGCGGGTGTTTCTAGAAAAGCAGAAGACGCTTACCCCACCGGTGCACCTGGTCCATGCTCCCAGTTTTTAGTGGAGTCCGAGTTGCTTATTTGCTGTTGTTACTTTGTATGTATGATTTTAGTCACTTTATATTCTTTGTTGTGTATGTCTGTTTTCCATGTCTGGTCTTTGTTCCTGGATTACATTCTTTTGATTACCGCTATAACCTTGGTTCCCTTGATTACTTTTACACAAGGCATGAACATGTCTGCCTATCTTGTTTCGATGTACGCATACTAAGCATGGCAGAGGTGTATCAACTATTTATTATATATAAAGACAAGAGCTTTAGAAATTTGGCGGTATATACAATGTATAATAGCGTACTTGGTTGTACTATCAACCGGGTCCACTATACTTATGTCCAGAAAAAATATCAATATCCGGTTTGCAAGTACCATTCCATTCAACAGCTTTAAAATAGCATCATGGCAACTCTTTTTTTTATCAGAATTATGATATATACGATTAAGAATCTAACCAGTTTCGAAAAAAAAAAGAAAATAAAATCGCCAAAACTGTCAGCAGTATGATGGTACTCAAATGTTTACGAAAATGTCGTTACAAATCCTCACGAATAACGGACTATTTGACTCAAAGGCATTTCGGGTTATCACAAGCCGGAGATTTTAACCGTACATTGTGTTTCAGGACGATTCAAACCGTGTTGAGAATGGTTTTTTACATATTGGTCCTGTATTATGTCCTCTGCACTAGTCGTATTTGGGCCTCGAATAGCTGGTTTAGGCATTGGCGTTGCTTCGGCCCAATACAGCTATCATTAGCCGAATGTCTATGGACATATCACCAAAATGTCCATTCTATAATCCTATGATATTATATCAAGGTAATTTTCAAGTGCTGAGAGAAAACGTGTCCTAATCAGAATCTTTTAAAAGTCCCGTCATATCGGATTAAATATGTCTTAAACCTTTGTAAACTAAACAACGCCTAAACCGAACCAAATGGGGATTGGTTTAGACATTTTTCTTCTGAGTCTTCCATTACTTTTGTACCGAGGAGTTTAATTTTTTGCTGATAATTTGCTTCGACAAGGTTTTCTTTTCGATTCATGAATGTTCACGTGTTGGTACTTTGAATCAATAAAGTTTTTCTTAAATGTATTCGAAATATGAAACAATAACATCAGAGAGAATTTTATTTAAAACAATTTATTTAAAAAAATAAAAATGTACAAATAAAATCATAATCAAAGTTCACCTATTTGTGCATAGATTCGCAAGCCAACTTTTGTGGATTGAAAATTTCCTTTTTGTTATCAAAATCACACATATCATGGTAGACGACCCTTTCGTTTTTGCAGACAGCATAATATGGTGATCCTTCTCTTCCGCTCCACGGGTTCAGACCGTTCTTAAGCCCTTTGCAGCTGGGAAAGCGAACGTTACAGGGGACACAACCCTGTGCAGATCTGCAAGCGTTTTCTTCATAGTCACCTGAAAAAGGACAGATAAAAATCGTTAGCCTGATTAGAATTATTGATTATCGGTTCAACATTATATATCATAAAACCGAGTAGAAAATGTACCAAATAATGTCCACGCAATTTGCCAAAGAAACGGTAAGAAATTACGCAAGAAAATGAGCAACTCTTACCACGTCTGGAACGTATTCTTGGTAAGAGAAGTACAGACATCTTATTTTAAAAAAAGAGATAAATGATGTTAATAAAACATACATGGGTCTTTTACAATAATCCTAGCCCCACATTGGGCTCTTTCTGGTGGCAGACATCTTGAGGTGTTCTCGTCAAATAAGAACGGGTACGGACACTCCTCCACCCTAAAGGTTGTGCAGTCGATATATTTTGAGCAGCTGTCGCCCACGGCGAGAAAAATTGCCCGAGATTCTTCGCACCTCATCTTCAGAGTGATACGGCCTTCTGGTTTCTTGGTGCTGCCTAAAAAACAAAGCGTATTTCTAAGAACGGTAAATGAGATCATGTAAAAAATAGCCAAAAAAATCAAGTACAAACGTCAAATTTTATAACACGAAGAGCCATGATTACCACACCCTGCTCACTAACTGAAAAAAAAGCGAAACAGGTAATTGCATAAATATTTTTAGTTTTGTTTGTCTGTCTGTTTGTTTGCTTGTTTGTTTTTGTTCTTTCTTTTTTTATTTAAAACTTCTCTACGTTCATATTGTGCCTAAGCAGATTCATTGCAAAAATGTAACTAATTGTCTCATTGATATACTTTTTCCGACGCAGTCGGTATAGTTTCGCTTTTTATCCTTTGACCTTAAGGACGCTCTTCTATGGAAACGCAAGTCACCTGATCGCAATTCTTTTTCCGGATTTACCAAATACTGGTAACTTAGTGGCTTTCGAAAAAAAATGTATCAAAAATTTGTAATTGCATGCCAACTGTTATTTTTTTGAAGGAAATGTAGAACTTTGAAATAAAAAGAAAACAAATTAGTGCGTCGGCCATCGTTTTTTAAAGATAGTACTTGTTTAATATAACACCGACAACAACAAAAACAGAATATACATAACACATGTATACTTGAAATTTCTGGATATTTAATTTGTTTTAATAATTAGATATATAGATATCATTGAAAAATTAACTTTTATGCAAAAAAAAGGAGAGAAACCTTTTGAATGTTATTTAATCAAAGACACACATAATATACATAAAAGGTAGTTATGTTAGCGTATTAAATTTTAACTCAACTTTATGTCGTAGGTTCAGATAACCCCGTGTCTATGAAATGTAAACATGGAACCAAAAACAAGAAAGAGTTGATTTGTTTAGACAAAGAAAAATAACGAAACATAATTTACACAAAATAATTAAAAGTACTGACATATTTACTATAGATTAAACGAGGAACCCAGACGCCGCCAAAACGACCAGGAGTAAGACCGGTCGGGTAAGTGCCCTCTGCTTTACAAGAACCAATAAAAACAGAAAACAGACAATACAGTATACATATCAGGCAAATCTCAGTACCTCGTTCAACAAAACAAACAAAGAAATCTAAACAAGCACAAAAACATGAAACTTACAAGTGTCCATAGCAGATCCCTTCTCTACACAAGCATGAGATCCTGGACTGTAAACCTTGTTGCCTTCACATGAGTATTGCTGCTGTAAAAACCCAAAACAGAAGTAGAAAGATTTACAGTCGTCAGGGTCAACCTTCCATTCCACTTTCTTTGATCCATTACAAATGTCAGCTTGTTTTGATAGAATTGGTACAATGCAAATAGCTAATACGGTTCCTAATAGTGAATTCATTGTGGTAGTGTAATATGTATCGATGTTACATGTACTTGTATAAGTTCCTAGTTAAGGAAACTTTCCTATCATGAAAAATGCTAATTGAAATCCAAACTTTTCACTTTCGAATTTTAAAGTTCTGTGAATTGTAATCACTTTAAGACGAGTTTTAAGTTCTATCTCATCACACAAGACTTTGTTATATAAAGCCATTCTCCACCCACCAAACACATATTTTTCCTTATCCTTATACATGACGATAGCCGTAAATAGCATGACTTTCATATCTTTTTGGCGATCTCTCCTGGATACCAAAGTATTTTTAGATTTTAACGCATATTGACATTAGGTGTACATATGTACACTGTACCACACGTGTAAAATGTGGAATTTATAATGTTACATGTATATAAACTCTCCGTATTGGAATGTTAGAATTTTAAATGTGTTATACTCTATTTACAATACAAGGATGGGTCCAGAGATTTTTAGAAGAGAGTTTCAGGAAAGGAAGGTTTTTAAGTGATCGTTTGCTTAAATTTGTCCATAAACTGCACTTCATTCACATGTATTCCCAAAAAAGGGGAAAGGGGGTTGGTTCTCAATCACCGGACCCACCCCTTCTTAGAACCACCTTTGTAGGAACGCCAATTCTGGGAACTTTACTTTCTTTCGTTAAAATAAATCTATATCCCACAAGTACAATGTATATTCACATGTAAAAAAAATTGTTAATTCTTTCGGAAAACTTTAAACGGAAAGTTATAGTTACCACGCTAACTTATTGAAAACAAAAATATCAAGTTGAGTTTTGTTTACGTTTTGGGCATCTTGGGGGAGGGGACACTCTGATACTTTTTTTATATGGGTGTCGCTGTAATCCAACCCTATACATTTATTTTGCTTTTGAATTATATATATATATATATATATATATATATATATTGTCAGGGTCTGTCAGGGCTCTGGACAATATCTGCCATAATCTGTCATGGGTCCTGACACCCTCCTGTCAGGAACTGTCCTAGGTAGAACAGATATGTGGATTAGAAGAGTTTCTGACAGATTCTGACAGTCATTAGCTCGAGAATACTTCTCTGACTGAATTACATACAGTACATGTACGTGATTCCGAAAAAAGCCGTAGCACCCGAATCCCGATTCATACGACGAGAAGGAAGCTTTGCTATGTTTACACTTGATTTTTTTCAATTTTTTATCCGACTTTTATGTATTTCATGCAGTACCAACAAAAATTATTGCCTGCCGTACCTGCCACGCCCCTGACTTTAAAGATTTGGGACTGAATTCTTTTGTTGCAGATCTAGACACCAGTATGATACAGAGTACTTATATATATTGACAATTTTAAACAATTTATACAGAAATTTTAGACCTTTATGGAACTTTAAAGTGTTCACACTCATACACATTGAAAGAATATGATATTTTTAAAGAATTTTGACTTATGTACATGTATATATACCTTTTTTAAGAATTTTGACTGAAATATATAGGTCGCAGTCACCCACATGGTAGTTATATTACAAAAAACTAGCATTTTAGTAAATAATTTTAGAATCTCATGGAAATCAAAAGTGCTCGCACTCATACATTTTGTAAGAATATGACATTTATAAAGAATTTTGACTCAAAATAATGTTTCGCAGCCACCATATGATAGTGATATTGAAACAATTAGCATTTCAGTCATTAATTTTAGACCCTCATGGAAAATAAAAGTGCTCGCACTCATACATTTTGCAATAATATGACATTAATAAAGAATTTTGACTCAAACTAATATGTCGCAGCCACCACATGATAGTTATATTGATCTATGCAAAATCACAAAATCAATAAAGGAGGTTTGTCCCCTGTTACTCCCCCAATGCAAAGTAACAAAAAACAAATGAGCAATTCAGCGATAGGGAATCAAATAAAAAAAATAAAATTCAGTGTGGTAGATGCAAATGTACATGAAGATGCATTTGCTGCGTAAATACTACATGCTAGAAATAAGGAAACGAGCACTTATATTACTTACTCTGAACAGTTATGTTGTACACATTTATGAGTGCATGGCTCTAGGCTTGTTGAATGGATTTTTATTTATTTATTTAAAGAGGCCCAATTTATCGATCCTTTTGACCGAACACTCTTGTTTTCTAGTTACATGTAAACATATCCGATGGACGTTTAAGTAAAATCAACCAATCAATCGATGTTTTATTTGACTGAAAAGAAAAAATGAGACGTCGTCGCCAATCTATTTACGGCAAGGAATTTTTTTTAAAGTGTATTTGCTTGCAATCATAGCTAAGCAAACTGGCGGCGATGCTGTCTTGATCCCCACATTTTTTCTCTAGACATAATTAATTGATCACAGTGATTATTGATCACTTATATGTCGATGTAAGAACTAAGTAAAAATATCATCGATTATGATTGACGGTGATTCATGTAAGTAAGGATGTAGCAATATTTTACTACAATACACCGGTGGTGGATCAAGAGAGGTTTTTTTTAATTTTGTTACCCAACAACTCCATGAAATTACAATTTGATTTAATCAAGAAGGGGGAGGGTCGAACACCCTGAATCAAACTGCGTCTGCTCTGGATCCTCCACTGTGTGATAGCCATCATAATAATACACATTGTAAGCTGTTTAAAATATTTGAGTTATATTCTTCTTGTCAGATCAAGTGCAATTTATCGAACCTCAACTTCCGCTAATGTGATTTCATCATACCTGGATATCGAGTGTAATGATAAATGCGATGTCTGGAGAGAAGCCAATATTGAATATATGTACATATACATTTTTGTACCACCATTTATGGAAAATATAAGCAAATCAAATTGTGCCCATTTTCACATATTTCTTTTAAAAGAGTAATCAAGGGAACCGAGGTAAAAGAAATTCACTGAAACAAGGACAGTTTAAATCAACTTCCTGTTTGATGATTTCTTAATATTTTGAGCGAAGGAATTGTACAAGATCTTGAGTGAGCTTTGATTTCTCTCAATTATTTACTTGATTTGTTTGCTTGTACTTTAATTTGTTAAATTTAGTTTAATGCATAATAAATTACTCTCACGAAAAATACTCGTAGTACAGTTTTTTTCAATCCCGACTTAAAAACATTATACATCGTTGTTTTTTCCAAAAAAGATGGTACACCTAGATACAAATATATAGTTCTTGATAGAGATTCCTCATACTTTGTAAGAAATAATTCCAATTCATCTTCCAAATATACAGAGGAACTTGTTTACAAAATGCTGGAATTTTTAATCTACAACATATTTGTCCAGTGTGATGGACGTGTTTTTCAACAAACGGTAGGCATTCCAATGGGAACAAATTGTACTCCTTTACTTGCTGACCTATTCATTCACTCTTATGAGGGTGACTTTATAGCTGATCTGAACAGACAAAAAAGAATATCGTTTGGCTAGATCCTTCAATTTCAGTTTAGATGTCGTATTATCTTTAAACAATCCTAATTTCGGGGATTTGATACATCGCATCTACCCAAAAGAACTTGAGATAAAGGATACTACAGACACTGTGAAGTCAGCCTCATATCTTGACCTACACTTAGAAATCGACGGTAAAGGAAAACTATTGACCAAACTTTACGACAAAGATGATGACTTTTCATTCAGAATTGTCAACTTTCCTTTCATCTGTGGCAACATACCTTCAGCACCTGCGTATGGAGTGTTCATGTCAAAACTCATACGTTATGCCAGAGCTTGCCGAAACTACGCGGACTTTTTGTATCGCTCTAGAACTCTAACAAATAGGCTTCTGGAACAGGTTATGTTGCTACAAGATTGAAGTAATCACTACAGAAGTTTTATGGTCGTCATCATGAACTCGTGGATCGTTATGGTGTATCCATCTGCACCATGAAAACTGATTTATTCAACGGGTCATAGTTTTCCTTTCCTCGCTGGTTTACCCCGGACTTGACTTTTTATTAGCAACTCGGCGGGTGTTTCTAGAAAAGCAGAGGACGCTAACACTACCAGTGCACCTGGTCTATGCTCACAGTATTTAGTAGAGTCCGAGTTGCTCATTTGCTTTTTGTTACTTTGTACATGTGATTTTAGTTACTTTATGTTCTTTGTTGTGTATGTCTCTTTTCCATGTCTGGTCTTTGTCCCTGGATTACATTCTTTTGATTACCACTATAACCTTGGTTCCCTTGATTACTCTTTCAATACATGTAGTTTAAGCGCAAACATCAGATGAATTGTGGGAAATATGAAGCAGTCATTTGTGTCAACCCACCGATCTCACATTATAAAGTCATCTCTACCTGAAATGATCACTTCACTATACGATCCCTGAGTACCTAGAAAAGCCTTGACAGGCTCATTAGAAATGCATGAAAATATGGATCATTTTGCCAAGATTGTGTGGAAATACTTGACAATAATTGATCTGGATGGTGCGAAATTATATTTCTCAAGTGATGGGTTATCCCATACTATGTTTCATTCATTCCTTATTCTTACAGACTGATACATTCAGTTAAGATCAGTTCTAACCTCTCAGGGAAACTGTCAGAAGAACCGGCTACAGGACAGTTCTAACCTCTCAGGGGAACTGTGAGAAGAACCGGCTACAGGACAGTTCTAACCTCTCAGGTGAACTGTCAGAAGAACCGGCTACAGGACAGTTCTAACCTCTCAGGGGAACTGTCAGAAGAACCGGCTACAGGACGGTTCTAACAGTCATAGAACAGTTCTAGAGCAAGCTCTTCTGACATTTTATCAGCACCCGCTCTACATGACTAGTTCTACTGGTGGAGCCGGCTCAACTGCTAGAAAAGTCAGAAGAGTTGGCTCTAGAACTGTTCTAAATTTGTCATACAACTTTTCTTCTGACAGTTTTAGGACAGTTTTGTGAGAAGTTGAAACTGACATCATATGTACCATACATTTGTACGAAAGTTGTGTCGATACATATTTTTAACTGTTTCATACATTTACACATGTAGAAGGATTTGATTACCTTAAAGTTTTTTATTTAGATATATCATATGAACGTGTCCAAACTATCACCTGATTTTTTGTTCGTGTTTACATGTACAATGTTGTTTGTATGTTTGTTTCTTTTTTGTATAATTTCATCAGATTCTGATTGAATACTAGGTGGAACTGTAGATACAAGTGTCAGGAAAGAGTGTACATGTACATGTAAGATTTCCGTTATTGTATTGGACTATATGGCTACATATTCGTTAAATAGTTTTTTTTCCTTTAATTCCTCGAATTAAATTATTTGCCTTTGTTCTATTATATTAATTAGGTCATGAATTAATTTTTTTGGGGCTGAAGACCAAAATTCTAATTTAAAACAATTTATTAAAACAATAAATAACTTCTAACAAAATGAATTTATAATCAGTTATTTGTACATTGATTCGCAAGCCAATTTCTCTGGATTGAAAATTTCCTTCTTATTATCAAAATCACACATATCATGGTAGACGACCCGTTCGTTTTTGCAGACAGCATAATATGGCGATCCTTCTCTTCCGGCCCACGCATTCAAACCATTCTTAAGCCCTTTACAGCTGGGATAACGAACGTAGCAGGGGACGCAACCCTGTACAGATCTGCACACGTTTTCTTCGTAGTCACCTGAAAAATGAAGGTACCAGATAAAAAAATTGCTATTGTTTTCTAGTACAGCTGTATGCATTGATAACACATGTGTGGGTTTATCTTTTGTTTGGTATTTCAAATTTCCTAAAAATTCACAAAAATTCACAGACAATGAGTAATTAAAAATATACAAAAAATGTTGCAAAAAATGAAACCAACACATTAAACATCAATACGGATATCCAAACAACCGGAACTCCTTCCATGGGTTTGCCATTGCACCCGAAACGGCGAGTAAATACATATATTTACATGTACAGCGTAGCTTTACTTTAAAAATCGCAAGCAACAAAAAACCTACATGGATCTTTGACGACAATTCTAGTTCCACAGTGGGCCCTTTCTGGTGGCAGACATCTTGAGGTGTTCTCGTCAAAAAGGAACGGGTACGGACACTCCTCCACCCTATAGGTTGTGCAGTCGATATACTTTGAGCAGCTGTCGCCCACCGAGAGAAAAATTTCCTGAGATTCTTCGCACCTCATCTTAGGGGTGGTGTGCCCTTCTGGTTTCTTTGTGGCGCCTGAAAAGTAGAGATTTCATTCTTCAGGCTTTATTTTGACATCTACAAAAGGATCTGTTAAAGCATATGTTGTATATATGTGTTATGCAATAAATTAAATACGTTTGGGATGAAACTTTGGTGGCAAAACTTTTTTTTAGAAAATCATTACAGTAACTTTGCGCACTCAATTGTTCAGAACGAAGCAAAGTATACACACATAAATATGTACTAAGGTAAAAAAATATATATGGCCGAAGTCGAGACAATATTAATTTACTTTATTTTTTATTTAATATGTCACATCATTTTGAGAAGCAGGTCAAACCGTTTTGTTAACAGCGGCATTCATGTTGAAACAGTTAATTTTTTAACTTGTCACCATTTCAAATGTGCAGTCTTTAAACAACATCGCTGACCTGACTGTTCTTGTAAATATACCATTGCAACATTTATTACTTGTTAATTTAAAACAAACATAAATTATTTTTATAAAAAAGCAGTAAAATATTGATTTAAAAGGTCGAAATTAGAGTAAAATTGTGTCAATTAAATAAAATTTTGTCAAAATCTGCATTACCAAAATCACCTACATGTACATTTTGGAAAAAAAATAGCTGCATATATCTACATTTAAATTAAATAAAATACATTGCTGAAAGCAAGTGCACAATATTAAAGAAAACAGTGTAAAACTAGATTTCGACGCTGTTCACGATTACTTGCAAAACATGTGCATATATCAAATAAAACTTACAAGTGTCCATAGCAGATCCCTTCTCCACACAAGCATGAGATTCCGGGCTGTAAACCTTGTTGCCTTCACACGAGTATTGATGCTGTAAAGTCCCAAAGCAGAAGTAGAAAGCTTTACAATCTGAAGGGTCTGCCTTCCATTCTACTTTCTTTGATCCATTACAAATATCAGCTTGTTTTGACAAAATTGGTACAATGCATATAGCTAATATGGTTCCTAATAATGAATTCATTCTGCACTTTAATTCTGTCAAAAAGTTTTCACAATTACAATTTAATTAAAAATTTACCGATGTAAAATGTTATCGCTTAACCTAAACTGAAGTCCAAAATTTTAAAACCTCGCACTTTCGAATTTTAAAATTCTTTGAGATGTTTTCACTATAAGTTGAGTTTCAAGTTCTTGTCTTCTGTCCGAGGACTTTGCAATATAAAGCCGTTCTCCACCCACCAAACACATATATTTCCTATCCTTTTGATGACGATAACCTTAAAAAGCATATATCATTTTGCGAGCTCACCCAGATACAACAGTATTTTCAAATTTGACGCATATTGGCATATGAGGCTCCATAGGGTTATTGTTAGATCACAGGTACGGAATTGTATAGCTTTAAACAAGTACAAGCATTTATATTAATGATTTTATTTTCTCTGGGTCTTTACATTTATTTATTATTTTAATCAGGTAACTATGAATTCTGTCCTGTACGACACATCTGGATTCGAGAATTATGTTGGTTGATGGGTTATACGGACAAAAAAAAATAACAATAGCATTAAGTTAAGAACCGATAATTGCGGTACGTCAGATTGTAAAGGAAAAGTATGCGTTTTTAGGAAGATTTTTATACTGCAAATCTTACGAAAATACGGAAATGGACTATCACTGCGTCATATTTTTCTTAATACACTGACACCTAAATGTCTGGTCTTCATGTTTGGGTTCATCTAACGAGCCCTTCTGAACCCCCTTTTGATAGCTTCGATAATGATTTAAACAACCTATCTTAAATATTTTAATTACCACCGGTTATGGTTAAAAGACGGGAAGTGAAAGCCCATCACGATCCGAGATAACCCGCTCCTAACCACCGTGACATCTAAATTAGAAAACGATGATTTACATGCACTCGAAAGATAAAGGTGTAATCCTTCCGCACATAGAACATGTCGCACGATTGCATAAGATTGCAGCGCATCCGATTAACTGTCATCCGTTAGGGTTATTTGAAACATAGTATTTTTGGCAGTGTTATTCATTTTTGCGGTTAACCAAAAGCCACGAATAATTCCATTGAGTTAGCCTTTTGCATGTAAATACTAGGTGTTTGCACTGATTAAATATGAACCTGCACATTTAGATACAAAACGTATGTTCAATGTGCATGAAGGTGGACCTTTCTGTGAATACAGGAAATTAAGGAGCTAAAGATGGTACTGTCAAATGTTACGTGTTAGTTTCCTCATTTGTTTTATAAAACAAGTTTGGATTGAGTAAATATAAGGGCTGTCATAAAAAAAGACAAGTCTGCCAGACAGGTCCGGGTTCAGTTTCTAGGGGTAGGGTTCCGAGAGTATAAAATAAGTATCTGATTCCGCCTCTGTGAGTTACTACATTTGTACATGTAGAATTTTCTCTATATTTTTTTCAAGGTAATAACCGGTGGTATCCTTGGCACATGGAAACAACTGTATCATAAAATTTGAGTACAATGGACACTGAGGCATTTAAGTCATGTTTATTTCATTTTGCGTAATATTTAGAAATGAAACATGGTAAAACTGCAATTTTAAACAACTGAATGGAAATTTTTAAAAAAATATGTATAAAGTATCAATGTTGCCGCGAATAACAACACCATCCCACCCAGTTCCGTTAAAATGTTAATTATAATCTGATTGTAAATGGTTCTTAATTAAGGTAACGTAAGCATCACGTACACTTTGTAATGATGTTACAAAGTTTTGATACTATGTAAGATACATCTCCACCTGCAAATGTGCTTTTTCGCACCTCACTGCGAGCTTACGCTCATTTTTTTATACGATTTTGCTTTGTGATTGCACTAAAAGATCGGCTAGTCCCGACCTAATTTTAGGATAAAAACTGGTATCTGTACATATCCTATTCAGATTTTTGTTTTCACTGTTGTCTTTTCGAGTTTTATTTTCGCGTGAAAAATGTTTCAAATAACTTTTTCGCTATTTGTCAACAACTTTGTAAAATATGCACCTCGAACTTGCGCCTATTTTGTGTGTACAATCATTTAAAATCTATGTGATTTTCCTAGACTGGGCCTGTTTTGTTATCAAATATCTATCCTACCAGGAATTGTTATGAATCTTCTCATCTTGAAGCTTTCGTTCATTTTGGGTATGCTACATATGTGTAACTTTGTGAAAGCTACAGAGGCTACATGTTACATCTGTACCACTGAACCTGTTTTAAGCTACATGTAACTTAGCCTACAAGGTCATGTGAGCTTTTCTCATCACTTGCTGTCTGTCGTTCGTTGTCCGTCGTTAACATTCTTAAAAAATCTTCTCCTCTGAAACCACTCAGTGGATTATATCAGCATCCTTAGGGTATCTACATTAAATTTTGTATTGATTATATATCGATCAAGCGTAAAACTTGCTACTTTAAGACCACATGATTCAAATGACCAATTTCTACACATTTCTCAAAAACTATAACATCGCCTGAATATAGCTGAAATATTGCTGCTCGGGCGTTTAACCCCAACAATCAATCAATCAAAAACTATAAGAGATATTTGAAAAATGACGTCTTTGCAGTTTTAAGCCGATATCTTGAAAAATATAATACACATGTAAATAGCAAAACTTTCAATTGATGAAATGATATTTATGGTAAGGTCTAAAAATTTTCAGACGACTCCTTATAAGAGTTATTGCCCTAGAAATGAAAAGAAAATGACATTCTGATTTGCAGTTTTCAACCATTATCTTGAAAACGGTAATGAATATAGAAAAAAAAAACTTTCAGTTGATGAACAGGCCTATCATAGTCTAATGGGACATCAAAGTTACAGAGCGACTCCATGTAAGAGTTATTCTCATTGAAGGGCATCATATGCTCAAAAATACCAAAGATACATAAGCTTTCCTCTTACATTACTGTTTAGTATTTCTTTATCGCAAGCAAGCTTTCCAAGTATGTGGAAAATTGCTAGTGTAATGCCTCTGTTTAAGAAGGGAGATAAATCGGAAGTTAAAAATTACAGGCCAATATCATTGTTATCATCTGTTTGCAAGGTATTTGAAAGAGTTGTTTTTAAACATGTATTTAACTATTTACTTACAAACAACTTATTATATAAGTATCAATCTGGCTTTATACCAGGTCACTTAGCTGTTCACCAGATGATAGAAATTCACCATAGAATTGTTATGTCATTAAAAGACAAAGGTTTAAATGCAGTGGTTTTTTGTGACATCTCAAAAGCCTTTGACAGGGTGTGACATGCAGGACTTTTAGTTAAATTAAAAACTAATGGCTTTCATGGTAATTTACACAGATGGTTTGAGAGTTATTTAATCAACAGAAATCAATGTGTTTTCATAAGAAACTCTAGATTGTCAACTTTACACACCAATGCAGGAGTTCCTCAGGGATCAGTTTTAGGGCCCATGTTTTTCCTAATATATGTTAATGCTATAGCAGACGAACTTTTAAGTCTTGCAAGGCTGTTTGCAGACGACACATCCCTCTCATATTCCTCTCAACATCCTCATACTATCGAAGATATTTTAATTTTGATTTGGAAACTGGATTTGTGGTCTCGTAAATAGTTGGTGAAATCCAATTCTCAAAAGACAAAAGCATTGCTTACTACTAATAATGATATAGATGAAAATGAGATCAGCTTATTATTTAAAGATGAAAGAGTACAATTTGTTTCATCGCATAAGCATCTAGGCGTTACTTTTGACAGCAATGGTAAATTTCACACGCATATTCTTACTATTGCTCACTCTGTTAGTAGAAAAGTATGCGTGCTTAAGAAACTTAAATATGTGTTGAGTAAAAATAATTTGGCTCGTATATATTTGACGTTTATTCGACCTGTAATGGAGTATGCGTGTGAGGTTTGGGATTGTTGTACAGAGCTAGAATCTGATATTTTAGACAGATTACAACTAGAAGCTGGCAGGACAGTAACAAGTTTGCCCCTGTTTGCCAGCAGGGAATCTCTTTGCTTTGAAACCAGTTGGGAACGGTTAGTTGATATGCGAAAGCATCGACGCCACAAACTTTTTTTTATTCTATTCATAATAATACTGCCCCACTATATCTTATTGATCTATTACCTCCATTAGTAAGTAAAGTAACACAACCAACGAAACAATGATGACTACATCAGCACCGATTGGCAAGCACTAGTAAATCATTCTTTTTTAACACAATAAGAGATTGGAACTTACTTAATTCTGACGCAAGACATTCCAGAAGTTTAGACATTTTTAAAGAGCGAATCAAGCAACCTATTTCAAAACCTCCCATTTCTTATTATTATGGGATAGAAAGATAAATATAATTCATACGAGACTTAGAAATATATGTAGTTCATTTAAGCTGATCTCCATCTAGAACCGGTTTTAATGATAAAAAAATACTTCTTTCTCTCCAGTCACCTTGTAAATATTGTAAGTTTATTATGGTTAAGGAATGATCTGAATTGTGTTGTAGTTTATATATATGTAATTGTCGTCATTATGTATACCACTATAATAATTGTTACACCGGGAGAGGACCTCAATAAGGTTGTATAACTTTTGTCCAATACCGTTGCTGATATTGTAGCAAATAAATATGTTTAAACTAAACACTGAAGGGCAAAAAATAAACCAGGTGAACGATTCGGGGCTGATGGAGCCTCTTGCTTTTTATACATGTTTTCAAGTACAACGCATTTTTTTTTGGACTTTGTCAACAACCTTATATCTAATTCGGGGTTATTGAAATTTCAAAATAAATCATCATTTTATTTCCAATCTACTTCAAAATTAAAGAAACCACACAATACTCGTAAGTGTTATCCAAACACAATATGTGGACAATATTAAAGAAGTCAAACAAAACACATACTATCAAAGTAAAGTTCTGCTGACGTAAGGGAAAATATTGCCACAGCGTTGTACTTTTATTTAAGTACATGATTTGCGTTGTTCGCCGCCATAAATATGTACAGTGCGCCCTGTCATAACCTGATTTAAGCCTGTTTAAATAAAACCTTGTTAAAAATCCCTCTCTACATATGCATTTGTACATGTATCAATCTAAATATAATCTGAACTTTGGCCAACCGAACACTTAGCTGTCTAAACTAAACAAAAGTCTATAATTGGTTCGGTTTAGACTGATTTCACTGTATACTGAGGCCAGACATACATGTACATGTAATGAACCCTTGATAAATCTTACACTTTCGTATTAACAAACGGAGTTTTGATGACACTGAGAATAATAAATCAGATAGCAAGTCTTAGACTGAGGGAGTTTTATCAAGTATACCTTTCGTTACATACATACCATAAACATTTGAAATTGGCCACTTGCAATTTATGACCGGAATAAGTTATTAGGATTATTTCAATTCATTTTGTGATTTCTGCAAGGTACATGTAAATAATGTCCTTACCCATCCAAAAGGGGGCGTGATGCTAAAGGTTGAAACCTCCCACTTTTGTTGGAAAAGTTCGTTAATTTTGCGCATTGTAGGGGTAGAATAGATTACTAATGGCGATCTATCAACACTTATTTCTATAAAAATTCTATATTATCCTTGAATAATTATTGGTTAAATTATTTCTCCACTCAGGATAGTAAAATGAACATAAGCAATGAGGAAGCTGCATTAGAGAGGGTGTTAAAACTCATCAGTGTTAGATTTTGGCTTCCTATTCTGATATTTTTGCTTTGAGTATTTTTCCGACGCAGTCCGTATACTTTGGCTTTTTACCTTTTGACCTTAAAGATGCTCTTTCATGGAAACGCATGCAAGTCACCTGATCGCAATTCTGTTTCACGATTGGCCAAACACTGATACAGTAACTAAGTGGCGTTCGAAAAACTGTATTGACAATTGAAATTGCGTGCCATGTGTTATTTCCTTCATGAAATGTAGGAAACTTATAAGTAAAAAGGACAAATTTACTGCGTCGGCTATTTTTTTTTAAGATCTTACTTGTTTGTAAATGATATATTTTGAATATTGAGCTTCTTTAGTATCTGGTTCCAATGCTGCTAATGAGAGGCTTCAATTTGAAGTATATACGAAGTATACATTGTGTTTCGCAAATTTGACAGTTCTAACATCGTTGGGAATTTTTCAGACCCTTCTATGCTTTCGTTATCTTCCCTGTATCAATTTGATCCGATGGAGCAGTGTAGCGAATAGTCGTCACATTCTGAGACGTTTGTAATTAGTAATTTTGTATTTAAATCGAGAATAGACTGAACGTTTTCTCCCATGAAATCTGTAGAAAGTCGACGGGAAATTTAATTACCATTTAAAATGTCAAAGATTTGAAGAGCTGTTTTCTTCACTTCCTTTAGTTTCAATGGGAGAAATTAAGTAGCTGTCTTTGTAAGAATCATGCAAAATCTGAAAAATGTGATACACTCTAAAAAAGGCTACATATTTTTATTTTTGTAATTAAGTTATTTTATGGGTGTATACTATGAAATGTGTAATTATTCATTCAAATTTGCCTGCTCTTAGAAAATAATCAACATTGAAAATCCAGTAGATTCTATTGTATTTGAGTGCCATTTACAGAGTTATCTCCCTTAATTTTGAAATCTACAGGGCATTCTATACAATTTTTATCCCCCAAGAGCACGTGTTATATGAAAAACCACATGTTAATTTCTGTTACTATGACATTTCAAACAAAACATAAAAAATAAAATATAAGCTTTTTACCCATGAATCACATTTTGCATGATCCTTAGCTGGAGTGCTACTTAATAAATTCAAATCGATTCGGTTAAACCAATTACATGTACGCTAATTTAAATTCGTAAAAGAATATACAACATGGGAGCAGATATTGGTATTTGAAGCCAATGGCTGGCTTGAAAAAGTCTCATAAGCGTACCCAAACGACTAACAGAAAAAATAACGAAAAATTCTGTTCAGAAATTCCTGATGAAAATAAACTTTCAGCAAGAACATTTTATGAATTTAGATAAATAGTGTTCAATTTTGACAGATATTCTGTTATTTCTAACATGTACATGTAGGAAAACAACTGATGTTTGCATTCTATAGAGTAATACGAGTCGAAACCAAACCCTAAGTAAAACAAAAAACTTTTAAAAAGACAGATTATAAAGTTACTTTACATCAGTTTTAATTATTTTGTACCCAAACTGGTAAACTGAACTACAATGAACTGTCTATACCGTATTATATATATTTTGGTTTTGACAGGTTTGACTGTAAATGGCTTTGGTTTTGACAGGATTTGACAGGTTTTACTGTACATGGCTTTGGTTTAGAGAGGTTTGACTGTACATGGCTTTGGTTTAGACGGGTTCTACCGTACATGGTTTGGGTTTGACAGGTTTTACCTTACATAACAGTTCAAAGTACACTTTTCATAGGCTGTTATCTCCGTCTGTAAATGCAAGTGTACAGGTCAGACATTCAAATCATCCTTTTTCTCACGACATGTTTGTTTGAAATCATAGCTTATTTATTTTTAGATCTGTTTGTATCTTCAGGGGTTTTGTTTCTCAGTAGTTGTGCAGTGTTTTTTTATTTATTGTGTGAAGTGAATTTTCCTGTAGCTAGTTACTGGTTAACAGAAACTTAAATATTGCTGAATATCAAACATTGATTGATTGCATAAAAATGTTAATTTTGTGGCGCCCTATGGGAAACTTTTTTTAAATTGCTTACGTGATTGAGTACTCTGACTTCTGGTACATACATGCATCTTTTTAACGAATGTTTCTAATTTTGAACAGGTTATACTAAACAACCAGTTAACGCTTATAAACGACAAACTGGCCCAAACCAGGTCAATGTGTTCAAACCAGGTCAATGTGTTCAAACCAGGTCAATGTGTTCAAACCAGGTCAATGTGTTCAAAAATAAAACATTCCTTATCATTTTTAAATCCTAATGTGTGAAAGTCAAATTTATTAAGTTGCACTCCAGCTAAGGATCATGCAAAATGTGATTTTTTGGTGAATAGTCTACATATTTTCATTTTTTTAAATATTTTGTTTGAATTTCCATAGTAAACAGAAATTAACTTGTTTTTTTCTCATATAACCCGCGTTCTTAGGAGATAAACATATATAGAATGCACTGTAGATTTCAAAATTAATGGAGATAAATCTGTAAATGACACTCAAATATTATAATAGAATCTATTGTATTTTCAATATTGATTATCTCCTAAGAGCAGACAGATTTGACTGAAATTAATAATTACACATTTCGTAATATAAACCCATAAAACAACTTATTACAAAAATAGAAATATGTAGCCTTTTTAGGGATGTATCGCATTTCTTACAAGAACAGCTACTTAGGAATTGATTATCAAGACGTTATTTTGTTTAGGGTTATTTGAATCGCGGGGACTAATCGACGTTCATGACGTCATTGTCACAACTCATTTTGATTTGTTTAGTTTGTAACGTCGACTAAACAACAAAACCTTTCTAAACCGAACCCTGAATAATTTAAAAAATCTGTTTAAACCAGACAAATTTTAATTCTTATATCGAATTTGAAAGTTTGAATGTATTTTGACTTTTAGTAAACCGAATACCTGTCTAAATGGAATCAACTTTAAAGTTCAAAGGGGTTTGGTTGACAGATTTCACCTTATTTGCATTTCTGTACTCGTTTTGTTTCTTTTTAAATTCGATAAATCAAAGATAGTGGAATGGAGGTCCTGAAGGAGAAAAAATGATGTCCTGAATGTAAACGGGGATTCCAAAGCTAATCATGTTTTTTTTATGTACGAAATTTACAAAATTTTCAAATAAAAAAGGGGTTCTATCCACTATGCCACAGTCCAATATTTGTAGCCGAAAACCAATAACTAAGCCAATATGGGAAACCTTACACAGTAATACTATATTATTGACTAAGGTTCGAATATTAGCCTAAATATGATCAAAAATGCCAATACAATACAAAATACTAAAGTACGCCAATATAGGATTTAGCCGTCCAATACGTCACATTGGCCTGGTTCTAAAAAAAGTTATATTGGCCTATATTACGTATTGGACTTGTTAGTCAATAAAGGTGTAATTGCGTAAGGTTTTCTCGGGGCTAGCCATATTTCTAGCCGAGGACCTATACATGTAACTCAACCAATATGGAAAACCTTACGCAATAATACTATAATTGTACGTAATTTTTAGTCAAAATCTATCCCTTGACTCTCTTTCAAAAAGGAAAAGGGGATAAATGTTTATATTGCAACCCTTCCGTCCGTCCTTCCATGTCTTTTCTTTTGAATGTCATCTGAAATCTACATCAGTTGATTTCGACCACAACCGTTGCATGTCCAAGATTACAAAATTAAAACAAATCAAAGTCAAAGCTCGTGTTCATTGGGTACTTTTTGTTTACATAACTAGAAGATGCCCATGTATTTATCCTTAGTGTTTGGGTCCACAACTTTGTAGTTACAGTTGTCTTTGCAACTAATTTGACAGATATTTTATATAGGTGCATATTAACATTATGCCATATCGTGGGATTCGATTTGAGACTGAAGCGGCATTAACGTTTCCTTTGATGACCTTATATTTTGATGACCATACTATATAATATGTGGTTGCTGGGATATTAAGTTGGGTTTCCTTTAATGAGCTTTGGTATTTTATTCAATGTGTCATAGTTTTCCTTTCCTCGTTTGTCTACTCCGGACTTTTTATGAGTAACTCGGCAGGTGTTTCTAGAAAAGCAGAGCAGCTGGATTACCGCTATAACCTTGGTTCCCTTGATTACTCTTTCATGTCAACTCTGCATCACAATAAGGGTGTTTTTCTTCTTTTTTTTCTTTCGGCAATTCAGATCTGTTTTATCAATAAGGTATTTTGTCTTAAGTGTAGCCTCAAGACGGGAGAAATGGTTATATAAAAGCACGTAATTGTAAAGAATGACTCTATAAAACACTTGTGTCCTGTTCGACATATACATGTACATGTATCTATGCATGTTAAACGACATTCCTATATTGTGATGATTTTGTTTTTATTTGAGCTGCATGTCTACTGACAGATCTTAATGGCGTATTCTTGGAAATGTGGATTTATTTTGCTTTGTCATTTTATCTATCGTGATTTGTATATCCTTGTACAAAAAAAAACGGACCATGGGATGATTAATATCAGTTTTACTATTGGTATACTTCGATATAAACAGGTTTAACAAAAGATATTGAACGCTTAATCATAATGTATGCATTAAATAAGACGGAATGCCATTCGCTCAATGCCGTATACATGTATAGAGATGCCACTAAAGTCGATAAGGACTTTATAAACAGTCCAGGTATAATTACATGCATGCAAAAATAAAATGAGTAAAAATAAATAGCAGAATAATGACGGATCTAGAATGATGGTTCCGGGTGATGGTTCCGGGGTTTAAAACCCCTCTCTTTGTTTGTTTGTTTGTTCGTTTTGTTTTGTGTGTTTTTTCTTTTCTGTTTCTTTTGAACAATTTCTCGATCGGAACCCCGTCCCCCACCCTTTCTGTTCATTCGTTAAAAAAGTTTGGTTCCATCACTACAATACCATTCTGATTCGAGTGTTAGTTGAATATACAAAATTGAAGTTTTTATCATGCATGTTAAACGTTACAGAACTGAGTCTCAGTTATCAAATATAAATCAATATTCATAAAATCTGTTTTTTTAACGGAAAATACACTGCCTGAACAGGCTAAGGTAAAACTTTTCCTAGAATAAACCTAGCCCCAAAACACAATGTTTTAATTAAGATGTATGTTTTGCTATCATTTCCTTCATTAATTATGTAAAGGTGTGTAATTAAAACTAATAGGTGATATGTCAATACTTTATATACTTAATGCATTCCCTGTGGTTACTTTGTTTCATTAGAAATGCATTTATGGGCAGGTGGGAACTTAAGTTGTAAGTTATTGTGAGTCAAATGTTCATGTAGCTAACAACCGCTTGAATTGAACTTACTTGTAATGTGACTGGTGCCACTGGTGGAGCAGCACATGGTAACCGCTTCGGAGCACCTGATAATACTCTCGACTTTTTTAATATGTAATTGTATTTTATTAATATGTTCGCTACATTGTGTACATGTATATCATCGCTTCCATTTGATGTGTCTGAATTATATATAATGACTAGTAACAAAAACTAGATACAGGAAGTCCTGTTGGATTACACACAAAAGATTGGACAAGAATCAGGCGTATAGATAGGGTAAGCTTCCTCCGCTTTTCAAATAAACAGCTGCGCCGTGAGCAATTGGTTTTTAAATGGCAGCAATCCGAGCAACTGCCAAAATTACTCGTGAAAAGAAGGCAAACCTTGAGCTTAACATAATTTCAATACCCTGTGAAATTTGTAACAATTAAATTAAGTCAGTCTCACGATATAAAGGGACAAGCGAGAGAAAAGAATCCACCTTTTTGCAATTTACCAAAAAGTACAAAGACCACTTGTAGGGTATTACGATATATAAATAAGGCTGTTTCATTTCTATGAATAATAAGCAAGCAAGAAGGTAGCCACATCAAAATGATAAAAATGGAGCTAAAAACAAATAAATTAAATAAACATGGTAAAAAGACGAGGCGGAGGATTTCTGGCCTAAAAGCCTTCGTCCAGGGCACAATTTACAGAACGAAAGAAGAAACTGTCAACCTTAGATAAATAAAAATCAAATGACCATCGTAGAATAGAAATGAATATATTGAGCTTTGTTGGAAGACGTACCAAATGCAATTAAAAAATTATCACAACCAAAATTATTGATGTGTTTAAACTCTTATACATGTATCAAACGGGCGGGTTGTTCTCAGAAAACTGATTATCGGTAGTTCAAGGAACAGTTTTTACCGTCTTGCTACACCTGAGAGTAAGTTTCTTGACGGACAGTCACTTTTGGTGCCATAGACATTATAGTTTGCCTCACAAAGGTGTTCAATACTAATGTATACTTAATAAATATGAATGGATTATTTAAAACTATGTCATATACTCTCGTTTTGTGATGTCATATATGTGAATTTTGTGGTTTACACTTTTTCTTTTAGTTTTTTGTTTTTGGCATTCAACCTATTGAACAAAGAAATAAAAAGAAAACTGACATATGAAAACGAAAATTGCGAATGCGAGAAATCTGGCAGCTCCGTGCATGTGATATCATTTTTATGGAACATTTAAAGGAGACATTGATATCTCTTTTCAGTGTTCCACAAAACATGATATTGCTTGCAGTGAGCTGCCATAATTGCTTCATTACATTTCTCACTCAGTGAGTTACTCTTCATCTTCATTTTTTTAAACAAATATTTTGGTATATACTAAGTATTTAATGTGGTCCAGTCAAACGTTTATACATATAGTACATGTATGAATTTGTTTTTAGATGTCTTTTTAAAGGTGAACAAAATTAAAATGTAAGTACTTACATATAAATACTGGTTTTCGACCATTTAATATTGATTATTACTCTGAAAATTTTGTCACTGAAAATATACATCCGACATCAGCCATGCAAGGTCACTTGTAATCAGAACGCCTAGCACAAAATATGGGTGGGTTAGAAATACAGTGTTCAAATGGAAACTATAAAATACGAAATGTAATGTTAGTTACATGTAAAATGGTCTGACATTTTTCTACCACTAAATCAAGTTTATCATTTCATACAAGTCCTTTAGGCTCTTTTTCGTAGACTAAAACAATATATTTCGCGTTGTAACGCAAAACTTTTGCGAAAAATATTTATATTTTAGCCTACGAAAATGAGCTCAATAGGCTTTCGTAATTTCAAGAATTTACAGCTTAGATATATATGAGGAATCAATATTCAGACAATATATCAATAACATGCATTGTAAAAGAGTAATCAAGGGAACCAAGGTTATAGCAGTAATCAAAAGAATGTAATCCAGGGACAAAGACCAGACAAGGAAAACAGACATACACAACAAAAGAACATAAAGTATTTAAAATCATACAGTGAAAAGTTGACAATAGTTGTTCATTGAAAACATTTAAATTATTGCGATCAAATACGGAGAGGGCAGCATTATTCGGGGTATCTTTATGATCTACTTTAAAATCTGTTGTTGCACGATTTGTTCTCAAAATGTATGGTATCTTTAGTTCTAATTTATTTATTTGCATATGCATTAGGACATGGTTAAGTAAATATGCAGTTATCTCTGTTGAAACGATTGATAATGTAACAGGAGATGAGTTGAACGTATTCAGAGCGAGCTGTCAGCTACATATTTAAGTCTAGACAGTTTTAATCTCTACAAAGTTTCACCTCTAGTGGCTACAATATGCTTTTAAAACTCAAAACTCCAGGACTCACGTCCCTCGTTAACATGATTTGAACACTGGGACCTGAGTCTTTGTATCCCATTTTTGCACAGTACAATATTAAAATGTATCGTTTATTATAACGAGAATGAAATTGTGAATATGCGAAAGAGACAACAACCCCACCGGGCTGAAAGCCACCCTCGGGTCTTCAATGAACGAATAGGAAACCTTAACATCACATGGCAGACCACTTCTAACCTCTCTTAAATTCTGTGAGCATCTGTCAGGAAAACTGTTTACAACAGCAGATAGATCAGAAATCTTTACAGATCCTGAAAGGGTCTGACAGAGTCTGTCCTGAGTCAGGACACATTTAGCCATATTGTCTGACAGATCTGAAGAGCTGAAATACCATGATTTCCCGCCACATGTCTACTCCTTTCAAAAGTTAAAGAAAACGCCCGAATTTCCGAATGGAAATGTCGCAACTGGTACCTAATATGAGACTTACAGTATACCACATACAGTATTAAATTAGCAGGGAAAGATGGCTGGAAATCGTGGTATTTCAGCTCTTCAGTTGTGAGTTAATAGGACACATCTCACACTATCCATAGAAACACGATGTGTTGGATAAACAATACGTTCAGTGCAAACTCGTAGAAAAAATAAATATGGAAAATTGTCGATCTTGGAGGTAAGAACGAGAAATAATTGTATGAGAGTTGAAGTACAGAACGACATAAATAAAATGGCAAGTTTTTTTAAAGGAACGTATGAGTAATTAAACAAATAATTTTAAAAAAAATGCAAACAGGCTGAAATCGTGTATAGAACTCGATCATTGTTCATTTTCCAACATTCGGCACCTATAACCCAGTCACTCATCGTTAAAAAATTATCATTGTTTATATGTACCTGTATAACTTTATACATTCTGTCTTAGACCTGTAATTAAGTTTCAGATATTTGGTGAAGGAACGATTTCAATGTGCATATCTGGTTTGGGTTCTATATCAAAGAATGTGTTACTTTTGTGGGCCTGCAGTGGACTCAACAGAGATAAAGAACCCTTGGAAGGAGCTTATATTGGACCGGAATTTTGTTTATGCTTGAAACGGAACACATCGTGAAATAAAGTATAACGGAAAGATGTGTGACTTTTTTACGGCGCATGCGCATTAAGTTCCTTACTAAAAGTGGTGGAAGGTTGTTGCAGCCGATCTTTCTCATCGTAGTAGTTCTTGAGGCAGGTAACGATCTTCCCAAATTCGGTATCAGCAATCTGCTCATTGTCGACCAAAGCAGTACTAACACGTTGTTCGACCACGGACATAGTGGACTGCGTCAACTGAAAGGTATTGTGATGTTTTTTTTTTCTTTTTCATTATTCTCCTTAAGATTAGTGTGAGTACCATCAGGGTGGCGACACTCAAGCAAGCCAGGGATCCTAGGGGAAGGGATTCTATAGCACCTAAACCAGTCAAAGCTGAACCCAGCGTCCAATTGGTCAACACCAAAATACCCACGGAGCACGCACCAAGGGCCACAGACATAATTTTGACCAGTTGTTTGTAGGTGTTCAAGGCATGCTCATACCTTCGAATCTCTGCATCGAGTTAGTCCTCAGTCATCCATTTATTAAAAGAAGCATGCCGAGGATTGGGACGTTCTTCAAGGGACTGTTGGGACCTAAAATCAAATCAGCTTCATCGTAGAATTGTGACAACACTTCAAATACAACCCATCACCCTAAACAATCGCGAGCGGCTGATGGTTTGAGATAGAGACCGGTGCCGCTATGTTTCACTGTGCAAACGCAGCCATCACGTTTCAGATACAATCTAGATCCCAGAGCCTTGTTGACGGCTACACCCCCGACCGTTCAGAGCTCTAACACCCAAGGCGGGTAGAATGGTCTTTGCTCCCATGCCAACCCTGCCAGCTCGGGAACGATACCACCAACTATCTGCATGTTCTCTTTCAACTAGGTAGCGCTCATATCCAGGTTCATACCACCAGTACAGGGTTTGCGTGGGGCAAACGAATGGACACCGAACAACCTTTCTTGACTGCATGCTGTAGTTTATCAGCTTGATCTTTTGTCAAGTTCAAATAATGTTGGTGATAAGTCATATATTTAAACCACGTGAAGATGAAAGCAGATGGTAAGGTATTCGCAACGGAGATCGATAGGGGTGCCGTTCTGATAGGTGAGGTGCATGCGATTGATGGTTCGTAAGGTCACGGGCAAGTATATTAAATTCTTGGGGGTTTGAACGATCTTCATGCCAGGTTCGACTTCGAGAAAGAAGTTGTAGATGGTAGACTGCTTGGTGTAATTCACATAACTTTCACGGATGATATCACTGTTCACCAGACTGCTGTTGATGCTGATGATATTCACAATGTGTTCACCCTGGATTTAGCCATTTGTAGCTCGATTGAAAGTGTAGAGCCACCGCTCAAATCCAAAGCGTTTTGGTGATCTTTAAAGCTGCTTTACGCTGAGCCTCAACCACTGCTGAGGGTCGGTAATCTTGATTAACGTCATGCTATTTATAGCGTTGGTGTGAACGTCCTAATAGGGTTAGATGAAACGACCCCACGCACCTTGGGAAGGTCTAGACGCCTTTCCTTTGGCTAAAGGCATCATCCAAAACAGCTGCGTCGTCCTTTTTCCTTACAAAATTCAAGTGCCTGAGGCATTTGTCTGTACCAGGGTAGCATGATATGCGCAATAATGGCCTCGAATCGTCTTGACGGAGCATTAGGGTTGCGTTTTTGCGTTGGGGCTTTCCACGATGCCTGTCGCCGGTATCCCACTTATCATTGCTGTAGCCTTGTGGTTTGTATTGAGACATTATCGCTTGACCGCACTTGTGACACATATTATTCATGTGCATTAGGTCCTACTCAAATTCACATTTCCGTGGACAGCTGCACTCGCCGATTTCTCCTAAGTGTTAACGGATGCATGGATGGCAAATATCGCCGAGAACCTCGATGGTTTCCTCGCACTTACACTCCTTACCGTACGGGTCGTAATAATGATCTTCAGAGCACTTTAGTGGCCTGGCATGAAGTTGGTATGCAGGAGATAATCCTTTTCAGACATAATGCATTATGTCGATGGATCTTCCTCCCCCCTGCTCGATTTCGTTCATCAAGAATGCAAGTCGTGTCGTGAATCTTCCATTTTATCTTATACCTAATATAACTCATCGAATTTGCAATGGTATTTGCCGGCCGTCTTGGGGCACGTGAGATTGATGGTCACAAATCCATATGACTTGGTCCAGTAATGCGTACACAAAGTGTCGGTTTGTTCGTTGGTTATATCGTTAAAGTGGTCACGCAGGGAATGGTCGAGATACTTAACATCTTTTTGAAAGAGGCAGATAAAGTTGGCATTCTCACGGATCAATTGCCGGCAGTTTGAAGTAGTTTTGACACAGTAGTAGTAGTAGTCGACATTATTGTGGCAACCTCGAACAAAGTAGTCCTCACACGTGTTATTCTTATTCAGCATCGAACACCATGAGATTCTTACAGGTGGAGTCCAGTTCTCGAGCGTCTGCCACTGCAATGTGTGCGATGCCAAGAAGTCCGTTAATTGTTAACACAGGTGCCGAGTTCATGAACAAGATGATTAACCGCTTGCCTTTATAGATGCATCTGCCAGGACACAAATTCACCGGGCCGGGAACCGGCACAACGAAGGCTTGGTCAAAAACCATTAATTGAGTTGATCATGCCGTGTACATTCCTTGAAACGTTCACGTTTCCCATTTTAGCGTTCGTGCATCGCTTTTCGTGCGTTTACAAATCGTTTTGCGTTCGATTAAACGCACGAAAGAAGCGTTCATTTATTTCTGTACTTTGATTATTTCCTTGATTCAACTGTTATTTTAATACTTTTTGCTATTATATCATATCATATATTTTCATTAATTCCATTTCTGTCTTTTTTCTTTCGTCATTCTTTGTTGATATTATTATTTTTTATTGTGCGTTTGGTGAGCGTTTTGCGCGGTGTAGATATCGTGCGTGTGGGAAACCTAAACATCTCAAGGAGTGTATAACTACGATCTCTGCTATACTCGACATAAGTATACCGTTTCATGCTATTCATCTGCGACAAAGCGATGCTAGCCTCAATCGATGCAGGTCCCTACCCCACGGCACGCGAATACATTGAACGAAGTGTTTTAGACCCATCATTTGGGCTGGGTGCAAACAAAAATTTCGTTGGACCGATGAGGCAGCCGAGGAATAGCACAAACCCGTTCGACGGAAGTCTCTAGAGGCGCCAAGTGGCGGTGGGTGGAGAGTAGATGATACCAGAGCAGCCGATCTGGTGGATATAAGTGCCTTCTATCGAGACAAATGGGATACAAATTCCTTCTGAACATCATCAATGTTTTCTCGAAATACGATTGGCTTATCCCACTCAAGGATAAAAAAGATGCAAATGTGCGGGATGCCCTGGGTTCAGTCTTCAAGGAGGAAACACCCACGAAATTGTGGGCCGACAAAAAGACATCACAGGGAAGTGAAACAGCTACTGCAAAAGCATGGTATCTAGCTCTACTCTACCGAATACGACAAGAAGTCGGGTGTGGTCGAACGTGCAATTAAATACAAGATGGACGAGCGATGAAAAATAATAATATTAACAAAGAATGACGAAAGAAAAAAAAAAGAGAAATGGAATTAATGAAAATATAGAAATTAATAACAGCAAAAAATATTAAAATAATAGTTGAATCAAGGCAATAATCAAAGTACAGAAATAAATAAACGCTTCATTCGTGCAGCTGGAAAGGTTCAATGGTGACTGTACATAATACACATCCCAATGCATCACGCCGTCGACTACTTTAATTTTATCTTCAACGGGAGAATTTTCTATCTTTCTTTACCAGCTCGGCAAGGGCAACTATCCCTAGTCGTTCATGGTGGCTTTTACCACGATCTTCTCTCCAATTCGGATTTCCTCCTCCTGATCCTCCCCCTGATGTGGTTCTCAGCTGTGTCTTCAGCAGAGCCCATCGTTTCCTGGTTTACTCTCGCAAAACTGTCCTTTCTATCTCTTCAATGGGGTACCACATGTTGCAGTTCCTGGGGTGGAATCATTATCAATGCATTGGAACGTCATATTTTTTTACTTCTCTAAGGCTAACTGTAACATCCTACATTTGCATATTTTTGTTTTGAGTTGGAGGTCCTACGCCGGATTTGCCCTTGAAAATGGAAAGTGGTGTAGAATCCCCATTTTACTCTACTAATGAAATCTACACTACACAGTACCCTAGTAAAATCATTTATGTACTGAGGATTCCACTTAATTGCATACCTGATTATTACGTTTCTGTTAATTGCATAGCAATTTCAAGAACCTTATCATTTCCAATCTCTTCCATGTAAAAAAATCCCTTTAATTGCATAGGTCTAAACGGACATACTTATTTGTTGCATATTTTTTCCCCAAAGTTTTATTAAAATTGACACTTTCTGGCCTTAATGATGTATATTTAACAATTACTCAATTAAAAGGTGTAGCTAATTCAACTGTTTGTTATTGTAATTTTATAGTAATTGTATTAGTCATAAGGCTTTTTTTCTTTGTTTGTAATTACACATGTTGGTATAACCCTACAGTTGTTTATATAGGAACAGGAATGTGTATAGGAGAATACGATCATTACACCAAACCGAATTCAACATTCCAGATAATAGCATATTCTTGTTGATAGCGGAATTTTTTACTGACAAATTGGGTATTCGTTTATGAGGAATCAACTTTATTTAATATTGCCACTGGAAACTACAAGGGTGTTGTATAAAACTTATTAAAGGTTTCGTGAAGGTCAGAATATTTATTTTTTCAATTCACTAACCAAGGATTTTCTAGCAATTTGCAAAGTCAGACTATTTATTTTCTGGTGTGATGAGGCCAGATTATGTATTTTCTACACAGTCAGATACAGGTTATTCATTTTCAACAATCTGGACATATTTTTGCAAAATGCATGAGTGCGATCGCTTTTAGTTTCCATGAGGGTCTAACATTATTGACTAAAATGCTATTTTTTCAATGTAACAATCATGTAGATAACTATGGTATATATTTTTTTATTTTTAAAACATTAAAATGTCATACTATTGCAAAATGTATGAGTGCAAGCACTTTCAAATTCCATAAGAGTGTTAAATTATTGTATGAAATGTAAAAATTGAAATATTAGTATCAAACTTGAAAATGCTATACATTGTACTAATATTTCATTCAAAATTCTTTAAAATGTGCATATGAGTGCGATCTCTTAATCTATTAATTTCCATTAGGGTCTAAAACTATTGACTAACCTGCTGATTTTTTTAATATCACTTTCATGTGGATGACCGTGGAATATATTTTTCAGTATAACTATCATTTGAGTGACTGCGACACAAAAATTTGAGACAAAATTCTTCAAAAATGTCAAACATGTATTCTTGTAAAATGTTTATGAGTGTGAGCAATTTTAATTCTAAGAGGATATAAAATTAATTACAAAAATGCTAATTTATTTTCGTAAAGCTATCATGTCAGTGACGGCGACACACACTTTTAGTCAAAATTCTTTAAAAATGTCGTATTCCTGGAAAAGAATATATTTGTATCATACTGGTAACTCCTACACGTATATTTCTATCAAAATTCAAAAAGGACATATTTTTGCAAAATGCATGAGTGCGAGGACTTTTTAATTCCATAAAGTTCTACAATTAATGACTAAAATGCTGATTTATTTCAAAATTACTACCATGTAGCTGCGAGACAAACAGATTAAGTCAAAAATTGAAAAAAAAGCATTCAAAGATAACAGAGATTCCTTCTCGTCTACGAATCGGCATTCGAATGCAACGCCTTTTTTTCTGAATACACGTACATGTATTATATGCAAAATTGATCAGGATCAGTCAGAAAGTATTCTAGTTCACGTCACAGTTCTACCTAGAAACGTCCCTGACGAGAGAGTATCGCAACCCATGACAGATTGTGATAGAGCTTGTCCTATGCCATGACAGATCCAGACAAGGTGTGTCGCGGGTCAGAAATGTTTCTGACAGTTTAGAACTGTTCTATTACAGCGAACCCTGACAGAATCTAAGAGAGGTTAGAAGTGATTGCAACAGTAGCAAAGTAAATAAAACCGATGCAGAGATGTATGTCATATACATATTAACTTAAAGTCCGAAGAGAAACTAGTCAACTGCAATAGTAAAGACTGATGCTTAAAGTAAAGTGGCTCTTGATAAAAGGAAACTTAATAAGGAACAACTGTCAAATTTAATTTAATGGTACATTGATAAATCTGGACCTTAATGCATTTCCTGTAATGGCTACAAAGCATGTTTTGGTGATCAAAGACCGGATAAATACATCAATTAGACATATTTAGGCATGACCAATGCCTTGAATATTTAAACGATATTTTTATTCGATTTAGTAATATTCTATACAGACAGATTGTTTGTATTCTAATAGGGTATAGTAGTGTTCCTCTAATAGCTGAACTTTTATGAATCGTAGCTATAATAAAAGGTTAGACTTTCATCAATTAATACATTCATCACAGAAAAACCTTTGCACAAGGGACATCGATATCACGAACTTCTAAAATCATTTAATTGGTTTTTTTTAACCTTTACCAAATTTTGATACAAAATAAGTTATATCACTGAAGGGCTCTTGATCACAAAGTGGTATTGCGAGGTTGTAACGTCTATAAAGCACATTTTTTAAAACGATTTTCAAATTATTGTCAATTCTTTGAACATTGTATTTTCAATTACAGTTGTTAACAGATGTTAGACTTTTAACTGCAACTGTCAGTTTTGAGTATCCACTACATTGAATCTTGCCTATCTAGTACTTGACGTTACTACTCCAAACCCAGTCATCCAGAATTGTAGTGATTGATTATTTCTAGAGCTGATATATTTGATGGTATTGTCATTCGTTTATACTTTCAGTTACTGCGTTCTTCAAGTGGATATTTCGTTTTATCTATATGGTATATATTGGGGTATTCCTTGACGAAAATTGGGTACAATATCGAGTGAATTTTATCATGTTCTAAGTAGCCGTATTAGTTAATTTTAATATGATAGAGTAATCAAGGGAACCACGATTCTAGCGATTCTAAAAGTATGTAATCTAGGGAAAAGGATTAGACGTAGAAAACTCAACACAGAACATAAAATAACCAAAAAAATATATACAAAGTAAACATATTAAATTAGCAACTCGGTCTGGGCTGCCATTTTTTTTACTTGTAGTATTTTTAGAGCTTCCCATTACTACTCAGATTTTTGTACCGCGCAAGACAGGTTTCAGGAACAGGGTTATATTACTACAAGATTGAAGTCAATACTACAAAAGGTATATGATTGTCATCATTAACTCGTGGTTTGTTACAGTGTATCCACTTTGAGAAGCGATTTGTCCAACGTGTCATAGTTTTCCTTCCCTATTTCATCTACTCTTGACTTTTTATAAGCAACTCGGTGGGTGTTTCTAGAAAAATGGAGGACTTTTACCCTACTGGTTCACCTGATCCATGCGCCAGTTTTTAGTGGAGTCCGAGTTGCTCATTTACATTTGTTGCTTTGTACGTATTATTTCTGTTCATTTTATGTTTTTTGTTGTGCAAGTCTATTTTCTGGGCTGGTCTTTGTCCCTGGATTACATTCTTATGAGTTCCACTTGAATCATGGCACCCTTTATTACTCTTCCTAAAAAAAGTACTTTGTGTCTGATGTTGTAAAAATGTTGGATTTTTTAAATTTTTTTTTTTTTTTTTTGATAATTTTTTTTGGTCGAATTTGTAGGACTTGTGTTCCAACATACTATCGGAATACATATGAAATGAATTTTTCGCCACTCTTGGCTGATTTATTCCTACATTTCAATGAAGCCAGATTTTGTATATGTGTTCTCCAGAAAAATAAAAAAGAGATGCTTATAGGCCAGTATTTTAATTTCAGTTTCTGTTATGTAGCTGCTGTATTATCTCTTAAAAGTCCTACTTTCAAAGATTATTATATTTTATCTATCTAAATAAAATTAAAATTGAAAAGAAACAACTGAAACGCCTACGTCTGCTTCATATCTAGACCGTAATTTGTTTTAATCGAAGCTTTACGGCAAATATTTTGATTTTGACTTCCCAATAGTAAATTTCCCCTTTCTTAGTAGCAAAATACTAATCTATGGTGTATTCATTTCACAGTTAATTTGTTACTGTTCAATCTGTGGCATGTACACGGAATAACTCTGTAAATCGCCGATATTGACAAATAAGCTTCTTAATCAAGGGTGTGTTCACCCTTTAATAGGATCTTCCCCAGAGAAGTTTTACGGTCTACATCACAGTTTAATTGATCGATTGAAGGGTTTCTTTCTCATAGATGAGACAAAATATCGTCAACTTCCCAAACTATCTACTTATACCGATGGTGACTGTAGTAATATATGTCCTTGGCATAGCTGTATCTGAACAAATCAAAGGTCATGTATTTCCTTACAGTATCTTTTGTCACAATTGTAAACCAAACTACAATTGTTAGAGGGCGCCAACATTACACAGAGACTTCACAGATTTCAATTTTATTTTACCTTTGGCATGCTGTATATTTTGTTACTTTATATATATAGAAAGGTCACATTCTGAGACGTTTTTATATATATATATATATATATATATATATATATATATATATATATATATATACGTCTCAGAATGTGACGACTCTATTCGCTACACTGCTCCATCGGATCAAATTGATAAAGGGAAGATAACGTAAACCTATTGAAGGGTCTGAAAAATTCCCAACGATGTTAGAACTGTGAAATTTGTGATGCAAATTTTTGGTCGTTCCCTCCGCGGGACTCGAACTCGTACCGCTGTGACATCTATGACCACACCACCTGCACCAAGTCCAGTGCCCTAGACCACTCGACCAGCTAGATTATAAAAATATAAAATGCTGCGGTTAAGCGGTGACTCGGTGACAAGAGAATGTATATAGAATCTTAACATTGGAGCGGGGACAGCGGTGACAACCAGAGTTTTCTAAAATTTTATAAACTACTGCGGTTACTCGGTGACTCGGTGAACATTCAAAAGAAAACAAATAAAAATGCAAAGGTTTAGTAAAAGTAACAAGTGTATATCAAAAAGTTTCGAAGATGCTTCCCAAAATAGACACATAATAAACTATTAATGCAAAAAGTAGTAAAAAATTTGCTCTATTTATCTAATTCAAAAGAAGTCCAAACAAAATGTTTTAAATTTAGGACAACTGGATAAAGGGTCCTATCACAAAGTCACCAACGAGCACCCCTTTAAATCTATTTATAAACTATATGTTTAGTCCTAATGAGATACCGAGTTAAACCTGAAAACGGGACTCAAATAAATTGAAACTAATCAAATGGAAAGTTTACAAAAACAGTACTGTATTTTATTCAAAATGTATAAGGAAAAGAACGCGTTAATTGTGGTAGATACAACACAGCTTAATCTAATTAATACAATCTACATTTTTGGACTAAAGCTTAACTATGATATACTTAAGAATCATACATATTATGAAAAAGTCGGACTTGCCGACTTTTTCCAAAGTAAAATTTATTATACAAAACTAGAGAGCTAGTACTGTGTAAATGTGGAGGGTTAGAAGTATTAAATCTTACACAAGTTAATGGCGGAAAGACACTTAGTCTACTACTAAGGGTTTTTTTTTAGCGTCCTTGACTATTTTTACGAGTCTCGCGCGGACGGTCTCTTAGTCTTCCAAAACTCGTGCTTTTATATGCCCTTGGGCCAATGAAATTATGTTTCTGAAAATTTAAAGGTTCAATGACCAATAAATAAAAGTTTTCGTCAAGGAAGTTTATTTATTGACTGAACTCGACTTAGAGATCGTCGGCAACCAAATTACATAACCAGGATAGACATTTCAATATATAACTACCAAAATAACACTCCGCGGGTTATTCTCCTTGCAAAGTTTGCATTTAGATATCGCTACGCCACCTATCATACTCCATGTCAAATATGTGATGTTTACTTTTCGTACGACATGGGTGTGTAATGATATTAAGGCTATTTAATATGTGTAGAACTGCAAGATTTCAATGATAATATGATATTAAATATTTAAATTTAAATTTTGACGCAGGAGCTTGACTATTTTGTCAAATTGACCCGAACATTCGCAGGGAGGAAAGCTCAATCGAGATTTGCAATTTTATTTCTCTCGATCTGACCCTTTCAATGAAGATGTCGGGAGCTTCTGGTGACGGATTATCGGAGCTGCAATGTAACATTTTGTGTAGTAAGTATAGATTACAGTGGCGAATCCAGGGGAGGGTGCATGGGGTTGGCACCTATATTATAATAGACCTATATTGCATTCTATATCACACCCTAGACCTTTATTGCCTTCTGTATATCACACCCCGAGACTTATATCGCACACACCTAGACCTCTATCGCATACCGTATATCAAACCCATAAACCCATTTCAAGTACCCTATATATCACACCCACAGACATATATTGCATACCTTTTATCACACGCCTAGACCTATATCGCATACTGTGTAGGACCTACGTCGCATTCTCTAAATCACACCCATAGACCTATATGGCATACCCTATATCACACCCCTAGACATATATATTGCATATCATATATCACACCTTGCATAGAACATTATTGAAGTACATTTTGTATAGGTAAAATATAAGAAAGAATGAACATGACGTGCAAACATCGGTTTGATATGCAGAATCAACCCTCGACCGATATCACCCCGCGGGCCAGTGGCCCTTGAGTTGATATAGGAGTCTCCTGTTGATACTGCATGTGATACAGATTTAGGCATGTACTATTCAGTATGGAATTTAAAGAAATAGTAATACAATGTACATGTGTATTATATCAATGTAAGTCATAACTGATTATCAATGTGGTTCTTTTTTAGTACATTGTCAAGATATACCAGATACATTTACTTAGAATGCAGATCATAGAGTGAGAAACAGGATTTTCATGACACAAGAAAGATACAGTTATGTTAGAAATTCTGTGGCCATGAAAGTGTATTGAAAATGTGCTGGGATATTTAAGCATGAAACAAAGTTCGCGATTCTCAAGATGCTGGTACATGTATGTGTAGCATAAAGCAGCTGTAAATGCATTTGTCAACAACTCTTAATAAAAAAAACTATAAAAAAACATTAGCACTTATATATTTGCAAAACATAAGAGTTACTTGAATTGTAATTTTATACATATTTGTGAAACAATCATGCATAAAAAAGTGAAAGGAATGCACAAACATTATTGAAGGCAGACAGGTATAAAACAATCATACAAAAAGTGGTACTCGTGGGGTATGAGTTCACTAGTAACTATTTTTTTTTGTTTTGGAGAGAAAAAATGATGGATTTATATTCAAAGTGCATGTGTGATTAAGACACCATATTCCCTGTATTCACACATACCATTGACTTTCCAACTTAATTGGAATCTTTAATTGTTCACATCTATGAGCTACAAAGTTGTTTTTAGTTTAATGATCTTTAAACTGCATAGTAATTTTACAACAAGAGTTTTTATCCTTGTTTGAACTGTAAGTAATCATTTATTGTACATACCATAACCTAATCTAGGCAACAATGTTTTAATTTATTACGAAAAAAAATCAAAGTGAGCACAAGCAAGGAAAAGTTTTTTGCTCATTTCTCCCTTGAGATTGGGCCTTTGTTCAACTTCCTCCAGTCTTCAGGATTCATTTCTACTTCATGCATCTCCAAACCGAAATTTCAAGGTGTGGGTCCATTCTTACTTTGAAAATTCATCGAATATTGATAGTCAGTGATTCTCAGTGGAATTCATTTTTTTCAGCTTTGTAAGAAATGCTGATTTAAGTTTTAGGAAATTTCAGGACATCAACGTACATGTACAGCCAGGAATACCAAAAGCAATAATACAAAAGAAGATTCAAAAATATAAATTGATAAACGGATTGTATAAATATACACTGCGTTAAAACAAATGATAATCTTTAAAAGGACTATACTCGACGTCACATACAACACATTTTCGCATTGAAGATCTACCTTTTTAAACCGTCGGGACTTACCGCTAGAGTTGTCTCTCTTTTATTTAATATGAAGATAGTGCGCATATATGCATGACGTGTTAGTACCAACGAGTCGCTTATTAGCTTAAATCACGCGTAACAAATCCTTACGGGAAAATCCCATACTAATATCCGCCATGTTGGTTTCTACGGGACGATTTGTTTACAAACGAAGTTCGTAAGTTCCCGTCGAACTCCGGTGACAATCGTCTGCTTGATCAACTTCTCGGTATTGTACGTTGTTCGCGTAAAATAAATCCGAGATATCCGAAATAACGCCGAAATGCATTCTGGGTTCTTCGGTTTTTGGACAAACCATTTAATCGTAAACAACATCTCCTAGCAACCGAATCACTGTAAACATGGCCGACTTTTTACAATGTAAATATTGGCACCGAGAATTAAAATCTGACCGGAATTTAACGATTCAATGTTTAGGGAGAAGCCGTTTGGCTAAACGAATGAGCAAGTCATTTAAGACAATTTAAACGACGGTAGGTGTCAATAAAGTCGTAGAAAATATTTTTATTCAAATTTTAACAGTATGTTATCTATGTGACGCCGAGTATAAGTTTTGATCGGTTTATTTAGCTTACAATTTGGTTACATGAATATTTTTGATTACTTTGAGGTCCTCCTTGACTCAGTGCCTCTGCACTTTGATTAAAATAGCATGAATTGGCTTAAAAATGATGGACAACGAATACATTTTACAAAACCGAAAATGAAAAATAAAAGGTCATGTCCAAACATAACTTGTATATATATTTGTAAGAATTTAAAACAAAGGTTGTCCCGATCGAAACATGCAATTATATTCTAAAAATAGCAATCTAGAGTACATTAAATATCATTTGACCAGATAAAAATAACTACATCAAAACAATTCCACTACTTTTTCATTAAATGATCTTAAATGGTTTTAGAGAAGATTTTCTAAGTAGTACATGTGGGGAAAAATTTCAAGAATTCTTTCAGGAGCCGTAATTCCTACATCAGTAGACGAATCGTTTTGAACATTTCGGCATTGGTCGGTCTCGTCATGCTGAACAGTATTATTCCCCCACCCTAAAAAATTTTGCTAAATGCAACAACTTTTGAGTTATTTGCAAAAAACTGCCTTCTGAACCTTTTATGTTCTATTTTTAGTAACAGGGGCCATTTTTCTTCTTGGATCAAAAATCCCAGCGGTCCTTTTGGGTGGTATACCCTAAGTAATAAGTGTGGTAAGGTGGTATTTTTGGTATGTATGTATATTTATAGGTTTACTTGTGCATTTTCATTATGTTAATTATTTTATATTTCAATACAGATTATATTTGTATTGTAGTGTCCTATTCAAGGTATATTTGTACTGGGAGTAGATTCGGGTAGTTAGGTATTTCAGGTTCGCTCAGGTGTGAAATTGAGTTCAGATTCAAATTATTCGGCGGGAATCTTGTTAGAGGGAATTCAAAAGTCGCGTTGATCAGATGTGATAATGTTACAGGGAGAATTGTAGAATTTTGCATACTCATTCAATATTTATTCCCAGGTTAGTTTTTCATTCTCTTTACTAATTATTCTAATTGTCTAGCTCTAAAATTCACGATTTAGCGTAAGTATAGGAATGAGGGGCTTTGAGCAGATGTGTGATTGAAGTAACTGACAAGCGCTAGTTGGTAAGAAGATTTTTTAACGCAATTTATTTTAACGAAAACTAATTGCGGTTTAAAAGTTAAAATATCTAAATCCTGATTCACTAAAATATGTGCGAATGTACATTTTTCATTGGTAAAGTGCTAAATTTCTAAACTGTATTCATTTATAAATATGATGCGTTTTGTTTTACCGCAGCACTATTTCTGATAAAGGTATTTATGATTCGTATATTATACTGTTTGATACATGTTTATTCCAGACGTACAAAAAGCCTCTGTACAAACTTACAAGGTATATTTTAATTGCTAAGTTATTTTAATGATTGTGTTTTATATTTTCTATATTTTGAACTTCGTAGTTATATAAGCAATTCGTATTATGTGAATTCTGGAACAGTGCATAATTGATTAAGTACTTTATCTGTATTTTTGAGAATCAGTGTAAAGATCGCAAAACGTACTATATTCATTTTGCAATGTAGATACATGCACTACTTGCAAGAGGCAAATAGTTATTTTCTTTTTAAATGCAGTGCCCGGTTGTTCTAAGCGAACTCTGCTATGCGCTTTATGGTGTGAGTACTTTTATGTGTTATTATTTATTATGGTGTACACTTTCCATGTATGTAGCTTATTGTCATTATTATATTACAGGGTGTTTTTCTTTCCTGTATGTCCGAAATTGACAGAAAGTGCTCGAACCAATAAATGTAGTTATACATGTGGTGAACAGTTGATTTTTGTTTGGCCTAGTGCCCCAATCCTACTACATAAGTATGCCAACTTTCAATGAATTCTGTAAATGGTTTTTCATGTTGCGAAAGAGTAATCAAGGGAACAAAGGTTATAGCGGTAATCAAAAGAATGTGATCCAGGGACAAAGACCAGAACTGGAAAACAGACATACACAACAAAGAACATAAAGTAACTAAAATCATACATACAAAGTAACAAACGTAAATGAGCAATTCGGACTCCACTAAAAACTGGGAACATGGACCAGGTGCACCGGTAGGGTAAGCGTCCTCTGCTTTCCTAGAAACACCCGCCGAGTTGCTCATAAAAAGTCAAGTCCGGGGTAGACAAACGAGGAAAGGAAAACTATGACCCGTTGATTAAATTAGTTTTCATGGTGTTGGACACTATGCGCAATAATAATCGACATTTATATGTATAATATTCATAATTACATGTTTTAATTATTGTGTATTATTGCACTTTAATGACTTTTAATTGCATGATTTGTTTACAAGCTTTATTGAATGTTGAATACTGTTGAGTGTCCTTTGTTTATCTGTAGAAATAATTGACAGTTTCTGGAAATTACCTGTTACTAAAAATAGAACACTGGTCATTGCTTTTAGTTATTTGTAGAATGTTCTTGAACCAGAATGATTGAGATAATTGTAGATTTATCTAGATTTAGAACTTTCTTTTTATGTGGTATATAAGGAAACGTTTTTAGCTAAACTTGGTTCAGTTAATAAGATTGGAATGTGGTATTGAAGTAGCTCTTTGTACATATTGTAAATAAGTTTACAGTGCAAATAAATTTGGAAACAGATTCCGTGTTATTCTGAATTTCGCCACATTTCAGAATATGATTTTCAAAGTTGTACATGAGAAAAATTCCAAAAAAGCCGTTTCAACAGCCACTACTCCTACATCAATTGACAAATCGTCTCTTGATGTTGAACAATACTACCTTCTGCCAGAATTTTGCTAAAGGCAACAGTTTTTGAGTTATTTGCAAAAAAAAAATGCCTTCATACCCCTATGTTCTATTTTTAGTAACGGCGGTCATATTTTTTCATGTATCATTAATCCCAACTGTCATTTTGTGCACAATACTCTTAGGAACAACCATGCCAAGTTTATATCTTGTCGGTCTAGTAGTTTCAGAGGAAATTTTCGAAAATGTGTCCACAACGACGGATGCCAAGTGATGGCATAAACTCACTAGTCCTTTGGCGAGGTGAGCTAAAAATTAACAATAATACTAGTCGACATACACCTAATACATGTAATTATGTCAACTCGGTCTAAAACTCAATGTTATTGCCCGTAGTATCAGATCTTGCTGATTTTGGATATAAATATATGCAATCCAGCATTTCCCATAGATTAGTAGTGATATCTATATGCGAATTTTTATACCAGAGTTATCCTTCTTGACCTGTCAAGATATCATTTTAACTTCCCTCTCTATTCATTTTTTTCTCTCCCCCCTCTTCATATATATAAATGTTTATAATGGCAGTAGAATATGTCCCCCATACTCCTACTCATTTGTCAATGTCTAGCCATAAACAAACTTGTATGTTTACTTTTAACATGTATTAACTGCAATTATAATGCATGGTAATGTTTAGAAAATTCCAAAATCTTAATGAGAAAAAAAAAGCTTCCTTCAAATATTAAAATATACATAAGTACTCAAATCGATCATGCTATTGGACTATTAAATATTATATGAATATGTCTAAAATGTCTTATAAAAAAATAGGAAACCTGAACATTGCCATGTGGAATGTCAATGGTTTTACTAATGATAACTAATTTTAAATGCAATTTCAAATGTTCATATTTTAAGTTTAGTTTAAACATGGGGCGGCGGCGACAACCCCGATTGAAATTTCTGGATATAATTTAGTTTCTAAGAAAATCAGGAAAAAACAGGAAAAAAACTGGCATTCCTCTGGTGGAATTTCCATGTACGTTAATAGTTATATTAGTAAGGGTATATCCAAATTGCACTCTTTTGATAGCGATGTTGTTTGGATTAAACTTCACAAATCTTTCTTTTAGAAAAAAAAGATACTTTTTAGGCATCGTGTATTTTTCACCTGAAAACTCATCTCAGTCTAATCAAGATTTGGAAGAATTATATAAGAAATAATTCCAAATCATCTTCAAAATATACAAAGAAAGATGTTTACAAAATGCTGGAATTTTTAATCGACAACATATTTGTCCAGTGTGGTGGACGTGTTTTTCAACAAACGGTCGGCATTCCAATGGAAACAAATTGTGCTCCTTTACTTTCTGACCTATTCCTTCACTCTTATGAGGCTGATCTGATCAGAAAGAAAGACTATCGTTTGGCTAGATCCTTCGATCTCAGTTTCCGCTATATAGATGACGTATTATCTTTAAACAATCCTAATTTCGGGGATTTGATACATCGCATCTACCCAAAAGAACTTGAGATAAAGGATACTACAGACACTGTGAAGTCAGCCTCATATCTTGACCTACACTTAGAAATCGATGGTAAAGGAAAACTATTGACCATACTTTATGACAAACGTAATGACTTTTCATTCAGAATTGTCAACTTTCCATTCATGTGTGGCAACATCCCTTCAGCACCTGCGTATGGAGTGTTCATATCACAACTCATACGTTATGCCAGAGCTTGTCGAAACTACGCAGACTTTTTGTATCGCGCTAGAACTCTAACAAATAGGCTTCTGGAACAGGGTTATGTTGCTACAAGATTGAAGTCATCACTACAGAAGTTTTATGGTCGTCATCATGCATTCGTGGATCGTTATGGTGTATCCATCTGCACCATGAAAACTGATTTATTCAACGGGTCATAATTTTCCTTTCCTCGTTTGTCTACCCCGGACTTGACTTTTATGAGCAACTCGGCGGGTGTTTCTAGAAAAGCAGAGGACGCTTACCCTATCGGTGCACCTGGTCCATGCTCCCAGTTTTTAGTGGAGTCCGAGTTGCTCATTTGTTTTTGTTACTTTGTATGTATGATTTTAGTTACTTTATGTTCTTTGTTGTGTATGTCTGTTTTCCACGTTGGTCTTTGTCCCTGGATTACATTCTTTTGATTACCGCTATAATCTTGGTTCCCTTGATTACTCTTTCTCAATGATATTGTGAAATACAGTTCAAAAGGTGATATAATTATTCAAGGCGATTTTAATGCCTACACTAATACTAAACCTGACTTCGTTTTTAATGATGATACTGAATATCCAAACCCTGAAGATCTAAACTACTTTTTAGATAGTCCCAACTCCTAGAAATAATATGGTTACTAAACCATTAAACAAGAAAGAGTTGTTAATTATTGACAAATCTCTGTAAAGAAACAAGCCTTAAGATAGTAAATGGTCGCAAAATTTGCGACACATTAGGAAAATATACATGTAATACATACAACGGATGTAGCTTTGTAGACTACACCCTTATTTCAAGAAATATTTTTTTTCAAAAAAAAGTTTAACAATTTTGTTTTGGCCAGAATTATCACATTTATTAATGCTAACAAATTAATCCATAACAATCAAATTGGATTCAAAGAAAAATCAAGAACAACGGATAATCTTTTTACATTAAAAACAATTGTTGAAAAATATAAATCAAATAATAAAAAAGTATATGCAGCTTTCATAGACTTAAGAAAGGCCTTCGATACAATTTGGAGTGAAGGCCTGTTTTATAAATTATGGAAAAATAACTTCCCTTCTCAAATACTTAAAATTATTCTTTCAATGTATCAAGAACCTTCTTGTAAACTGAAGTTCAAACAAGGTTTAAGTAGGAAATTTGTGTCAAAATGTGGAGTCAAGCAAGGAGATGTTATTAGCCTCTTATTTTTAATTTATATATAAATGATTAAATTTAATATCTTAGTGAAGGCAAGGTTGATCCTGTCATTATCAGAAATATCTCAATTAACTCACTACTACACGCAGATGAAATTATATTATTATCTAGTATTCAAACCGGTCTTCAAAAACCGGTGAATATTTTGCACAATTTTTATGAATCATGGAAGCTAGAGGTCAACCAACAAAAATCTAAAATTATGATATTCAATTCAAATGGAAAAACTCATCTTAATAGTTTTAAACTTAATGATAAAACTTTAGAAACTGTAAAAAACATATTGCTATGTCGGTTAAATATACAGGCAATTTTAACATCTCTTCTCAGATATTAATGGAGAAAGGTCGTAAAGCATGGTTTAAGATTAAAAACTCTATAGGATTGAACAATCCATGCTCTATGCTAGAAAAACTATTTGATATGCTTATAAGCCCGATTATTCTATATGGCTGTGAAATTTGGGGAACCAACTGAAATTTCAAAAATAGTGAACCATTTGAACATCTCCACTTAAAATTTATAAAAGAAATCCTTGGTGATCACAGCAAGGCAACAAATTCTGCTTGCTTGGCAGCACTAAAAAGACAACCTCTCAATGTCAAAATTATGGTTCAAGTTATCAAATTCTGGGAACACATTATTATATCCAATAACACCTTTGTAAATGAAATATATAAAAATATTCCACAAAATAATAAATGGTTAACAACAGTTCACAATGGGATAAAAGAACTTGGTTTTAATTACATTTTAACTGATACAGATCTACTTAAACACAATATATAACATATAAAGCAAAGAATCAAAATCACCTCTATACATTGAGAGATGATAAGAAACTTGTGTTCTTTAAGAAATTCTATAAGGTTAACAAAAAACATCATATGTTGATACATGTAAATACAAATCAGACAGATCTATAATTTGCAAATACCGAATTAGTACCAACTCACTTTAAATAGAGAGAGGACGATACAAAAACATTCCAGCTAATGAACGCATTTGCAAATCATGTCAATTAAATCAAATTGAAGATGAAACCCATTTCTTCATACACTGTTCCACCCACATTAACTATAGAAATGATTTAATAACAAAATTTAAAAAAACATATACACCACTTCAGCTCACTCACAGAAAACATAAGTTTGATTTTTAACTCTAACTCACTCCCAGTACTCAAGACAACAATTAATTATATAAACAATTGCCAAGCTTTCATTCAAAGTATAATGTTATAATTTTCTGGTTGGTCACCATTGTCCACAACATTATACATGTAAATGATAGCAGTGTTTTGTTTATACAAATGTTTGTGCATTATGTTATTATTGTGTCATGACCATTTAATGAAAATGTGTTTGAACAATAAATGATTTTAATTTGTAATCCTCTATTTTGATATAAATCTTTAATCATCCTGTCTAATTTAGTAAATATCTATTTTAAAATTCCATGGTTAAAAAGTGCTATAGGCACTTTTACAATGTAGGTAACCAAAAAAATTTTTTTTCAATCATCTTAAAAAATGGAAAAGTTATGACAATTTAAAATTGATGCCCCATGCCACTTAATGGATTTTTTGCCAACCAATAAGTGATGACTTCAGGAAAAACTCTTAGATTTTTATCTTCTTTCAACACTTGCGTTTCTAGAAAAGTATGTACTAGTACCCTACAAGCAGTGGCAGGTCCAGATGGGGGTGCAGGGTTTGGCGCCCCCCCCCCCCCCACATTTTTATTAGAAATTTTGTCATTTTCAAATATACAAATGACAAAATATGGCAATTAATGTCCTAATACTCCCCTTTTCCACAGTGACTCCGGCTAGTACCCCTCCTTTTCAAAGTGTCTGGCCATCAATGCGTCAGTTTCTTTTTAGCTTAGTAGAGTTCCATGTTCTTTAGTGCTATTATACTTCTGAGAGTCTGTTGGTTTATTTTTCAAAGTCTTTATCGTTATTTTGTGTTGTGTATTCTAACTTTTAAATATCACCTTTACTGTGACTACAGTGGATTTAAGGTCCAGGCATTGATCATGAAGGTCAAAACATAATTCTACTCCTATGCCAAGGAGTATGTAAACCAATATGGAAAACCTTTATTGAAAAACCAACTTTCACTGAGACAATATGGAATTAAAACATTTCTTACACAGTAATCTTGGAGCATATAATATACTAGCATAGGCCACAACTTAGCCAACTTGATTGTATAGTTAATGCATATACATGATGTATATTCAATTGGCTATTTCGAAGGTTCTACATTTCTGCACCATTGAACTATTGCTTTAACTAATTGTTTGTACGGTGATAAAATATCGAAAATAAATCACAAAAATTGAAATTATAGATGTTTCAGCAATAACAGGGCCTTAATATACACTCAGGTTTACCATACAACAAAGACTAAATTCTTAATTTAAAAAAAAAAATACTAGAAGCCCTGTTTATCACAGGAGCCCCACGTCATTTGTTAGTAGTGACCTTTTTAGTAAATCAAATGTGTCTGTAAGACACTAATGATGCCCCCGCTTGCTAGATTTGCCAAATTAGGAACATGTTTATTTTTGTATGAAGACATGGTTTGCAGATTCAGAAATCCTTCCAAGGCTTGTGTTACTCATGGTCTGGGGATCAATTTGTTAGTGTGATGAGAAAAAGAGGACCGATGGACAGACTGACAGACACATAAAAAATGTTAATACCCCAAATTAAAAATCCCTAACTTTGTTGCTTTGAAAGTCCAACTATCACCCAGTTCCATAATATTTCATGAAAATCAATATCCTATGACCTTGCACACCACCATCATGTGTAGAAACATCCTGAAAAAAATATTTTAGATATGGTTTAAAAACTACAGGAGGAGATAGCCATACAAGCCATATAGCCCTATTTCTAATGAAAATGATTAAGTGTAACTATCACGAAATTCTGTAACATTTCATGAAAATCAAAATCCTTTAGCCAAAAGTAGAAATATCCTGTAAAATATTTTAGATGTAGTTCAAAAACTGTACAAGGAGATAGCCGGACAAGCCATGATCCATATATTTCTGGGTAAAATGATTTAGTGTAACTATCACCAATTTCAGTAATATTTTACGGAAATCTAAATCCTTTGGCCCTGCACACCTTCATAATGTGTAGAAATATCCTGAAAAATATTTTAGATTAGTTCAAAACCTGTACGAAGAGATAGCCGGTCAAGCCATGATCATTTGTAATCCGGACGGAAGGACGGACAGACGGGGTAAATTAATATGCCCCAAGAGTTTGTCTTAATAATAAAGAATAACTAATCAAAATCTCATTCTGCAGTAAACTTCAACTGTTTTTTTTCTAAGTCTGGCACTTTTTGTACTCTGTCTGTACATGAATCCTTCACGATCAAGCTCCGAATTCTTCCTAAAACTGGAGTCTTTGGTTCTATTTTTAGTAACATTGGTAATGAGATTTTGTACCCACAAACCATTATGATTGTCAGTGAAAAGATGATCACCATGACAATGAGCATAAATGGCTGCCACTGTACCGGAATTTCGCTGAAGAAAAGTCGGAAACTTTTTCCGATTGCACTGAAGAAGATTTCTATTGGGTGGAGAAGTGATCTGGTAATAACTGAGGATAAAACCTAAAATGAAAGAAGATTGCTTTCTTGAGTTTGAATGTGGCTTCTGGTGCAGTATATCCACAATTATGTTGATGTACAATGTACATGTATACAATGTGAAAAGGAAAAATACTTTAATAATCTTACAAAACAATTTTTGGGGTAGTGTAATCATTGATTGATTGTTTGGGTTTAACGCCCGAGCAGCAATATTTCAGCTATATTCAGGCGACATAGTCCCATAAAACAATCTTACTTAGAAAGTTTTTCCTTTACTTTTCATTCAGAATTGTCAACTTTCCTTTCCTCTGTGGCAACATCCCTTCAGCAACTGTGTATGGAGTCTTCATATCACAACTCATACATTATGCCAGAGCTTGTCGAAACTACACAGACTTTTTGTATCATGCTAGTATTCTAGCAAATAGGCTTCTAGAACAGGATTATGTTGCTACAAGATTGTGAAGTCATCACTACAGAAATTTTGTGGTTGTCATCATGAACTCATGGATCTTTATTGTGTATTCATCTGTGTCATGAAAACTGATTTATTCAAAGTGTCATAGTTTTCCTTTCGTTTGTCTACAATGGACTTGACCTTTTTTATGAGCAACTCAGCAGGTGTTTCTAGAAAAGCAGAGGATGCTTACCCTGCCGGTGCACCTGGTTCATGCTCCCAGTTTTTAGTTGAGTCCGAGTTGCTCATTTGCTTTTGTTACTTTGTATGTATGATTTAGTTATTTCATTTTATTTGTTGTGTGCGTCTGTTTTCCATGTCTGGTCTTTGCCCCTGTATAAAATTCGTTTGCTTACTGATGTAACCTTGGTTCCCTTGATTATTCTTTCCTAAAATTATATTGACCTTAGTATAAACTTACCATTAGAGGAGTTATCTCCCATAGTGGGTCAACCAAAAGTGCTTTGTGGTATTTTTCACATGGATCGTGTTGCCATGACAACTGTAGCAACAACCAATAACGGACACTCTCAGTGATTGTCATCTTGTCGGGGTAGCATTCCTTTGGTACACCCTGAAAAATGAAAGGAGTTATGGTAACAGGAAGAGGACTGACAGACAGACTGACGTACAATGTACATGTCAATAACACAACAGACTCTGAAACTATACATGGCATGGTGCATAATGAAACCTGTACAAATGTACATTGTGTAATACATGTTAATATTATTACTTTATAAGTAGGCAAAATTGGTAGGAACTCACGTTTAAGCAAGTTACAATGTATCACTAGGCAAAGTTCAGGTTTTATAATAGCTTTGTCAATTTGAGTTGTTCATTTTGGAGCAAGTGCTGTCACAATATTTAGTATTTGACACACTTTAACAAAGGGACACAACCATTGGTTTAAATACAATATTGCACAATATTTTGAAATTCATTTTAAATAAAAAGTTCAGGGTGTTTTAATGGATTACTTTGAATCCAATTATAATCTAACAAACAGTTATTGAAACAGAAAATCTGCAGGATACTTCTGATACCCCTTGTAAAGAAAAACAATCTACAAAAACAATTGATTAAAATCATATGAAAAATAGTTATAATACAATAAAACCCGAAAAATGTTTGTGGTCCTTTGTTACTCCAAAACAGTGAAAACTATTCCAAAACTGACTGAAAATGATATGGACTTCCAGATGGAATCCAATGAAAACTATTTTAAAAATTGGGCCAGAAATTTAAAAAGGCAATTTGTGGGGGGTGTGGTTTCTTTGACCCCTTATAACTCAAAAACCACAAGAGATGTCTGCAATATGATTGATAAATGCAGGCAGTATGAGAAAAAATATTATAAAGTTCTATTTAAATTCTATAAATTCTATTTTAAATCTTTTAAATACATGTATTATAAACACACAATTTTATAAGAAACAAATTTAAAAAAAAAAAGTATTGTCAAAATTGAATGAGAAATAAACCTTCTATATCAATTTTAATTTACACCTATTTTACACCTTCTTGGCCCCTTTTTGCAGAACAGAAGGGACCAATAACCCCATTTTTTTTAAATACATAAACACTGAGGCTTCATTCCTTGCATTGCATATGGTAGAACCTCTCGGTGAAGGATCCGGCTTCCTATTTTGATAGTTATGGTTATGAGTACTTCTTGTATACAACAAATATTTTGATTATGATCTTCCTACATATTTGATATTAATGATGCAGATGAGAAGTTACTCCTTGAAACATGTGTACAGCATATCGAAATTTACACTATATAAAACTGGTATACTTTTGTATTAAAAAACAAGCTTCCTCTAGCTACAAGTAACAATATATTATGGGATTGTATTTACTATAACTTAAGTTATCACACTTATTTCAGTCAACATTATAGGGAAGAAGTAATTTTAGTGACCACAAATTTGATGCAGTAGAACTAAAATCATGAAGCCTCATTCCTTCAATTTAAACTGAAGGAAAGGAAGATAAACTGGAAATACATTGCACTGTAAGCAAGCTCACAAAGAAATTATACCCCCTCCCCCTGCTTCAAACAGAGTACAATTAAATGCATTTCCCTGAAGTTCAGATATTTCCCTTATGAGTCCTCTAACAGTAATTATATTCCTTTATGCACATACATATATGTACATGTATATGTATGATGCCTAACCTTCCTTAAAAATTTCATCAAAATTCCTTGAGCCATTGAGAAATTACACTTACAAGAAATGTGGACAGATGGACTGACAGACAGGGCGATTCACATACATGTATACCCCAAAACTATGTTTGCAGGGGGTATTAAAAACATGAAAACACATTGTACATGTACATTTGTACATGTATATACAATGTACAATGTAAATTTGTCTTTATGTTACTGAAGTCTCAAGGCAATAAAGCATGTAATCCTTTAAAATAGAACAAAAAATGAAAAAAAAAATCTATTTTATGTAGTGTCAGTGTGACAATAAACATTAGACCACAGATCAGACAAAGATTTAATGTCCTACATATATACACAATACAACCCATAGTATTCTGCATTTATTATGTATCAGGGAATTCGTTTACATAGGGCTGGCATTTAACACATTCTTTTAAAACATCTCAACATGGAATGACAAGAGATTAATACAGATTATCACCATATACATGATATAGTCTGGTTACATGGGATTTTTAATAATAAACATGTTAAAAGTAAGGAATTGTAAAATGTAAATGTACCATTGTAGTAATTTCTCTGCTACCATGGTCTCATTGTCTAACAAAGTACATTATCATGCTGAATGAACCATTTACTCACCATATTAATGCATGTTGGTGCATGTAAGGCCAAAAATAATAATAGTCTTTGTTTCCTGCTACCAGCAAGAAAAAATAGGGTAGGTAGGTCGGGAAATTATTTTCATTTTCAAAAAACATTTCACATTAAGTTAATTGAACAACAATATAGACTTTAATGGTGCTTGAACTAAACAGCCATAAAATGTTTTAGGTAGCAGGAAAACAACATTTTTTTTGGCCAAATGAATCATTAAAGTAGCTTGTTTTTGTCCTTGAGGACTTAAAATAGTATGTACATGTACAATACAGATAGAGACAATGCACCATGACTGATCATTGACATGGTGGTGTACAACTGTTTAAGTGGCAGTAAAAATCTTTTTTGTCTTTGTAGATATTTTTATATTTCATTCTGCATTTAAAGATTTCAACTAACAATACCAAAGTTAAAGATCTCTGAGATAAAAAAAATGGGAAACACCCTCTAATCAGTACAACACTTATTCAGTGTTCTAGGATTTTTCAGAAATTGAGGTTTCCTCAGGAAAAAATCCACATAAAATCAACTTTCCCACAGTCAATGACTGCTTTCCGAACAAAGCAAATCCTTACAGGATATGAATTTTTCAACTTGCCATGGCGGCATGGGAAAACTAAGTACCTAACTTTCCCTGACCCAAATTTCACTTGCCCCGGGTAACGGAATCCTAGAACACTGTTATTCTAATTTCTCCTCTCTTAACACTGAAGACTTTACGAGTGCAGTCACAGTGTCTCCCGCCATGATGGTGGAGTCACTATTTCAAAACATGCAGATACATGTATTTAAACTCTTCTGTTTACCTGAAAAAATATATTTAATTATTTTTTAAAGTTAAAAGAATAAAAGTAATAGACAGAAAAAAAACTAGAAATATTTATGTGAAGCAATTTCAAAGTTTTTAATTTGGTGGAGATATGTTTTCCTCCAGTGTGAAGAGTGAAGAATTCAGGTTGATGGTAGTAAACCAATAATACAGACACCTTTTCCATTACAGCCATTCTCTTAGCTACTTCATTCTGGAACAGTCTAATATATTCCCATGGAATGCTAATAATGAAAGCACAAATTATTAATAACATTAAAATACGGTAAAACGTCACTCGGCTAAAACTGTATTTATGCTGAACTAGTTGGTAGTCACAACAAACACATGTCTGGTCTTCATTCCTATGTTCACATTTAGTGGTACTTTTCTTTGCTATGGAAGAAATATATCTCCATGGTGCTTGAATAGCCACAGAAGCTGATGACAAATATGAATTTAAAAGATCTCTGGCTGCACTCTTTCCTGGGTTTTTTTCCTCTTTTTCAACCCTTTTGCCTCGCTGCTTAGAATTTTTGTCTGATTTTGATTTTGGTAAAAAATGACATGTAAATAATGCCACTGCAATTAAAACAAAAGCAGATAGAACTGAAGTTATCTCCCTTGGCACCAGCAAGCATATCCATGAAATGAAAAAGGTTCTCATGAATTCAATGTCTTCTTGCATGCATTCCAATACAGCCTCCATGCTTAGTTTGTTTTGTCCTGAATTGCTCCACCCAACCCATGACCACTGCCATTTCCAAAATGAAGTTAGTGAGTTCTGTCTGTTCTTTATTCTCACTGAAAAAAAGAAATGTACATGAATTTTATGTTTTTATGTACAATGTATACATGATCTAGAGAAACAAAGTTCTCCTGTCAAAAAATATTGATAAAACATAATAAGAAGATTCCTAAATACATGCACATGAATTGATTTCAACTCAAGTATATTTCTTTGAAGCCAGTACATGAAAATGACACTAAAATATCATTTATTACAAGGATTATAATTTGATACAGAAGCCATCTTAACCTGGTAAGGTATGAAGTTCCAATGACCGCATGAGAAAGAGGACTTTCACATTCACTACCATTTCTTTATTGTTCTTCATTTATATCAAGGTCAACTAGGGTCAGCTTGTGTAAGAACTGAGATATTGTGATGGGACCCAAGGGAACTGCCACTTGGACTGATTTTTTTACTGACGCATTTCAGATATTTTTATGTTTATAGATATATTGCCATATAAATATATCTGGTTTTATTTTCTTCAAATCTAAAATCCTAAATACATATGGAGTTGCCTATAAACCAGTTTCCACCAGATTCAACATAAATAGTGAAAGAGAAAGTAATCTTTGTGCCATTTTTGCCTGAAGGCATGAGGCCACAACTAATTTTCAAGTTCATTTCAATATACACATTTGAGCAGATTTTAAAAAATTCCACCAGCACAAACTCAATAAAACTTCTCTGGACTAAAGATATGTACAAACAGGATTTTACATATAAATTGTAGAAAATTTCACCATCATTTTCTGAAATTAATACATGTAACTCGGAGATGGGGTAAACATGACAAATGAATTGAGTTAAAAGTCCTAAATTTTAACCTTCTTCCACTGAACCAAATCACAACTTTAAGTCAGAATTGATTCATGAAAAAAAATCTGATGTAATTTTAACATATTTTCTACCGATTAGAGTCAAAACTTCAGCAAATAAGTAAAAATATGAAAAAATGTAGAAGGTACCTACTATCAAAGTTGGAACTATATTCATATACAACGAAAACCAAGGGGAATTAATTGTGTTCTTGTACCTGAAAGACAGGCTTTTGAACTAAGGTTTTAAAAACTCTCATAGGCTGCCTAAAAAGTTCATTTCTAGACAAGATTTTCATTATATCTCCAGCCATTTTCTGTGCTGTTTTGACTATTGATTTAACCAACTTTGCCTGGGGTAAATTTTATCATAGACCTGTAATTAGAATTAAGATACAATGTATAAGTCACAGTCTATTTTATCATTATTTTACCATAGGCTGGCCATTTATGTGGCATTGTTTTACCCCGAGTGATAGGGAGGGGTTAAATACCGACATAAATGGCTACCACGTGGTAAAACAATGATAAAATGGAGTTTCTGTGATTTATTTCAATTCTAATTGGATTGCTTTTTCATATTGTTTTAATATGTGTTTCACATATTGTTGGTCATGTGTATATCACTTTTTCACCATTGTTGTAGTCATGTGTCATATTAGAATGATAAATAATGTATTTAAATGAAAATGATGAATGTTTTTGTTTAATGCATTTAATTGAAAATAAAAAAAAAAAACGTTCAGTTGTATGTACATGTTATGGCGACCAGAGATGTGTCCAAATGTACATGTATATGTACAAATGAATATATTAAGTTTTATCATATAACTTTTAAACCTTTCAAGGAAGTGTTCACACAAATGTATAAATGTTTCAAAATGTCATAGCCATGCATGAAAATAGAAAAGACAGGGACTGAAGTCCACATTTAATCAAATGTTTGTCAAAAGTGCCGGGCAGTGCCAGTGATCCAAGATGAAATGTTGTTTTTACATTTTTGAGACCAAGTCTAGAGAACTTTACAATAAAACTTCTTTCTACTATGAAAGAAACTTCATCATTTATGTTTGAAATTACAGCTACAAAGTTTGGAAATGGGAAACTGACAATTTTTTATCAATGTCACCATTATTCCTTGAATGCATAAGGTTTAATATATTGAACTTTGAAGTATCTGTTAAAAGTACATGTTATTACTTTTTATTACAAATCTTGTTTCAAGCCGCTTGATTAAGCATGATTTTGATGTCTTGCAAGTCCCTTTAATTACAGGTCTATGACTTTATGCTGCTTGTTTATATTTTTATATACCACAAAAAATTAAAGGTAATGGAAGGGGAGGTTTAGCACACTTCAAAACCTTTTTTTTTTTTTAAATATTTCCACTGAAAATGCTTGAACCATTAAGTCTGGACCACAAAGGTTGTTTCCAACATACCAGTTCTTACCATGATATTGCCATGGTATTGGTTAAAAGGACTTACACTGAGCATTGCATGTGAGGCAAAGGATCAGCCACATGTAGAGGAAATGGGACAGGGAAGTGAATACCAAGTGAAAGTAGCCTTTGAATTGATTCAAAAATTGAAATACATGTATGCAGTTCATAAACAAAGAATTTTTTTCAAAATTATTTACAGTATATTGATCTGGTACATGTACCCTCAATTATTTTTTCAATGAATAACCATTTACCTATCATATTGTGCCCTTTTTTTCAGTGACTTAACAAATGTAAGAAATTGTATAAGTGGGATGCTCGGTTGCAGGCTGTGCATAACTCATATTACATGTATGAAAAATGATTAACCCTCCTAATTTCTGTGCGAGGCTCCCACAAAAACAGACATTTCTCCTGTTTTTCATGATGTCTACAGTATTGCAAGACCTCCTTCGATTGTATTCTTCATTTTAAATAGGCATCATTTTTGTTGTTTTTTTTTTTACACATATACAAAAATGTACCATTGGTCTCCTATGGACTTGGTACATGTAAATGAACACTTTGAACAGCTGATTAATGCTTGGATGCTCTCCAGATCTTTCACGTGATCTTTAAGGCAACCCTGAATATTTAACAATTTCAAATGGATAGTCATTTCAAGATCAAGGTTGTCTTTGTTCTTTTTTTCAAATCAAAATAATGCCAATATGGTTATATTTCTAATAGAATTTACTAAAACTTCTTTTTGTCTAGATGAAGCCCTATACATGTACATGTACTTGTCATTTATGTTAGTGGTTCATTTCACTGAACTGGTACAAAATCATAGTTTCCAGATAGTAATTTTTATTTCATTTATAGAAATTTCTGACCAGGCTTTGCTTCTAGGATTGGTATTCATATTTTATCTAATTTAACTGCCTAAAATATAAAATTCTAATTCATATAGATATATACCGACTTGTATATTATTTTTTGGTTATAAATAAAACTGCACAAAAAACTGGACAAAAGATTATATAATTATTCATACAGATATATACTGACTTGTATATACACAAGATATACAAATATTTGTCGAAAATATCGTCACACAAAATCTCTTGCAATTTGGAACTGCAGGAGATCTCCTCCAAAGAGGATCCAGAAGGTTAACAGGTATGACACATGTATCTGTAGGAAGTTTAATCCCTTTTGGGATTCAGTGTCTGGAGCAGTTTTCATATTTGGTGAGGCCAAATCAGAAAACACCTCCGGACACTGAATCCCAAAAGGATTAAAGGTACATGTAGTTAAGGCTTAATTTTGAAGTTTTTATGTATTTCACATACCATATAAGTACCATGAATATAATATAGCTATGAATACGCTTAAGACTGTTATCAGTACTTTTCTGTGTTTGTTAAGCGATTTCGAAAGTGTGTTTCTTGGCGCCATGGAATGAGGATGAATCAGACAGGGAAGTGTAATGGTAAACAATTTAATATAATGACGACAAATCGGACCAGAATGATGTCGTATCCTTCAACCCTGAATTATTCAACCTTTATTTAATTGATTGAAATTTGCGAGAACATATCTATGTGTAGACACAAACACTAAAATCCATGCTAAAACTTTTTTTTATAATCTTAAGTTGTACTTAAGGTACGGCGTTTTACATCTAATCCTTTCTGGGAAATGAAGATAAGAATTTGTTTGTGATTAATTTGAGCAAGGAGTTAAATACATATAAATCCTTGATTTGAGCGGAGTAGATTAAAGGGAACGGCTGAGTGAAATATTCTGCTATAATTTAATTCTGAGAATTCATGCCCGGTTAATAGATTCTTATCTTCAAATGTTGATTGTTTCTGGACGCAATTAACACGATTAGAAATACGTTAGTACGTTACGGTACATAGCCATGCATTGCAAGAATGATAAACTTCGAACAATATTGTTTACAAACAAGAGTCTTAAAGTAGAAGAAATAGGTAAATAAGGATCCCGGGCTCCACTAATATCTGGGAGTTTGGACCAGGTGCACCAAAGAGGCAAGCAGATATTATGAATCACAAATGAGATAAATTTGAGAAAATTTTCAACGAGATTTTTAGATTTTCTAATTTAGACTCTTAAATGATCGAAGTTAAAATAAATTAGGACCAAAAAGCCTGAGTTAGTCTGAGACTTTTTTCTAAATATTTTTTTCAGAAGCATGCAGTTTGAGGCGATTACATTATAATTTAGAAAAGAAGTTCCGATTTTTTAGTTCTAGAAATACGCTCGAGCTTCCATGTTATCATTTTTCCACAAATTTCGCAAAAAAATAAAATACCAATGTTTTTCGAAGAAATGGGGTCCACATATACAAAGCACAAACATTTTGAATATAGTATTACATATATGAACAGGCCGTCTTTTCTCTGAAACGCATTATACCAAACCATGCACGTGTATAGTCACGAGTAGACTCTGTACTGTATCTTTCTGGTATCATCAACTTTTTTATCTGGTGTATATCTGCACAGTGGCACAAATATCATAACTAACTGACTATCATTGCTAGTAAGTCGGATTAGTGTCAGAACTTCTTACACTCAGAGGGATGTAAAACATTAAGGTGTGAAAGGGTTAAGCTATAAGCAATTTTACGTGTTAATCTCATCAAATAAACCGGATTTTTTTTTAATCCAAAGTTCGCAAATTCTTTCTGTACTATATATACCTAGAGTAAGTATACAGTGTAGGTCATACAGATACCGTTAACGATAAGAGTGATTCTTGCCTTGTTAGCCAATACTAAAAGCATAAATGTAGGTGAATTGAACACAACCCACTACTTTAATAAAGACCAGCATTATACTATACTCGGCGTCACATAAATAACATACTGTTAAAAATTGAATAAAAATATTTTCTACGACTTTATTGACACCAACCGTCGTTTAAATTGTCTTAAATGACTTGCTCATTCGTTTAGCCAAACAGCTTCTCAAAAACAAGTCGCTTATTAGCTTAAATCATGCGTAACAAATCCTTACGGGAAAATCCCATACTAATATCCGCCATGTTGGTTTTTACGGGACGATTTGTTTACAAACGAAGTTCGTAAGTTCCCGTCGAAGTCCGGTGACAATCGTCTGCTTGATCAACTTCTCGGTATTGTACGTTGTTCGCGTAAAATAAATCCGAGATATCCGAAATAACGCCGAAGTGCATTCTGGGTTCTTTGGTTTTTGGACAAACCATTTAAACGTAAACAACATCTCCTAGCAACCCGATCACTGTAAACATGGCCGACTTTTTACAATGTAAATATTGGCACCTAGAATTAAAATCTGACCGGAATTTAACCATTCAATGTTTAGGGAGAAGCCGTTTGGCTAAACGAATGAGCAAGTCATTTAAGACAATTTAAACGACGGTAGGTGTCAATAAAGTCGTAGAAAATATTTTTATTCAAATTTTAACAGTATGTTATTTATGTGACGCCGAGTATAGAACAACTATGAGCAATGCTTACCATAACTGGATACCACCCCAACCCCACAGTTGGTGACTTATATCTTTAATTTTGATCGACCTCCAAATTGATTTGGATCAAAACTGGAAGTAAATATTCCGTTAAAGTTGTTTTAACTCTATTCAGTGATGTAGAAGAAGTAACGGATAAGATAAGGGTATCCCTCTACGTAACGGAAGGAAGGGAAATACTTTTATCACTATAATACAGCCTCATTACAAGTGGAGTATAACAATTGGGAAAACTGAGGCTGAGTTGAGGACATGTCGAACATACTTTCACCTGCGGAAGTTCTTAAGAGGCTGGGTTGGAAATATTGGGACCTACTTTCACCTGGATAAGAATTTTAGAGTCTTGAGTCATTGGTTAAACCACAACCGGTACCTGAAAAAAAGTGAATCGTTGTGCCTATTTGATATGAAAGTATTAAAAGCCCTTATAATTTTTCATCAACAAATCGGTAAATCTAATATACATAAACATTTTCCGCCATTTTTGCCAGATTTTTGTACTCCTCTGGTTTTATCCATTTCATAGCATTACATTTTTTTGCCCAGTGTGCACGTGACCCGGCCCCACTTTTCTTTTCATAATTTTATCAAACACACCGTTAATATTATTTGGGAAGTTTTCATGAAATGTTTGTTATTTTATTTTTAAAAAGATTACCTCCGGAAAGCCAAGAGAAATCCTTTTCTCGCCAAAATTTTTAATGCTTGCATCTCAAAAACAAGCACACTACCCCATCTATTTTTTTCTTCTGATATTGTTCTTAAAAGATTCCACAACCCTTTGAAATCATTGTTATTCTTAAAAAGACCAGCAAACATCCGTAAATAAATCAAACTCGCGTATATCCTTTTATTCGAAATGGGAAAACGAACGAGCCAAAGTAATATTGGGTATTGGTACAAATGTGTTACCGGAGAACAATGTATCTTAAATTCTCAATACATGTACGTTCATTAATAAAATAGTCAATAGTATTTTTTTATACAATCACAAAATATAATTCACACAACAGTAAGGATTTAGATACCAAAGCGTATTCAGAAATAAAACCTAAAGATGTTTTATTCATTCCTCAATATATTCTTATCCGCACACTTGTTTTGTATACATTTATGGCAGGGGCGGGTCCAGGTAAAGACTCGAAAGGCGTACGCCCCATCTTCATTTCAAAGAAAAAACAAAAAAAGAATATTGTGATCTACTAAATATTGTATTGAATATGACAATTTATCATATTCATTCATTAAACATGTCATAATCTGATTTCGTGTTATCCTGAATCTCATAATTTGATAACGATCCACGAGTTCATGATGAGGACCATAAACCTTCTGTAGTGATGACGTCAATCTTGTAGCAACATAACCCTGTTCCAGAAGCCTATTTGTTACGAGTTCTAGCGCGATACAAAGAGTCTGCGTAGTTTCGGCAAGCTCTGGCATAACGTATGCGTTGTGATATGAACACTCCATACGCAGGAGCCGAAGGGATTTTGCCACCGATGAAAGGAAAGTTGACAATTCTGAATGAAAAGTCATCACGTTTGTCGTAAAGTATGGTCAATAGTTTTCCTTTACCATCGATTTCTAAATGTATGTCAAGATATGAGGCTGACTTCACAGTGTCTGTAGTATCCTTTATCTCAAGTTCTTTTGGGTAGATGCGATGTATCAAATCCCCGAAATTAGGATTGTTTAATACGTCATCTATATAGCGGAAACTGAGATTGAAGGATCTAGCCAAACGATATTCTTTCTTTCTGATCAGATCAGCTATAAAGTCAACCTCATAACTGGTGACTTACATTGTTCTATAGAACGAGGAAAATAACGAACTGTTTAACAATGACATTATTTATCAATGTCATTCAAACATTTCATTCTCGTGAGAATGACCAGGGGGCGGCAAATAATGTAAGTACTACAAAAACAAGTAAATATTTACAACGCATACAATGGTGATTTATATTGGATCAAGTTATTCTTTCCTTGATTCAATGACAATGACAGTCACCCAATCAACTAAATTGTGTACATAGATGTAGGTAACTACAGTGTAACTGGAAAACGTTTCTATCTGTAATAAACTCAAATACCAGTGGAATGATATGAAATTCAGGCGCGTAGCTGAGGCCAAATTGAAGTGTAGGCAAAATTACGGCAGGGGGTCTGGGGGCCGCTTAAGGCCCCCAGCAGGTCTAGGGCGGAGCCCTGGTAAGGGGTCCAAGGGGGGGGGGCGAAGCTCCGCGGAGATAGCGTTTTAGAGCATCATTTATGCCTCTCCTAGATGTATTTTATCTAAAAAAAAATAAAAATTGGCAAAATTAAGTGCAGGTAAAAGCTTTTTTGCCTAACGGCAGCTACGCGCCTGAAATTTAAATCGCCTTCTCGATTGTCACGAACTTGCTTCTGGAACTTTGTCAGAACTTGTCCAACCATACTATTTTTAATTAACTTTCTCAATCGTGTCAATTGTTTGAATGCTCAGGGTTTTTATTGTTTATTATACAATATATACCATTATTTGTCAAGTAATTTTATGTAGCTCTCATGTGACTATCATTTAATCAACGTAGGACCAACTTAATCCCCTGATCATCATCATTGTATATGCATCGAATAATTTACTTAGCTTTAAATGATTTCCTAACTTAATCGGTCAAATATGACACTTTAAATGTCAATATCGCCATTTCAGTTATTATATTTCAAAGCTGAAATAGATGAGATAAAACGTAAAATCCTGATCTTGAAATACACTTTTGTCGTTGCGATCGTCTAAACTTCATATAGATCTAAGAAACTATGAAATATGACTTCCATGACTTCCTTGCCCTGTAGAATGAAGGATCAAGTGGGGTGCAACCCACTGCTCCCTCTTTTATTGGAAAATTTGTCATTTTCATGTGAAAAATTGACAAAAATAGGAGATAATGTCCGAGCACCCCTTTCCCTGAGGAACATCAGCTAGTACCCCTTTCCAAAAAGTCCAGATCCGGCCCTGGTTTTGTAGTATGAACTAGACTTACCAATGGACATATGGTCAGATTGAATTTTATGGACTTGAAGTGATTAATATAATGTTGTCAGGGACTTAATACTGTATATACTAGTTCGTAAATATTCACTCTGAAGCGATGCAGCAAGTAGATGGAGATGTGATGCTTAAATATCGAGCGGTACCCAAACATACAATAAACCTGCATATTGGTGAGTTACTGTCAAATCTGTCTTCACGGAACTTCCAAAGGAGGGGGAGACAAATCTTGGTCGTATAAGACAGATATCATTTATATATTTTACATATACATGAAATGCATTTCAGAAAATTCAATGTACATGTACATGTATAATTGCGTAAATCTTACGTTGTTTCAATTCATTTTTGGCCTAACATTAAAGTAAGATGGTTAAGACTTTATAAAACATGTTTTACTTCACCAAAGACATGTGCCTTTACACAGTCAGGAGATGTTGGTAAAAAGTGTCTTCGTGTCGTTATTTGACTTTTTAAAGTTTATTTTGAAGAAATGTTCTCGTTTTGTTACCGTGGATTTTTTTACTTTTGTTGGGGCCTTTCAGAGCTTACTTAAAGGCGTGTGTATACTTGGTGAAGACCTTTTGGTGATATCTGTAAGTATTTACTATTTTCATAAAAAGTTATACGAGTTAAAAGTAATTAGTATGTATCGATATTAAAAAAAAAACCACTTTTCTAAATTACACAGAGGGGCGAAATCGAGTATTTTAATTCATACCTATATTGCAATAAAGCAATGTACAGGGAAGAACATCAGAGATTAATTGAGTTTTTTTTTTCATATTGGCAGTTGATGCTGCGTTACTTTTAATCTGGCCGTGCTGGTGACTGTAGGAATTGGAAGATCCTCTTCTTTGAGCAGCCTTGTTTCAGTAGCATGTGTGTACGCCGCTGAGCCCTAGAAACAATTTATATATCCGGTATGTTTTACCCAAGAGTTTGTCATGAAAATGTGAAAGACAAAATGTTCATCATCGCAACTTATTCTACTATTCAATCATGTTTAAAACAACAATGAAAATACAGAAATGTAAACTCAAAATCAATTACGTTAAGACAACATGACTACCGTTCGTGAATGATTTCATGGACGTACTTTGTGTAATACAGCCAGCAGTTATAAAAGCCATTTCCTACATCGTAACTGGACCAGATGATTTGTCAATGGAATTTTCGCAAGTAGTGTAATTGATACCCCCGATGATACACACGTTTTACTTAAATGCGTTTTTTTCTTTATTTTTCAAGGATGAGTTTAGTAGAAAATGAATTGAATGAATGTACTCATGTGTAAGTCTAGACGTTTTTATAGGATCGAGATAATGGTAGAAAACTCACCAATCATCGGAAATTTAGGTAATGTCTTTTACAAGAAAAAGAAATGCGACACCTTTTGATGTCTCCTGCTAGAGTGGTATATTGAATTAACATGCCAACTGATTTTTTTTTGTCTAGACGACGTTGGTTTGTTTTCAATCTTTTTAAGAATGAATAAAAGAAAGTACTAGTACTTGACGATTGTCTTCTTTATAAAATATATGTTATGTCTTATATACACAAAAATTGACCTAACTGGGCAGAATGTAAAATATTTGGGTATCCTATGTAAAGTCTTCCGCATGCTTGACTTTTCTTTTCCTGTGTATGTTTTTTGTTTGTTTTTTGTTTGTTTTTTTATGTTGTTTTTTTGTTTTTGTTTTGTTTTGTTTTGTATTTTTTGGGACGGAGCGTTTTAAAATTGTACCCAGGTAACGACTTTGTTATCTCGACAATCAGGAATATGCAGTATATCATAATTATATAAAACAATCTGCACCAGTTCTATAAGTAAAACCAGTCACTGTCCGATTTACGTCGCTCCGACAAGATGATTTTGAGCCATGCTTTATTAATTACTATCTCCTGGAGTTAATTTTGTATCATAACTAACACTTTATGCCAGTTTTTTTCCGAAGCAACGCGGACAATTTGTACCATGCAGGACTTCTTTTAATTAGGCTTCTGGAACAGGGTTATTTTGGTATAAGATTAAAGAAAGTCATCATTATACAAGTTCATCATAAACTCATGGATTGTAATGGTGTATCAATCTGCACCATGAGAACCGACTTGTTAACTGTGTCATCGTTTTCTTTTTTCTCTTTCGTCTACACCGGACGTGACATTTTCTGAACAACTCGGTGGATGTTCTATAGAAAAGCAGAGGACATGTTGCCTACCAGTGCACCTGGATCATGCTTCCATTATTAGTGGAATCTGGGTTCTCATTTAATTTTAATTTCTCTGTTCGTGTTAGTTTGGTTACGTCATATTCTTTGTTTTGTGCATGTCTACTTTCCCACTTTGTAATATATCCTTGGAATATATTTTGTTTTTATTTCTATTCGCATCTTTGTTCCCTTGATTACTCTTTCATACTCATTTTAAATATAAGGCGTCGCTGACGCTTCGTCCCTTTGAAACACTCATTGTATTCAGTACTTAAATGAAAATGACTAAATACAATGTATGTTTGCATGTATGTATATGGATATAGGAAAAGATAGTCAGAGAAATATAAGGACCATATGTAGTGGCAAAACAAGACTGATTTAATTGATTATGAGCCCCTTACTTGCTTGTGAACATTCGCTATGCTTACGCATGCGGAAAATATTATTATTCATTTTGATCAAATTTTTTACTGATTTCTTGTCTGTAAATGTCAAACTGTTTTTAAAGGCAAAAAATTAATATACAATTAATTGGATGAAAGTACGACAAAGAAGCGGAAATTGATTTATAAACCAAAACTCAAAAATTTCAGTATTCCTAATGGTGTTAATTCACACCAGAGGGCGACACTTCAATTTCAATAATAACAGGAAATTCTGTTGTTATCTGTTGAATATAACAAAATTAGGAAAAATATTGGGAAATGTCGGATACCCTTGAGAATTGTTATATGAGGAATTCATGCAATTGTAGGCAAGATATCTTCCTACAATTATGACTGTGCATCTACACTACATGACTCGTATACCTAAACTGTTTCACTTCTTCACTGTGTATAAAATTCAAGAAAATACTCATGCACTAACGTTTGTTACTGTATATACTGTGTATATATGTCTGGTATTTGCCCCTGGATTACATTCCTTTGATTACCGCTAAAACTTTGGTTCCCTTGATTATTCTTTCAACAGTATATGTACGCTGAGTTCAAAATATCTTGAAAGGTTTATTGAACCATGCATCAACTTTCTCCATAGAAAGTGAAAATACATCTAACACCTGCCATTAGTATGCAATGTATATCAAACGACATAATTAAAAATGAATTAAACACCCAATGTTATATTACGACAATTGTGATGAAGTTTTTTCATGTATCTTTCGTAAAATTCTACTGCAAATATTTCCAACTCATAACAAAGATATTTAAACACTATTTTGTTGTTTTATTTTTTATTTATTTTTTTTTATTTATTTATTTATTTATTTTTTTTTTTTTTTTGCTATTTATGAAAAAAAAACATGATACATAACGATCATTGTTCAAATCTGCACATCAATTATGGAACAAAAGCCCCATAAAATATTGAAGTGTAACCTCGCTGTCCCTATTTCAACACGAGTTTTGTTTTGGCTTGGCTTGGACATCTTGACAGATCATTGGCTGCAAGGAGAGAGTTTTTTTAAGATAGCAGAAACATATTTAGAGAATACGGCCGTAAATTTTACAGTCTTATACTAGATAAATGAATGGTATGGGATTTGAAGGCTACAAGACCAGTAATAGTAATGTGGAAATACGTCTGCAAACACAACAATATCTAAACTGTTTCTGTAATATATGTACCATTTACAAATTCGGTGTAGAAATCGAATCAAGATTTTGTTGCAATGTTTCCTGATCTTACATCTGATGACCCTAGTTGAATTTAATTGAATAACTATTCCGGAAGGGAAGTGATTTTGAAAGTCGGTTTGTATCTCTAATAAATTTTACGCAAATTTTGCTTGGGTTATTGATATGCATATGACCGCCAAATTAGTGCTAAAGCATCATAGTTATTGCAAAATATGATATCAAAGGACTGTGCAACTTTGAGTCATTTTTAGATGAAAGAGTCGGAATAGGTCAGCAATTGGTGCCCATCGGGCTACCTACTGCTTTTTGTATACCAATCCAACAATGTTTCCAACTGATTTTTGCTGGCGGTTTCAGAATTCCTTTCACCATGTACAATTTATCGGTTTATCAGTTTATGTACGTGTTCCCAGTTTTTAGAAAATAGGAAGCCAAAATATATCACCGAAATGTTCTATCATGTCCAATGCAAGGAATGAAGCCTCAGTGATTTTAAATATTCAATTCATTACAACTGTTTACCCTTAAAAAAGACACTTTAACTTTGTTACATTGTTTTTCTCTGTATAACATGGCGCATATTTTGGTAGAATTTACAAGGCAAAGGCTTCAATACAAACTTTTCAGTTATAACAAAAACAGGAATACACAAATTATTTACTTTAATTTTGAGCATATTCAAAACATACATGGAATATAAATGACAATACACCGAACTATAAATAAACAAACAGAAAACCTTCCATCCCATAATATGTTTACGTGTCACTCCTTGTAAGAATCCAGCGGCTGAAACATGGATTTAAAAACAAAATCATCATTTTGAATGATGGCAGATGACTCTGTCAAAATCCTATATTTTCTAACATTCTAGTGCAAAAATTCTGAACAAATCCAGTGGTGCAATGATCATTTATTTATTTAGTCTTTTCAAATAGAGAAAGCATTCTTGGGTGAAATTATATTGACAGATCGGTGGGGTTTTGACATGCATATTTCTGATTTTTACCAATTTGCCTTATTCTTATAAATACTTACTCGAAAGTCCCTTCAGATCAGTTAAATCGCTTTAGAACCTGGGTAATTAAACGTCAAGAAAGTCAAGAATTACCCAAAACCAAAACTATCGAAATAGGAAGCCAAAATTTATCACCGAAATGTTCTACCATGTCCAGTACAAGGAATGAAGCCTCAGTGATTTTAAATATTCAATTCATTACAACTGTTTACCCTTAAAAAAAACACTTTAACTTTGTTACATTGTTTTTCTCTGTATAACATGGCGCATATTTTGGTAGAATTTACATGGCAAAGGCTTCAATACAAACTTTTCAGTTATAACAAAAACAGGAATAAACAAATTATTTACTTTAATTTTGAGCATATTCAAAACATACATGGAATATAAATGACAGCTTTAATTCGTTTTTCCCCCGATAGATTCATTAAGGAACTGAGAAAACACATAGAGTATATCATATTTCAGTATTCCACTTAATTACCTCAACGATAAACACACGAGGGACAATCATTAGTCATAATTTGTTTCCCGAATGAATTAAAGTACCAAACTAAGTTACTCTAAACTAATTAATGAGAGTTTTGTGTTTTAGTTTTCTTAAAAATGATTTGTTAATCCCATATGATCGTAATGCTAGACTTTGAACAAAACAAGTCGCAAAAATCAGTCTGGAACAAAAAGTTATGCTATTATACATACTGAAAATCATCATTCATTTTTAAGCTTGAAATCGAACGGAATATTGTAAATACTCCCTTAAAGTAGTTTTACCCTTTCAATTATATAATATAACGTTCTTTTTTATGGTCGGAAATACTTATTGAATACTTCTTTTTCTATGATGAACGAATATATTGTTTTCAGTGATCGAAAATATTAGTTTATGTGTACGATGATATTAGTAACTTTCTATATTATTAGTTTCTATGGACAAAAATACTAGTTATCTATCGTCTTGAAAGTATTTAATGTCGCGTGAGTTTGTTATAAGAATAGTGTGTGAGACGTGCGGTGAAAGAGAATTACAAACTTCACAAAGGTAGTGACAATAGATACATTTTGGTTAAGCTAAATGTTGCATCCTTTGACTTAAAAACCAAATAACTAAAAAGAATGGAAGTGATGAATAACTGTTTAACAAGTACATTTAAGTACCGTTGATTCTGAAGATGTTTCTGTGGCATTGCTTATTTTCCCATTTCTTTTATTCTGTATCTCAAAAGAGCGTCTCTATTCTTCATCTGTTCACCATTAAGCATACCAGCAATCGACGACAATGCACCATTAAATGAAAGCTGCTTCCTTATCCGTCTGAAATGGGTTTGGTTCGGTTCCGGTTGGAATTCCCCTCTAATTGTTTTGACAATATCAAGTATACACTGTTCAACATCTTGTGTATACGCAGCACACAAATATTTGAGTCCAATATCGTCTTTTTTGCATGGACACGTAAGAACATCGTTTTCAAAGTTTTCTGAGCTGCTTGATGGGAGATTCAAATTTCGATACAATGGATTGCTACTTCCAGTAGCTTCAATGTAATTGCATAAAAATGCCAACGTCATGCAAAATACACTTGCTGTTTGCATCCACATACCCATGGCGTGATCTGAAATAAACAGAAAAAAACAATGAAAGATATTTGGATAATTAACAACATCAAATCAATAAACCGGACAACAGGAGTGAAGCCCCTCCCCTTTAAGGGAGGTAAGCAAGTGAGTCAATTTCTCAAATTACCATTCGGTTAGACGTGAAATCTAACTCAAATGAGAAAATCTTTCTAAAATTCATTCATAGTTCCTCTGATAGATTTGCATTATGGTTGTCTAACGTATTTCCATCTATGGAAGTTTGAATGAATATGAATGCAGCGTACGCGTAATAGCTGCTGTGAGATTTTCTGACCGAAGGCAATGAATGACAATGAGACCGCATCGTTATTTCATGATTTAATATGTAGTACTCGCTTTTTTCCCTTTTAGTTTTGTTTAGGTAAAAGGAAGTTATCGCCGCTTACATTTCTTATCTATCAGACTGAATAAAAAACTATAAGCTCTTCCGATAGTGTGGAAGAAACCAATCTCATACAAAAAAGCTCTTCTGACAGTGTGGAACAAACCGATCTCATTTCTATCTGATCTTGAACTTTGTAATATTCAGAGACGATTAGTCGAAATCTGAGCTATTCAATCCACGAAATTAAGAAGTAAACAACTTTACAAATTCACACGAGACGGTGTAAACACCTCGGACAATACAGAAGCACATAAAATTTTGTCACAGGACAAAACTACGCCTAAAAAGTCTCGTAAACGCAGATTTAAGACAAAATCCAACTTGAAACGAATTTCCACCACGACAGTTGTCAACCTCTCATCTTTTGTTCTCGAATATCCACCACGACAATTGCCAACCTCTCATCTTTTGCTCTATCTTAAACTAAAACCAGAATTTTATCTAAAGGTTTAAATTTCTGTCTTACTCGTAACAATATAGATGAAGCTCAACTTGAAGATGACCTAGACAAATTTGCTAGAACCCTCAGGCTCAAAGAACATTTTGCTAACAAACATGAAGCCCAGGATATGGACCATGACAGTTCTGACTCCGACCATGAAGAAAGTGATCTATACACTCGAAAAATCAAAAAGAAATATCCAAAGGCTCCTAAATGGAAAAAATGTGGCTCTCTAGAAAATGTCATTAAAGAAATAAAATCAGATATCAAACACTTATCCAACAACTACATTCCATCTTTCTTCAACATCACGCCTGATGAGAAAAAAAACAGTACAGTCGTTGAAAAACCATGACGATATAGTTATAAAACTAGTAGACAAAGGCAGTGCCATAGTAGTTATGGATAAAAATAACTACACCTCAGAAACAATGCATCAACTTTCGGATGAAAGATTTTATTAAAAGCTACCCAGCGACCCTACTAAATCTTTTAGTGAAAAAATCACTTCAAAATTGAACAAAATGTTCAAGGACGGCAGCATTACTGAAGAACAGTTAGAATACTTAAAACCAGAGGATCCAAGACCCGGACGTTTTTACCTTCTGCCGAAAATTCACAAAAATGATATCCCTGGACGGCCCATGGTTTCTGCTAATAGTCACCCAACCGAAAAAATTTCTGAATTTGTTGATTACCATGATTACCATCTCCGACCCCTTGTTCAAAAGCTTCCGTCATATTTAAAAGACATCACGGACTATCTGAAGAAAATCAATGAATCCTTTACCTCCCGAAACACATCTGGTCTCCCTTGATGTCACTTCACTCTATACTAATATCCCACAAGATGACGGTATAGACGCCTGCAGAGAAGCTTGGGAATCACGAGATATTTTGGACCTTCCCTACTGACTGCCTAGTAAATTTACTCACTTTAGTTTTGAAGTGTAACAACTTCAAATCAACGACAAACACTATCTCCAAATCAATGGTACAGCTATGGGAACGAAAATGGTTCCTTTCTGACACTAAAATTACATTTTTGGATACTACTACATTTGTAAAAGACGGGGAAATGGAAATGGAAATAAAAGATGTAAGACCTATACCCAGATACTGCACACCAAAACGTTTAAAAGCTAGTGCACTGGAAAGGAATTTGCCATTTTTTGCGACGTGACTTGCAAAACCGAAAATACCATATAACTTCTCCAGTGCCGATGTGGTATATAGTACATTGGCGAAACAGAACAACATTTCAACAGGCTTATGAATGGTCATCGCAGTGACTACAAATGCAAACCAGACCTCCCTCTAAGTCGCCATCTTAGATCCGCCGGACACACCCAGGAGGATCTCCACAACATTGCTGTTACGATCATAGAACATAATAAAAACTGTAAAATGTAAAAAAGTGTCTAGGGAAACTTTTGGATGAAGAAATTACAAAAAACTTCTCCAGATGAAATAAACGAGACAATTTTAATCCATTTTTAGGTCTTGGTCTAAGGCTGGTACAGCACTACTTGCTTTACATCAATACGCCGTACTACTATATTTTGACTTTTTTAAATTGTTTTCCACAGTTAATTTTTATTTTTTCATTTTGATAAAAAGACCCCCTTTGTTACTTTCATTCAGGCTCCTTATCATTTTGCTTATGTATGCCTTTGTTAAAGGTACAATCACCCACAGCGTACGTGATCCAGCTTCTGAATCTGTTTTGATCTTGAACTTTGTGAGTTTTATGCTCATAAAGTTGTATGAGTTTTATGCTGAAGGAGGATATCAGTCATCCGAAATATTCAATGTAAATTTTACCATCTTCTGGTGATGTTAAACGTATTTAGACGTTTATTTAGTTTATTGTTATGTTTCGCATCGTTTTTTAACGATCCATCACCCCCTATGAGTGATTGTTGACTTTTATGTAGGCGATTAATATATATATAACCGTGCCCTGTATGATTATGATTCATTCCATTAGCATATAGGCTCTGCCTATACAAAATGTAAAAAAAATCACAGGACATGAACATTACTCATTACTAATCCACAAAGCTGTTTCCGGTATACTCTACTATTTTGCATAAAGATGCAGTGTTTAGTACTGGGTGTAATAGAGGTAAAGAGCTTTGACATAGCAAATTTATTCTATGTGCACTAGACACTTCCTATTCACATGTACACCATATACTTTGCCATTTCACCCGTTTTAAAAAAAAAACCATATTCCAGATTCCAAATAGAATCCCCGTTGTAGTTTAATTACTAAATTATCTCATCAACTATTATTGTTTCATTAAATCCCGAAATATTTAAAACAGTGTTTTATCAAATTTATTTTTTTCAATACCTTTCAAACTTAATTCACCTATCCCATTTATAATCCTGACACCCATTCGAAAGATTTGTATCCCCATTCCCTCATAGACCATGAAAAGGGCGGCATTTAATTGATACAAGAACTATCATTAAACTTTTCTTACAAATTATTTTTTTTTACAAAAAGATCAACCGATTGTCATTAGTACGAATAGTCTTAGAAAAAAAACTGTACCATAGAAGTAAGAGTAACCACGTATTCAAGGTTGACATTGGAAACCTGTCCTCGTGCTGCAGGTAGTTTAACAATTATCTAATCAGTACTATAATATGAATTACTGAAAACAAACAGACATTGATTATAAAAATAAATAAAAGTAATGTCTTTTCATACTCTACAGTCTATTGAGCGGTCCTAGAAAATGCTCTAAATCAAATGCTCTGAAACAAATGTGTTCCGTGTGCTTAAAACAGAACAAAAATGTAAAAGCCCCTAATGAAAATAGTTATAGTCTCAAGCTTATAACTATTAGAATAAATCTTCATTCACTACAATGGCTGCCAAGGGTATACAAATATGATTTACCAATGTTAATGTATTAGAATTGAAAAAAGTTTAGTGGCCGTTGGAGATAAATTGATCATTTTACAGAATTACTTTAATAAACCACATTGTTATTACATTAAATGACGTTTTACGAAGTATTTTTTTTTACATTTCTTTGTATCTTAATTTAATCTTAATCTTATTTTAATTTAATTACCAGTTTCATTGGGTTAAATAGAATTGGACCTATAGAAATAAAAAAAAATGTCTTAACATTACATCGACCCTATCAAGAAGTCTAGATGCTCCCAGAATGAGAAAAAAATCCAATCAACATTCTTATAATAAAACCGCACCATTTACTTTCTTTCGTTTGCAGCTATAAGAGAGCATGCACTAAACATCAGTTTCATAAGTTCAAATTGTGATGCATTCGTAAATCACTCTGAAGTGATAAAGTGATATTCATTTATTTTACAATTATATGTTGCAGTGTTCTTATTTAATTGAACATAACAAAGTAATGGGTCCATAAATCTGAAAAGCCGTCCACTAGCATCTTATTTAATTACTATTCGGTGTCTTCATGACAAACATACAAAATAATGCCAGTTTTGACAATCGAGACAGAACGACATGTGAAGTATTTAATTCCCATAATTCAATACCTACATAAAGGTGATCTCTCTGTCCCATAATTCAATATTTTAATATTTGAACTATTGTGATTCCCGAATTTCCCAAAATTTCAATCTCTGAACAATCAATTTTCATCAGCCATTTTCCCCAATTTCAATTACAAAACAATTAAGATCCTCGTTTTCCACCTCACTGAGCATCTCATATTTCCCAAGTTTCAATATTTGTTCAAGTAAGGTATACTTTTGCTCTCCTCTGCTCGTCTTGCTGATGGTTTTATTTACAAACAAAGTCCATTCTTGTCAAGTAATATTGCGGACGCCTTCCAAATGCTCTCTTTTTAATTTTCACCGCTCCCTATTCCTTCAGTATTTTCAGATTTGTATTAATAAAAGGTGCTAAAATTAAACTTGGTAGAGGAGTAATAATATTCTAACATCGAACTGCTAAAAAATAAATTATGATTACACGGGAAAATTTCTTGTTTTAATAAAAATCGATAATTGTAGGATATGCTCAATACAATAAGCTATTCGAATAGTTGATCCTTAATCACTAGTAAAGATCACTTTTTATCACAACTTCCTAAAAATTAATTATACAACTCCGAACATACACAATATTTCGTCGGTAAAGAGCTGATTTACTTTCAGCCTTTTGAAAGCTTATTTATGGCTTTGTTGTAGTCTATAAAGATTAATTTGTCATTCAAAGCTGGTTTCGAATTGAACTAAATGGCTTATTAGATAACGAAAATTCGGTCAAGAATACTTGTGGTATTGGATGTTGACGAGTGAGACTTTCTTCTAAATAATTCATTCAAACATAATTGTTCCATGGAAATTAAGAAATTTTAATTGTAAAGAAAAAATACTGTTTATTATCGACAACTTTATTGTCTTTCTAATGTTCTTACCACCTGATAATTTCTAACTTCTGTCTTGAAATATACCGGAAATATCCAACGACAACGTTACGTAAAATTGATTGTGACGTTGCCAAGATACAGAATAATGGGCTTACTCTGATATGTCCTGTCTCGACTTCAAACGACAGTTATTTTGTAACAGCAGATAGCTTTTGAAGAAAGGACAAATTTCACAACATCTTATCATAGTTTGTTGAACGCTGTTTTTATGTAACAGCTAAATACAAAACATAAGAAAAGTATCGAATTTCGGATAGGCCTTATGTTACTGACTTCATCAAGCACACCGCAAACATAATATGTGTTATTTCTTGATTCTTATCAATACGTATCGCTGACGTTTTAAAACAAGCAGAGAAATTATGAATCTATCAAGAAAGATCGTAAGAATGTATCTATCGTTTATGTATCTATCGTTAGATTGGAACATTGTTTTGATTGTTTAGGTTTTTGTTTTGTTTTGTTTTGTTTTGTTTTGTTTTAGTTTTTGTTTATTTTTGTTTTTTGTTTTTTGTTTTTTATTTGATAAGAGTAATCAAGGGAACCAAGGTTATAGCGGTAATCAAAAGAATGTAATCCAGGGACAAAGACCAGACATGGAAAACAGACATACACAACAAAGAACATTAAGTAACTAAAATCATACATACAAAGTAACAAAAGTAAATTAGCAACTCGGACTCCACTAAAAATTGGGAGCATGGACCAGGTGCACCGGTAGGGTAAGCGTCCTCTGCTTTTCTAGAAACACCCGCCGAGTTGCTCATAAAAAGTCAAGTCCGGGGTAGACAAACGAGGAAAGGAAAACTATGACCCGTTGAATAAATCAGTTTTCATGGTTCTGATGGATACACCATAACGATCCACGAGTTCATGATGACGACCATAAAACTTCTGTAGTGATGACTTCAATCTTGTAGCAACATAACCCTGTTCCAGAAGCCTATTTGTTAGAGTTCTATCGCGATATAAAAAATCTGCGTAGTTTCGACAAGCTCTGGCATAACGTATGAGTTGTGATATGAACACTCCATACGCAGATGCTGAAGGGATGTTGCCACCGATGAAAGGAAAGTTGACAATTCTGAATGAAAAGTCATCACGTTTGTCGTAAAGTATGGTCAATAGTTTTCCTTTACCATCGATTACTAAGTGTAGGTCAAGATATGAGGCTGACTTCACAGTGTCTGTAGTATCCTTTATCTCAAGTTCTTTTGGGTAGATGCGATGTATCAAATCTCCGAAATTAGGATTGTTTAAAGATAATACGTCATCTATATAGTGGAAACTGAGATTGAAGGATCTAGCCAAACGATATTCTTTCTTTCTGATCAGATCAGCTATAAAGTCAGCCTCATAAGAGTAAAGGAATAGGTCAGCAAGTAAAGGAGCATAATTTGTTCCCATTGGAATGCCGACCGTTTGTTGGAAAACACGTCCACTACACTGGACAAATATGTTGTCGATTAAAAATTCCAGCATTTTGTAAACATCTTCCTCTGTATATTTGGAAGATGATTTGGAATTATTTGTTACAAAGTATGAGGAATCTCTACCAAGAACTATATATTTGTATCTAGGTGTACCATCTTTTTTGGAAAAACAACGATGTATAATGTTTTTAAGTCGGGATTTTAACTGAGTATGGGAAATAGAAGTATACAATGTTGAAAAATCATAGGTTTTAATGCTATTATATTCAGAAAATAGTCTTGAACTGATATATACATACCTGTTCGTAGATCATATATATATATATAGTATAATACGGCAATAATACTATAAAACAACTTGTCAAAACTTATATAGACAATAAAGTCATTGGAGAATGTTGATACGAATAAAAACACAATCCAGAATATAATCCAGTCGGTATGGCAAACACACAATGTCGGGATTATATTTGATTGGCTTTTTGACTGATAAACGTTTGCTTATTTAGAACAACAATGCTTATTTACAATTCTCCAGAGAGTGTAAGATGAATGTTTGTTTAATGACAACAACATTTTATTTGACTGGTTTTAATGTTTCTAAAAAAGCATTTTTTTTCTTACTTACACAATTATCACCTGGAACTGTTAAATATTACCAACACAATTATTATTTTTATATATATAAAGGTCTGCAAAATTCCCAACGATGTTAGAACTGTCAAATTTGCGATGCAACACCGCCTGCACAAAGTCCAGCGCCCTAGACCACTCGGCCAGCTAGGCTATATAAATTTAAAAAGCTGGCCGAGTGGTCTAGGGACTTTATGCAGGTGGTGTTGCCATAGATGTCACAGCGGTACGAGTTCGAGTTTACATATCTTCCCTGTATCAATTTGATCCGAAGGAGCAGTGTAGCGAATAGAGTCGTCACATTCTGAGACGTTTTATATATATATGTCCGTCCTGGTACGTATTATCAAATTATAAAGTTTTTCAATTAAAGCAAATCTTTCATTGTTCAATTACCAATCATACTACGCATGTTTATGGTTCAAACTTCAGATAATGGCAAATGACTGACCATTATAACACCCGAAGGTAGATTTGATTCGTGCTTTTCATAATTCATTTTTATTGATCTTTTGAGAATAAATATATGAAATACTAAGAATGTACGTAAACTTACGTTGGTGGTTTTCGAATAGGTGCCATTTGCCTTACAAATAAACATGTCTTAACATATCGATGATGACAATTTTTAGAATAGGGGTAGGGAGAATTGAACCATTGACACTTTCGGCTGCTTTAAAGGGGATAACATCTAAACTTGTTCAAGCCTTATATTATATCTAAGTTATATGCATTTGTGTTTCAATAATCTCGATTGATTTCAAAAACATCATATTAGACTGATGTATGATATATAGTGTTACGTTCGTCAGTCCACATTTATCGTTTTCCCATTGTTCTGAATGCCTGATATTTTCTATCTCAGGCACATTAATGACCAACATCATCTTGGTGTGGACAGGTACATGTCTGTTGTGTGTTGGTGTGGACAGGTAAATGTCTGTTGTGTGTTGGCGTGGACAGGTACATGTCTGTTGTGTGTTGGTGTGGACAGGTACATGTCTGTTGTGTGTTGGTGTGGACAGGTACATGTCTGTTGTGTGTTGGTGTGGACAGGTAAATGTCTGTTGTGTGTTCGCGTGGACAGGTACATGTCTGTTGTGTGTTGGTGTGGACAGGTACATGTCTGTTGTGTGTTGGTGTGGACAGGTACATATCTGTTGTGTGTTGGTGTGGACAGGTACATGTATGTTGTGTGTTGGTGTGGACAGGTACATGTCTGTTGTGTGTTGGTGTGGACAGGTACATGTCTGTTGTGTGTTGGTGTGGACAGGTTACATGTCTGTTGTGTGGTTAAACTAGTTTTATAAGGTCTTCTTTTAATGTAACTGAACTGACGCAACAAATAAATACGCCATACAATTCACTCAGTAATATATCAAATTTTCCTTCGTGGATTACATCAACATACAACATATAGACAAAATGATAATTCTAATTTAAGAACGCTGGCAGTTGCTAGAAACTAAATCTGAATATACTGTGAAAGTACTTTAATTAGTGGATACCAATTTTTTGGATTAGGGAATTCGTGTTTTTAGGTTTTAGTATACACATCAATGGGAATCTCCTTTTCGTTAGGAACCAAATTTATTTTGTGATCTAGCTGACCCACGAAAACCACGAAAATTGGTACCCCACGAACAATAGTACTTTCACAGTATTAGAGAATGACAATACCATCAAAATTACCAGTATTAGAAATAATCAGTCACTACAGTAACAGTGGACTAGATTTGAAGTGGGTAATGTCAAGTACTAAAAAGATCAAATTTGATGTAGTGCGATACTATAAAATGACTTAGATTTTCCGTAAGATTGCAGTTAGGGGTCGAATATCTGTATTTGTAAAAATAAGGTTCAAAGAAAAGACGATAATTTGAAAATCGTATCATTTACGAATAAATTCATTAAGGGCAGTGGAACACTTTCGTTGATTTTGAATTGTATATTGTTTTTTCTTGAAAGAGTAATAATTCTAATTTAGAGCAATTTTAGAAATGACTAAGTTGTTTACTTAGACGAATGTAATATATTAAATTTTGTTTAAATATCTTTTTCCTTCTGTAACTTGAGTCGTTTAAAATGTCAAACCTACTATCTGTAATATTATTATTAAGGAAATGGTTTTTATACGATAAAATGAAAATCCTTGCAAATTAGATACTTAAACAAATCCGACAAGATTCATATAAATACGCTTTTAAATTTCATGATTCAATAAAGTGTATTTATTTTGTTTTTTTATTTTGTTACTTTATAGATAATGTGAACACTTCTTACTCGTCTAAACGTCAAAAAATATATATTCGTAGCCATTTTTTCACTTCCTTGAATATAACGAAATATGTACATATCTAGGTATAGGCCTGTCAAAAATAAATATCATGCAAGGGATATTCTAGACTTTAAATTTATGCAGAATGATCGATAATGACTTTTCTGAATTGGGGTGACACGTTCGCTATTTAAACAAGGAGGTATCTAAATAGCGTAAACCCCTGCTCGCACTTGCGCAATCATTATAATGAACAGGTCACTTTTCATTGTATTCATCGATTGCAATCATTTACTAAATATAAAAGCCAATAACACTTCTTAAGGAACGCCTCTATTTCGATCTTAGCGTAATACATACGAAATATCTAATGTTTTGGTCAAACTGGCAGTTGGCTGTATGACGCATGTGAAATAAAACGGTTTCGGCCATAGATTTCGGCAACGCATTGAAGGACATGATCATACTAGTAAACCAACAAAGAAATGTAATTCACAAAAAGTGATATGTATTTCAGAGGACCGTGGTTTGGTGATATTTTGCTAGATAGACCTTAGCGACCTAGCACAGTATTTCCATCATGAACAATTGACCCATATCTATACCTATAACATGATGTGACGTCATGACACGGTAACGTTGGTTTGTTTATTTGTAAATGGAGTTTAGTTTTCGTTTTCAAATTATAAGTGTTACTTCTTGTTACAATTATATACATGTATTTATAATATTTTTGAAACAGTTGAATAATTGTTCTTTGTTGTAAAAAGGATACTGACAAAAATGACTTCTTGTCATGTTAGAAAAAAATAAGTCCTGGGTGTCGGGTTTTATGCTTATTTTAACATGGGTGTGCACTATTTTTTTTTCAAGACTTTGCACCTCGCCGACGCTCAATGACAAATAAAGTGCCTAACCATGTTAAAATAAGCATAAATCCCGGCACACCAAAATAATCCGCTTTATGACACTTTGCTTCAACTTAAATCGATAAGTACCAATCGTTGTAAAGTAAAGGTAATGGATTAGATATGGTCACACCCCAACCACCTTTAAAAGGCAGGTATTAGACTAGATATTGCCACAACAAAAACACCCTGAAAAGGCAGGTATCAGATTAGATATGGTCACAACCCAACCACCCTGAAAGGGCAGGTATTGGATCAGATATGGCCACATCCCCCCTCCACCCTGTAAAGGTAGTTCCCCATTTATGCTTTCAGATCTTACATATATGAAAAAAATGTGTTGTGGTTTAAAGAGTAATAATATCATTGTAATGTTCTGCTATGAGCCGTTAAAGAGCGTAAAATTCTATCAATATGTAAAATATTCTTACAGATTAAGAAGAACAAAATGCAACTGCATGATTATTGTACATAAATACCATATGGTAGCCGGGTATCATTTCATTTTAATTTCTATCTCTAAAACTAAAAACAAAACAAAACAAAAACTGACAATCTTTATTTAAAACTGGTATCTGTACATCGTAACGATCTAACAACAAAAACACTATCTGATAGTGACCATAAATAGTGACGTTCTGTAAATAAAGCAAATATGATCTGAAGAAAAAGACTTTCTAATCGGAACTCTCTACCAGTAAAGATTAATTTCAATTATTTCTTTTAAGGGTAGTGTTCTTTATTTCAATGTATTATTATTACTATGATAAATTTATTGTTAAAACGTCTATGCGTCCTATTAAAGACATTAGTAGAAAAAAATAATAAGTGATACTAAAAACTCAACAGTAAAATGTTTTAACTGTTTAATTTATATCTAGAAAAAGAATAATTTGGTATTATTTTCCAAATAACGAACAAATTAGTCTTAATTAACTTGACAGGAGATAGCATGGAAATAAACGGTATTAAAACGTTTGTAAAAAGTTGATAGAATGGTATAACAAGAATATATATCTTAAGCCAAATTCAATTTAGATAAAATAAATTACTGAGTATAGAAATGATTGTCCAAGACGGTCATGAGTATTTATTCTTACAAAGACATGTGAAAAGAGAAACAATTTCTTAAGACAATAAAATTGAAAATGTAGGAAAAAAACTCCTTCAAATGGTTCAAATTTCTATCGGTTTCAAAACGTACCTTTCACCTGTAATACTACAAGTAACAGTTAGTATAAATGGCTTTTATTTCCAAAAATAATTAAAATAATAATTTTCAAAAACTAAAAGTTACACAAAACAAAACAAATAGCAACCTGCAAGCAACAGATGAAGTTAGATGTATCCAATTAAAATCTAAAAACATTATGAAACACAGGATTGAGTGAAGTTAAGTTGAATTGAAATATAAATATCCATACCTTTCGAACTGCTATTCCCAACTGTGACAAACTAAGATCAAACAATACGGTAAATGAGACCACTTAGCCCAAAGATCGATCAGCGAAAGTTAATTATGACTATCTCAGAGAAGATCTCTTTATTATATACAAATCCTGATTTGCCATCGCACCAATAAGCTCTTAGATAAATCTTCGTTTGGGAGGATAAGTGAATTTATCTGTTCTTTATAATTTTACAAGCTGAATTTCTCTTAACTTTGTCAACTGGTGGTATGGTCGTTCACAAAAGAACGTTATAATTTGTTCAAATAGACGTTTAATGATGTATATGATTATATTCTGACCCTTGGGAAAATAAAGTGATTGTATTAAGTAGATTCAATTTGGAGGCTATTTTGATAATATTGAAATGAGGCTTGTGTGGTCAAGCAGGAAGACTGCGGCTCAATCTCATTGAGAGACATTTTTGTCTCGCGAGACAGTAAGAGAATGGTCTTTCTTTAAACAAAGTGTGTCAATGTTTTCACACATAACCAGTAAGGTGTGATTATTCACACATAACCAGTAAGGTGTGATTATTCAATATTCATGCTGCATTAGCGCTTCGACCACGTTTATATTTTACCATTTATTTCTTAGAACTGATGAATGAAGGCATCCAAAGTAGGAGGAAATCCTTTAACATGTGGTTATGATAAATAATGTCTAGATTCTGAGTAGAACATTTCCGATTCCAATTAAGCGTGTGTTTTGACTTTTTCGAAGATAGCTTCCTCTAAAGTAAGCAATCATCTCAGAAGATGACAGAGCAAGGTACAAGAGATATTTTGGCCTTCTACACGTTTGAATTTGTATAGTGGTTGAAGAATCGTAGAATAATATCAATGTTGATATTTGAGAATAAATGCCCAAATATCATAGCCAAAAGATTTGATAAATCAAAAGTAGCTAATTTTTCAGTATTTGACAGAAAGTTTTAATAATTATGGACTGTTAAACTTCGATGCCAGAATGGACCTTTCAACTGTTTATGGATTACGTAAGTGTAATCAAAATATTTCAAAGCTTATTTTTTAAGAATCAGTCAACAAAATGTTAAGGTTGATTTGTAATATATTTGGTTCCAAAATGAAAACAATGCTAGTGTATTTAATGCTAGTGTATTTAATGCTAGTATATTTAATGCTAGTGTATTTAATGCTAGTATATTTAATGCTAGTGTATTTAATGCTAGTATATTTAATGCTAGTGTATTTAATGCTAGTGTATTTTGGGTTTTTTCCTGTGTGTTTATCTGTCATATAACAATTATGTTTGTTGGGTTTGTTTTAATAAAAGATTTTTTTTCTTTGTCTCTCGATAAAGAGCAGTTAAAGCCAACGGTTAGACATACACACAACCGGAACATGGTATCAAACACCCCCATAGAAATGGGTCGGAATTCGAAAGTAGCCTTTGTATTAAAATTAAAATTAAAATAAGTAATTCATAAATAAAGAAAACAAGTTATGTACTGTATTTAGATCTGATACGGTATAAACGTCATTGCTTTTTATCTTGGCATTTGCAAGAAGACCGTGTTTTGCTTAGACATTTCATGATAGCTTTTCACAAAATTTTTTTGCACGTGTTGTTGTTAATTCTTTTGTTAGAGTAAATTTAGTGCCTGTCAATTGCTTTTGTTTTTGAACTACCTTACAGAATCGGCTAGTATTCATTTGAGGTAGGTACGGCTTGTTGTCTTTGTCCTATTTTTTAAGTGTTTGTATTTCTTATCGATCTCAAGAATTAACTCCGAAAATCCGAATTCAATACACTTTTATAATTCGTTTTATTGTTGTATTTTCCCACCTGTGCCAGGTACTGGGGAGGGTAGAGCCCTCACAAACTTGTTTAACCTCACAACATACTGTGCGTGCCTGTCCAAAGCTTAGCCTGTGGTCCGGTGGTTTTCGATGTTTTTTATGTTTATTTTTATTCGTTTTACGTTTTTCTATAGAATAGGTCAATTTTCGTCTTTTATGAATGATTTCACTATATTCATTCTTGGGCCTTTATGGTATAGGTTTTGCCCATCAATGAAGACCGTTTTTAATTGTTCGTTGTGTGGCATTTTGTGAATGACTGTCTCATTGGCGATCATACCACATCTCGTATTTTTATAATTGTTTACCAAACCTATCTAGCTATCATCCCACTATTTTTTTGAAATGACCGTTTCTCGGTTTAAGACTGTGCCTAACTCATATCCAGCAACGATTAATTTTTAAATAAAACTAACATAACAACTTATTTATAAAAAAAACACTTCAGATCAATATATGGGCTTTTTATAGCGTGATTTTCCCAGTTTTCGGTTGAGTCCATCTTGGTCGGTTTATAGCGTGATATTTGCCAGATTTAGGTTGAGTCCAGCTTGGTTAGTTTATAGCGTGATAAATGCCACTTTTCGGTTGAGTTGAGTCCAGCTTGGTTGGTTTATAGCGTGATAAATGCCAGTTTTCGGTTGAGTCCAGCTTGGTTGGTTTATAGCGTGATAAATGTTATTTTTCGGTTGAGTCCAGCTTGGTTGGTTTGGACTTCAAATTAGTTAAGTTTATAAAAGTAGTAGGTTTACTAAAGACCTACAGATTCTTACAAACTTTAGACAGGTTTTTATATTTTTCAAAGTTCCGGTTAGACAATTTTTTATAATATTCAATGTTCCGTTTACACAGGTTTCGTATTATTTAATGTTCCGTTTAAACAAGTTTTTGTATTATTTTAAGTTCTGTTTAGACACGTTTTTGTAATATTTAAAGTTCCGATTAGACAGGTTTTTATATTATTCCAAGTTCCTTTTATACAGGTTTTGTATTATTTAAGGTTCAGTTTACACAGTTTTCACTGCAGTTTATTATATATTAACGTATTTATTATAGATGAATATTGCTTCACCATGGAATAACGTTTGCAGTGTACATAAAAATTACCCTGATGTCTGAGTTTTTTGGTTTTTTTTTAATTTTTATTTTAGGCTAAACGAGAGAAGATTAAAGATAAAATGAGTAATAAACTAGACATTCAAACCAATAATAAAATAGTTCACTGTATTTCAATGGCTGATCCTTAACATTACATGTTATCTGATATTCTTATGGAAGAAACATTTACAAAAAAAGAATTAAAATCCTGTCAATAAGCCAAAGACAACAATGAATGCCCTTGAGGAAAGATATTGCTTACTTCTTTGCTACAGTTTTGACATATTCTATACAAATGGAGTAAATTATTCTGCATTTTTCAAACTTTTACATGACAGAAATTGCTTTAATATCCCGTCGTGAACTGCAAACTACATCGTTAGACAACATTGCGTAACCTTTAAAGATGTACAAATATGTTATAAACAATAAAACAGAGATTTAGAATAATAAAGGAGGCGTTTTAAGTAGCAGTCATCGTGAGAATCATGCAAATTCTGTAATATGTGATAAACCTGTAAAAAGATTACACAATTTCTTTTTTGTTATTTTATGCGTCTATATTATGAAATGTATAATCATTCATTCCAATTTGTCGTTCTTAGAAAAGAATTTACATTGAAAAAAAATCACACAGTTTCTATTGTTTTTTCGCGGCATTCACAGAGTTATCTCTCCTAACTTTAAATTCTCCAATACATTCTATATAACAATGTTCTCCTAAGAACAAGGGTTTTATGAAAAGTCACATGTTACTTTCTGTTAAGTATAACATTTTAAACAAAATATCAAAAACAACAATATTTAGGCTTTTCTACCATGAATAATATTTTACATGATTTCTACCTGGAGTGCTACTTAATAACCATGTTTAGTACTGTGGCGTAACTAACATCGATCGGTCCATAGTCTGCGTATAAAACAATACCAATCGGAACTTTTGATTTATACACTACTGTTAGTGTGGGCATAAAGTGATTAGAAATTATGTTACAAAGATTGGTTACTACTTTTCTACTATATATTGTAACCTTAAAGCAAAACAAATATTTACTGTTACTTACCTAGGAATCTATATTTATTCAACTCTAAAATCTTTTTTTTTGTAAAAACACATAGAGCCTTTATTCAAATCTAACGCATAAATTGTAACAAACACAATGTAATTATTCTTGGTGAAAAGATGAATCATGATTTTTTTCTTGGGGGTAAAAAGGGGGTCAAGGCTGCCATTTGCTTATGTCGAACCTCAGAATTTATTGCAAAAACTTACCACCAAAATGGTGTTTCCTATCCAAGTGCACCCTCCCCCGTTTAGAGTCTACTGATGATATGGTGTGATCAATCAAATTAATATATAATTTAGCCTATTACCCAGTGCCTTCTTTTTATATGAATACCGTGGTATACAATTTAAATTCAATACAAACACTTTTCTCATTTGCATCGGTAAACAATGTATCTGAAACTCAAAATAATTGAACTTCACAAGTTAATGACAATCGCATAAATTTTCTTTTGTAACCAAATCACGTTTCCCAATTTCTTTATTCCATAATTTTCAAACAATTAATTCAAAATTGGAATAATTTATACAATTTTCTATATTTGTTGATCTTTTTGCTAATACTTTTACCATGTTAACCCAATGGAATTAGTTCGCCATATTTATCATTGAAGTTGGTTATGTCATTTCAATACTAGGGTTATATTAAATTACTGGCGGTTTTGCACAGGATATGCTTCATTTTTATACAACGTATGGGTGTGCTATAATTTAGCAGTCAACAATTTGCCTCTTTTCGATTTCGCAAGTTCAAACACGGTTAAAACGATATTTTATACTCGAAACTCGAGTGATTGAGACAAAGCAAAGATAATAGAGAAAAGATTGTTTCACACAATGAAAGAAAAAAATATAATAAAAATTTTAGCTTTCTTGCACTAAAATCGTGACTGTTGGTTATGGACCGCCACAGCTTTTCCATGGGTAAACTGTTCACTCTTTCCGCATTGTTCCATTTATATTCACTAGGAATAGGCCTGGGGAAATATATATATCACGCATATAGTTACATTTGTATCTTTAAGTCTACATATCAATAGTTCCATCTTGAAACAAATTGTTAAAATATGCTAAATGTGTGTGTTATGTAGGTTAAATAAGAAATATTTTTAAATACATTAATTCTCATCATGGTGAAACAGATTCCAAATTGCTAATAACTCCCTTTGCTACAGCAGAAGGGGTGATTTTCTAGAAAAAACGTTTCTAAAAAATAGGTGCATATTGGTTTAAACTTAAAACCAATATTAAAACAGCGTCATAATGGACAAACTTTATATTCTTAAAACCTGGAAAAAATATGGTTTTCTTTTTTTTCTAAAAAGTGAATAACTTTAGAACTCTGCATTATTCACAGGACGAAATGTAATACGTAAATTGAAGTAGGGTCGATAACGTAACACTGCCTCCTATAAGGTTTATGATTCCCATTACTTACAATGGAGCAGGCCACCAGATATTTCTGGCGCTCGAAATGAGAAGCTTATTTAAACTTTGCAATAAATGTAATAAAAGGGTGGTTACAACTGGGGTCAGAACGGTTGATACATTACACTGTCATGTAGTACAGTGTATACTGGGGACATCATATTTGCAATGACAATTTTCTTCTATCACAGGAAGGTGTTTCAACCTCCTGTAACCTCTGTTGAAATGGAATACTCTGTTTCATTGCAGTTTTTTTCTATTTCTTCATGACTTCTTCTCCTATCCGCCTTTTATGACAGGAATTACAGTGTATATTGGGGCTAGAAGTAGTTTGTCTCATTACGGCATAAATTTATTTTGGACTTGATTTAACTAAGATCTGATTACTGTTCGGAAATTCTGTTGTTACCCTTATTCATTATGGTACAGCATGATATATGTTGAAGTGTGTATATTGTGGCTAGAAGTACTTTTTTCATTACATTTCTTTCTTTCGGCAAAACATGAATTATATTTTTTTTTATATATGTTAAGGAACTGTCTACCAAATCCGTTGCCTGTTAACAGCGTTTTTTAACCCGACTGGAAACAACCTGAATATCAGAGGTGAGGTATATTTTTGTTATGCATCAACCATTTGATTATAGAAACGTTCGCTTTTCCTCCACGGTGTACTTTAGCTTGCTTGTCATATATGACAACTTTCAGATACACAAATGCACTTGTCAGTTATATAAGAAAACTTTTCAGATACATAAGTAGATTATTTCGATAAGTTTCTATATGACATGAAACGGAAAATACCATCAACTGTGTTGCATTGTTCTTGAACATATTTTATTTTATTACCTGACAGACGTATTTATTTAAGTGACCAGAAGATTTAATTATTCAACAAGTTGGCCTATTCTGCTAATTAAGTCGACTTAACTAGGTGACAAGAAGGAACAGATATATGCCACCCCTGTTAACAATGACTTATACATTTAATGCTTACGAACAAGATACGGTTAGGCTAACGTGAAGTTTTATTTACTCATGCTAAACTACCCAAAGGTCAGTATGATATGTAACTTACATAGTTAATTAAAAACCTTTTAAAGTACTTTTGAAACATGGTGGGTATTTCTTTCTACAATGCATTGCACAAAGGTGCTACACGTTGCTCCAACTCAAAACAATTAATCGGTGCTACACTTAGTGGAATTCCTCTGATTTCTTTCTTCAGAGCACGCATATTTAACCAGTAAACAATTGAACTTTCCTTGTATTTATCAACACCCACAACTTCTATCCATATAAGCATACAAACATTCCATAATTTTCACAACACCTATATATATGTCTATTTTCTCAGCACCTATATTTATGGCTATTTACACAGCACCTATATTTATGTCTATTTATCTCTGACCGGGTCAACAATAAGCTTCAAAACACGTAAACAAATTAATGTTGACTTCAAATTATAATTCAAACCCCATCAGATTATCATAATTAGAATTACTTCGTTACAAGATGAAGTGCAAATGACGGTGTTACACAATCAGTCAAAATCTAATAACAACAGGACGAAAACCGAGCTTTGTAGATAATAATTTATCGTAAAAGAAAACGATATTTGCTTGAGGATAATGAAAACGTCAATACAAAATAAAATGCAAAGAGACGCTAGTACCACAAATTCTCGTTCAATGTCGGTTTGCTACTATTCTGCACAATCCAAAGTTAGCGTTTTCTTGTCACAGGTGAAAGTAGCAGTAAAATCTGTAACTTAAGAATTATCCCTACAAGCGTTTCCATATTAAGCACTTTTTTTATACCACAGACTGATAGCTTCGAGGTACGTGACATTTTCTCCAGTAGTTTGTTTTTATTTCGTATTAAAATAAATATGGTGATTTAAAAAAATATATTTGTTTAGTTCAAGTTGACATTGAACTTCGCAGTATTTGGATCAACAAAACATGTTCAATAGTATAACATCGTGACGGTTTTATTATTGCCAGAGTTATTGGTTTGAATTTTGCGGAATATGACAGGCGCATAGTTATCATTGGTCAATTAAATCAGCAAATTTGAATATTATTTGCAATACTGCAATAGTATTTAATGTTTTCATGTTTGGAACACCTGGAAAAGAATTTGTTGGCCATATTAATATTGTAAGATTGTAACTGTACTTGTGGAAGGCTAGATTGTTTTTCACAGCGTTTGCAATTTGAAATATTTCGTGTTATATTAATGACAACAGAAAAATTTCGTGTTAAATTCATTGTACTTGTATGCGCTAAGCTGACCATTGTATGGTATTTGGGGATGAGACAAAGAAAGGGGACAGTGTATGGGGGATGGGAAGTTTCAATAGGGAGGATGATGAAATTAGTCTTTTAAAAGTACTTAAAAACATGGAAAATATAATGAACAAACAGTTGAATAATTTGAAAATGTAAAACATAATAATAAAGAAAACTGCAATGGAGCTTAGACGATTAATGAAGATTTGTCTATGGAGAATGGCAAATTTGCAAGTAGGAATAGTAATACGGAGAGTGGGGAATGTGAAATTTAAGGATAAATTGTAAATGAGAAATTTATCCCATTTAAGAGCTGTATGGCCGTATGTTGGTTAAATTTTATACTACACTTACATGTATTTTTTTAAATCTATCTGATGCAACATTTCTTTTATCAATATATCTTTTAAAGTCTAATACTAATTATCTCTTAATAAAATTTGATTATTTTCATGAATTTCGTCACTGACTTGCATTCGAAATCTGTTTATTTCATGAATTATGAATAATTCGTGCCGTTTTTTTATTAAGGTATAAGTGCATTTTGTCGTTTCCATCTATGAATTCCCAAACTAGTGATTACTGAATAACATAGGTATCACCATAAAATATATTCTTATACACATCAACTGTATATTGTTTTGCTTATATTTGATATCATGCATAATTCACCAGTTTTAGGTAATTTGTAATTTGATAAATAAAAGGTTTCTAATGTTTGCATGTGTTAAATTCACCCACGATTTTTCCAGCGCATTGTCTTAATATGAGAAGAAAACACATTAAATATAAACGAATTATAAACGTCTCCTCCGCTTCAAAAGCTTTGAGTATACAGTGTTCATGCTGTCTGTCCGTTCATCCGTCTCCAGTTTTAATTTGCAATTCCTCTCAAACTGCTGAATAAAACGTGACGAAACTTTCACACACTTTGTATCATATGATGGTATTGTACATCTTTTATATATTTTTCAGGAAGTGGAGTGAGGATATAATCAAGCGAACTTTGCTTGTTTCTAGTTTCTGCATTTTTAAAAAATGCAATGAAAACAATATCATTCTATTATCGAATTTGTAAAACAGTCCACTGAATAAGTCTTTAACGGTTTACATGGCTAAAAAGAAAACATTTTATACAGTAACTGACATATCACAGTGTAACAGATGTTATGAATAAAAAATAATACATAGTGCCTAACTTGTTAATGATTATTTTACCTGCAACGGCGATAACTGAAACGCTTTTGTTTGCTGCGTGCGCGCGACGCCACAGAGACCTGATTGCATATTTAAAACTCAATAGATGTATTTACAATTTTAGTATACACTTGTTCAAACACATTAATAGAATCATATAGAAATGAATCTGGCCGTTATAGAAAAAAATTCGTTCAGTATTATCAGAGTCAGCATTTACAACTCCAAGATCCAATTAACTTCTTTTTGCTACAGAACTCTGGTAAAGTTGAATTCACTGGAAGGGTGTCCTTGAGTATAAATCATCATCAAATCATTTAAAAAAATTTGTGATAGTCTTATGTGATAGTCTTATGTGATAGTCTATCTCTTGATTTAGTTTTAACCCTATTTTGAACACTGTAGCAACTTTCACAATCAGAAAATACAGGTGACGTCAATTTTTATTTTTCGATTTATTAGTCATGTATATTAATAATGCAAATTTTAAGATTATTAGAAAAAAAAGTTGTAAAACGTCGATGAATGACTTATTCATTGCTGTATTTGCACAGCTTAATTTTCAGATTAATATGAAAATCATTTATTAAATATTCAAATCGCCGCGTCATTTTCAAAACGATTTATTTTTTGGGGGGACTTACCCTCATCTTTATCATACTGAAGCCAGGTATAGTTGTTCAGCCATTGCTGATAAATTCAATCCAATTCGAAATCAGCTGATGTTTTGGACTTGGTTTTGGACTGCCGTTTTAATTTTATCTTCACCTGAGTGAGTACCATCGGTCTATAGGCCATTTAGAACCTCCGTCAATTATTCCAAAATAATTATGGTCATTACATGTTTATACGCAAATGGATGTGATGAATGATGAGATTGCCTAGACATTTTTCCACAAAACGAAAACTTAAGTTTTAGTTCAGTGAACGCTAGTTCTTGGGAATCGTTTTCAAATATATTTGGTGAACAGTTGTTTTCCAACTTTACAGTTGATAAGCGTAACATTCCCTGCCGCTCTCGCTCCGGACATAATTTATATACACCATGTTGTCTACAGAATACATATACGTGTTGAACTTTGACAGATACCACTGTCAACAAGATGTTAATTACTTTATTAATTGAATACACACACGCACAGACCATTGCCTGGTGATACTGTCAACAGGATGTTAATTACTTTATTAATTGAATACACACACGCACATACAATTGACAGATGCCACTGTCAACAGGATGTTAATTACTTTATTAATTGAATACACACATGTATAAACCATTGACAGGTGCTGTTGTTAACAGGATGTTGATAACTTTATTAATCAACAATAATTTAAAAAGAAAGAATATTGTTTGGCTAGAGCCTTCAATCTCAGTTTCCGCTATATAGATGACGTGTTATCTTTAAACAATCCTAATTTCGGGGATTTGATACATCGCATCTACCCAAAAGAACTTGACATAAAGGATACTACAGAAACTGTGAAGTCCGCCTAATATCTTGACCTACACTTAGAAATCGATGGTAAAGGAAAACTATTGACCAAACTTTACGACAAACGTGATGACTTTTCATTCAGAATTGTCAACTTTCCTTTCATCTGTGGCAACATCCCTTCGGCTCCTGCGTATGGAGTGTTCATATCACAACTCATACGTTATGCCAGAGCTTGCCGAAACTACGCAGACTTTTTATATCGCGATAGAACTCTAACAAATAGGCTTATGGAACAGGGTTATGTTGCTACAAGATTGAAGTCATCACTACAGAAGTTTTATGGTCGTCATTATGAACTCGTGGATCGTTATGGTGTATCCATCAGCACCATGAAATCTGATTTATTCAACGGGTCATAGTTTTTCTTTCCCCGTTTGTCTACCCCGGACTTGACTTTTTATGAGCAACTCGGCGGGTGTTTCTAGAAAAGCAGAGGACGCTTACCCTACCGGTGCACCTGGTCCATGCTCCCAGTTTTTAGTGGAGTCCGAGTTGCTCATTTACTTTTGTTACTTTGTATGTATGATTTTGGTTACTTTATGTTCTTTGTTGTGTATGTCTGTTTTCCATATCTGGTCTTTGTCCCTGGATTACAATCATTTGATTACCGCTATAACCTTGGTTCCCTTGATTACTCTTTAATTGAATACACATATGCACAGACCATTGACTGGTGCTACTGGTAATAAGATGTTATTAACTTTATTGATTGAATACACACAGGTATAGACCATTGAGAGGTGTTGATGTCAACAGGATGTTGATTACTCTATTGATTGAATACACACACGTGTTTATCATTGACAGCTACCACTGTCAACAGGATGTTAATTACCCTATTGATTGAATGCACGTATAGACCATTGACAGGTAAAATTTGATTGATTTGGTAGTCGAAAAAGGTATGCATGGCGCAACACATGCAAAATGATACATTGCGCTTGCAATGAGAGGTCGTGGAGATCAATGGGAAGTACAGTCTTAGCTGAACTTTGAACAAAGCAAAACGTGTCTTCTCATTACATTGACTGAAATGTGAATAAATATAATATGTATGACATTATACATGCAAAACAAATTGAATTCCACATGAATTTCACATGAGTTTCACATGATTTCCACGAGTTTCAAATGAGTTTCATATGAGTTTCACATGAGTTTCACATGCATTTCATCTGAATTGAGATAAAAATAATTGTGAAAGAGTTCACATAAAGGTCATATTGAGGGATTTCCATGCGGAAACCATTCACCGGCGTAAACGGACCATTGGATAAACATACACAATTCTAGTCATTTTGAGGACTTTTTGTGTATAATTCATGTTTTGAATTTTAAACTAAAGTATTTGTTTCGAATGCTGATGTTGTGAGGTTACTCTTTATTAGACGTGTACAGCATAAGAAAATTTTGCAATATTATCACGATCGGTATTTTCGTATTTTAAAGCATGCGCAATTTAGACGTTTTCTTTTTTGCTTTAAAATTTGAATGAGATACATGAAATATCAAAGTTGTATTTTAACTAATTGTGCTATAACATGCGATTACAATTTTCTTCGTGGTTCAACGTGGAATGCCTTTCTTTCTTGACTACTATAAATAAGGATTAAGATCTGTTTTATTACTCCTCTGTGTAAATTTAAGTGATAATGATATTGTAGCTAGAAAGGGTTGAGAAAGTAGTACTATAAAATTCCAACTTATTATATGTCAATTAAGAACATTAGGTGCCTTGAACGAATGACGACATTCCAGGTAAGAATCATGCACAATGTGATATATGTACATTGTTGGAAAGCCTACATATTTCTATTTTTAATATTTTGTTTTGAAATGTTAAAGTAAACAGTGAATTTTTACCCATACCCCTTATCTTTGAAGATATTAATGATAAAGAATGAATCGAGCAACTCAAAATAAAGGGAAAAACTCTGTGAATGTGGATGACACTGAAATATAATAGAAACTAATGAATTGTCAATGTTAGTTATCTCCTTAGACCAGACAGTTTTGGATATATGATTATTTTCCTCATAAAGACCCAAAAAGCAACTTATAATAAAAATAAAAAATTCTGTAGCTATTTGTAGTATAAATATAGCAGAATATGCATGTTTTTACAAGCCTGTTACTTAAAGAAATTATGTTAAAAAACATGTTCCCTTGTCATGAAATCGAATCATTCAATTTCCATGTTCAAGATAATAAATCCGACTTCCCTTTTGTATTGCAAGAGCGACACAGAATCAAAGAAAAATAACATTTAAAAGCGTTTAAAAACATATCCTCATGTAGTTTATTTTAATACAGACTGTATTCATATACATGCAATTTATTTTTATTTAGCAAGGCTCTTTTGAAATATTACAATGGACGACGATACTGCCATCCCATCTATTCAGTAAATGTTAATGTTGTAATGAATTATTTTTACCCAAAATCAAAATAAATTCACGAGAATCAGTATCATCTAATGTCTTTCGCCCTTCCGAAGCACCTGAGTTCGAACCTGGTGTCGTTTTGAGAGAGTAATCAAGGGAACCAAGGTTATAGCGGTAATCAAAAGAATGTATTCCAGGGACAAAGACCAGACATGGAAAACAGACACACACAACCAAGAACATAAAATAACTAAAATCATACATACAAAGTAACAAAAGTAAATGAGCAACTCGGACTCCACTAAAAACTAGGAGCATGGACAAGGTGCACCGGTAGGGTTAGCGTCCTCTGTTTTTCTAGAAACACTTGTCGAGTTGCTCATAAAACGTCAAGTCCGGGGTAGACAAACGGGGAAAGAAAAACTATGACCCGTTGAATAAATCAGTTTTCATGGTGCTGATGGATACACCATAACGATCCACGAGTTCATGATGACGACCATAAAACTTCTGTAGTGATGACTTCAATCTAGTAGCAACATAACCCTGTTCCATAAGCCTATTTGTTAGAGTTCTAGCGCGATACAGATTTGCATTTTGTTTTCAGTTTTACGCATTTGAGTATGTATTGGTGTGAGTGTTTGTGTTCTCTCTTTATCTTTATCAACGGATTTGCCCTCGCTTTGAATTTCAATTTTCTACTTCAACTTTTAACTTTTATTTCATGGAGATTCTTAAACCACAGCTACCCAGTAGGGTGATTAAATGCTACAAAAAATGTCAATAGTTTTTTCTGTTTGTCCAAAGATATCTATAATCATTCAAATCAACGTGAGAGACATTAAAGTGATAAAAAATGTAATTGAGTAGACATATTTTATAGGGAGCAAAATACAAAACAAAATAACATATGTATGTAATTCTCATAAAACACATTTTCTGCCATGTATCGAAACACTTTTAGCCAAATGAACAACTGGAACGTATTGTTTGATTGATCGAATGATTGACTGGATTTGTAGATAAAGATAAAGACAGATATTTCTAGCATTTAAGCCAGAGGACGTATGCTTTCAACTAGACTTCTATAATATTGTTTTCTAAAAGTGACCAGGTTCTAAAAGGGAAAGTATTGTGATCACGTCGAAATACTTTGGCTCCACTGCTTTTTTTGCGCCTGTCCCAGGTCAGGAATTTCTGTCTTGTTTCGTTTGCTCTTTAATTTACTTTAATATTTTTGAATGGAGACTATAGGAGCAACAACTTTGCTATACCTGTGTATAATGTTTTCGGGGGACCGCTGCAGCCTGTCAGGTGGTATATAGAGGTTTCCTTGTCGTTCGAAAAAGACCACTGGGTGGCCTTTGGCTGACAGTTTTTATCTCGGTGGGGTTGTTATCTTTTTGACACACTCACTATATCGATTCTCTTTATATTCGGATGTACATGTACAAAGTACTTGTTTTCAATAACTGAAAGTGTGAAAATATGAATACTTTCCACTAATTTAATTTTGTACCTTTCTGTACTAGACAAATAATAGGTAGTGGACTTGTTTGATGTTTATAAGACCCATTAAATTAGGTTAGAAATAAATCTTCGTACATAAAACACATCTCAGTGGCTTCGAGATTACCGTTTAATTCTACAATTCTTCGAAATGCGATAATTGATTAAAATATGTGCTCTTTTCGTATGTGTGACAAAATGTACTTAACTTTCACTTTTTCATGTCTTTTTTGTAAAAAAAATCTTACAAAGTAAAATGAAAAATGTGAATATCATGAATAGTTCTATAAACAGTTAATCCGATTGTTTTTAAATCACATTTAATCTTATTATTACTACAGGATTTGTTATAGATGTGGAAACAAGCCTTGAGACCTGTTGCGTATATTTATTTCTTCAAAGATGGGTTACAATACTTTTTTTAACCATATAAGTCACATAAAATGAAAATCGGATGTTTTGCTGCGCATGCTTAAAAAATTGAAATAAATGAATATGTGTTGCCACTGCCATAGAATGATGCGATGTTTTACAGTTAGATTGCAATAGATTAACACAGAACTATGATTATATAAAATAAAATCTTTAACACATTTTCTCAATACTAAAATAATATCAGATTATTTTACTTTGACGTGACATTTACGACATTAGTAGTTGCACGTAATCACATGACATATCAAACCCTAAATAAGAAATTTTAGTGTCGGCCTCTATAAGAATCAGTCGGCATTTTAATTATGGCATGGAAATAACCATCATTTTGCGAGCGTAATTTATCTATTTAACTTTCAGAATCTAGAAATTAAGACAATAATTACAAATCATTTTTATCAGATAAGCTACAATTGTGTTAATATGTCCTGTTCTACAGGGGCGGATTACATGTACCCTGGAACAAGCTCATTTTGTGGTGGAGCAAAGGTCCCCGGGGTTATTTACCAAACCAGTAGTGAGACCTTGCTGTCCCCAAATTATACCAGAGATATATTAATTATATTCAGCAAAATTTGCAGTATTAAAAATTTCAAAATAGATGAAAAACTTAGGCTTCATTCCTTGTTTTTCACATGGTAGAACCTTTTGGTGATGGGTTTGGTTTCGTAAAAAAACAGATAATCAAAATGCTTTCTTCATTTGTTCAGAATTGAAGAAAAAATCAAGGGAACCGGGATTCGAAAGGAAAACAAAAGTTTATAATCCAAGGATAACGACGAGACAGGGAAAATCGACACAAGCAACAAAAACTATGAAATAATCAAAATAATACGTACAAAGACCAAAGATGCCCGAGGATATTCACCTATCCAACAGTCAAATCTTCTATCCCGGAATTAAAACAGATTTTATTTATCATACTTATCAAAATGTGCGATATTTCAAATTTCAAACTTCTTAAAACACTGAAGCTTCATTTCCTGTATTGTACATGGAAGAATCTCTCGGTGATGGATTTTGTTGCCTATTTTGATAGTCTTGGTTTTGAGTACATTTTATATGGTATTGATGTTTGTGGATTTGGATCATTCTTTATATTTGATTTTAGTGTTTCTGATGAGAGATTAATATTTGAAAAAAACGTGTACAGCACATCGAAATTGTTAAAAAAATATGATTGAAATCTTTGTCGCCAAAATAGCGACAAGTAATACCTGTACATTACTGGTTGTTAGAGCGACATGTCCTGTTTCCATTTCCCACTCTATAATAAGTCATTTTTAACAACAAAAATGATGCTCTGTATTTCAGAAAAATACAGTTAAATGGCATTTTCAGAAATTCATATAAATACCACAAAATATAACTTAAACATAGCCTTTTGACATTGACACTCCCATCCTTGGTAAGGTGCGTTGCAGTTATTTAGTGTATTATTGATTTTATCTTTTGTAAGTCGCAAATATCGTAAATTAGGGATAACTATTGATCCAATAATGTAATAGATCAGAATTCAAGACACATCAGGTCGACATTAGTTAACACGACAAGCAAGTTAAATTCTTACGGCTTACTCGGTTTTTATGATATATACGACAAACCAGTTTAGGGTATTTCAAGACGCATATTCTACAAGTTAACGTTAAAATTCTCAATTTCAATATTGTTAAAATAAGAACAGCCACGGTTAAAGATTATAATTTATGAATCGGAAATGAACAAAGACAAAAATAACACCCAGAAAACGAAAAGAAAACAACCAGAAAAATAGAGGAGACCACTATAATGATATGTCAGAAAGACGAGCAATAGCCGCTATTTACTATCGGGAAAGTTCAAAATGACGAACCAACACAATTTATGAATTCTAAAACCTATTTAACGTTGATACATGAACAATGCGAAATTCAAGTTTTAAGTTAAACGATTTACTCATTTGGATGATTCTTGACGAACGCACCACACATTGGAACAATCCAGGATAAACATACCAGATACTGAAATCCTCCACCGTAAACATACCGCATACTGGAATCATCCACGGTAAACATTCTACATACAGGGAAAGCAATCTTACCAAACATTGTCATCATTCAAGGTAATCTTCCCAAACATTTGGATCATCCAGAGTAAACTAACCGCACTTGGAATCATACAGGGCAACTGTTGCGCACATTGGAATCATCCAGGGCAAACATACCATATCCTGGAATAATCCAGGGCGATCTTACCACAATATCGTGATCATATAGGGTAATCTTATTAACCTTGAAATCATTCAAGACAATCTCTCCAAACATTTGGTTCATCGATGACAAACTAACAACACTTTGGAATCATACAAGGCAACTATAGCACACATTGAAATCATCCAGGGCAAATATACCATTACCATGGATTAATCCAGGGCAATTCTACCAAACATTTAGATCATCTAGAGCACTTTAACTAAACAGTGAGATCATGCAGGGCAAACATACCATAGTATTGAATCATCCAGGTCAATATAGCCAAACTGGAATCATCCAGGGCAATCTAACAGAACATTGCATCATCCAGGGCAATCTAACCAAACATTGAGACCATCCAGGGCAATCGAACTACACATTGAACCATCCAGGGCAATCTAACCAAACATTGAACCATCCAGGGCAATCTAACCAAACATTGAACCATCCAGGGCAATTTAACCAAACATTGAGACCATCCAGGGCAATCTAACCACACATTGAACCATCCAGGGCAATCTAACCAAACATTGAACCATCCAGGGCAATCTAACTGAACATCGAACCATTCAGGGCAATCTAACCAAACATTGAACCATCCAGGGCAATCTAACTGAACATTGAACCATCCAGGGCAATCTAACCAAATATTGAATCATTCAGGGCAATCTTATCACAAAATTAAAGGTTCTAAGAATCACGCAAACTGTGATTCATGGGTGAAAAAGCCTACATATTTTTATTTTTGATATTTTGTTTGAACTGCCGTAGTAAACAGAAATTAACATTCGGATTTACATGTATCCCGTGTTCTTAGGAGATAAAAATTATAAAGAATACATTGTAGATCTCAGAATAAAATTAGATTACTCTGTAAATGACACTCAAGTACAATAAAATCTATTGAATTTGCAATGTCGATCATCTTCTAAGAGCATACAGATTGGAATGAATTATTACACACTTCATAATATAGGCCCATAAAACAACTTAATTACAAAAATAAAAATATGTAGCCTTTTTGGGTGTATTACATTTTTCACATTTTGCACGATTCTTTCAAAGACGACTACTTCACTGCTCATCGCACAATTATGTTATTCGAAGTATATATCTGCTGCATTACATATGTTTTAGGTAGAAACAAAGTTTACAAAAACTCACCTTTGTCGGAGTTGTCCTTGACAAATTTCCAGGCATTCAATGAATTATCTAAACTAACCAACAAACTACAAGTAATTGCTATTTTTAATGATTGATAATACTAACAACATATGTCGTAGTTATTGACACCTGCAATAAACCAAATATTGTCAGAGGGAATTAAGTCTGTATGACATTTACAAAAATGGGAGAGCTATCATAGTTTGTAATATAGTTATTAATTGATGAAGGAAATGACAAAGTTTACATATATGAGCAAAAATAGTGACTACAAAAGTTTTTTGGTTGTCATCATGACATCGTGGACCGTGATGGTGCGACCATTTGGTCACTAGAATAGAATCTATTCACCGTTTCCTAGTTTTCCTAATTCGATAAACCTGGACGAAACATTTATATGAACATCTTGGCGAATCTTTCTGGAAAAGAAATGGACGCTTATACTACTACTGCTTTTATATTGTAGTTGATTTCATGTTATTTCTTTGTAAGTGTTGTTTTGATTATTTCACATTTTTTCGTGTTTTATTTCTTTCCTGTTTTCCCTCGTACATGTTATTTCGACTACCATTTTAATCATAGGTTCCTTGATTTCAGTTTTTGTTAAACAAAAATAAGGATACTGCTTGTATTTGTATTTACAATTAAGCTAACACATAGGTTTTATATATCTCTTATATATTATTTAAATGTTTTCTAGTTTCTTTTTTGAAACCTTTTTCATTTTACCATTTAATTGTCGTCTTCTCCATTGAACTCAAAGTTTTGTTCACCCCTTGGAGTAATTTACGATATTTTACTTTATTTGTGTTATAATGTTATTATCGAATAAAGCGTCCTCTCCTTGTCTAGAAATCACTGTCGAGTTGCTCATGAAAAGTAAAGTCCGGGGTAGACGAAAGAGGAAAGGAAAATTATAACACATAGAACAAATCGTTCTTGTGGTGCAGTTTGATAAACCGTAACGATCCACAAGTTCCTGAATCCATATAACTTCTTTAGTGATGACTTCAATATTGTAACAACATAACCCTGTTCCAGAAGCCTTATTGTAAGAAATCTAGTGCAGTACAAAAAGTCTGTGTAGTTACGGCAAGCTTAAGCATAACGTTTTACTTGTGATATGAAAACTCTATATGCAGTTGTAGAAGGGATGTTGCATAAGATGAAAGGAAAGTTGACAATACGGTATAAAAAGTAATTGCGTTTGTTGTATGCTTGGTCAATAGCTTTCCTTTTACATCGATTTTTATTTGTAGAACAAGATAGGCTTACTTCACAGCGTCTGTGGTATCCATTATCTCAAGTTTAAATGTGTAAAATGTCCGATACTAGGATTGTTTAAAGTAAGTGTTCTGAATTTTTGGTTTCCCTACACATGACATATATTAATATTGAATTATTTTACGTAGAATAATTTAACACTCGAAATAAAAACTTACTAACGTTTACTTCTGGTTGGTTAGCAAGAGTTTATAAAAGTGATATTTTATTAACGTGGAAAAGTATAAAATGGGAGTTGTAAAAAAGGACGACATGAAAAATGAAATACTATATAAATTGATAACATCCACTATTTCGAAAACTACATCGAAACAAATTATTTTTTCTGTCTTACATGAAAGGGATACTGTTAAGGTATTATTATTTAACCCCACCGCAAATATAATGCAGCCGCCCAAAATCAGGAAAACTTGGTCATTAATGTTTCCTTGCGTCGCTATATTACTTTTTAATTCGATCTTCAGCAATGTTACCGAACTTAAAAGCTTGTGTAGTGTTTACCTATTGTTGAAGACCTTTAGGTGATCCCTAAAAGTAAGTAATATCTTGGATTTAGGATATATGCTGGTGGAATTCGCGCGTTTCTCCATATCCATTTTTTTTGTCAAATAAGTAAATTAGTTATTAGTAGTCATTATTTAGTAATATTATTTTTGAAACAGAAGAAAGATAACTCTATTGCATTTAAGGAAGAGTAATCAAGGGAACCAAGGTTATAGCGGTAATCAAAAGAATATAATCCAGGGACCAGACATGGATAACAGACACACACAACCAAGAACAAAAGGAACTAAAATCATACATACAAAGTAACAAAAGTAAATGAGCAACTCGGACTCCACTAAAAACTAGGAGGATGGACCAGGTGCACCGGTAGGGTAAGCGTCCTCTGCTTTTCTAGAAACACCCGCCGAGTTGCTCATAAATAGTCAAGTCCGGGGTAGACAAACGAGGAAAGGTAAACTATGACCCGTTGAATAAATCAGTTTTCATGATGCTGATGGATACATCATAAAGATCCACGAGTTCATGATGACGACCATAAAACTTCTGTAGTGATGACTTCAATCTTGTAGCAACATAACCCTGTTCCAGAAGCCTATTTGTTAGAGTTCTAGCGCGATACAAAAAGTCTGCGTCGTTTTGGCAATCTCTGGCATAACGTACGAGTTGTGATATGAACACTCCATACGCAGGAGCCGAAGGGATGTTGCCACAGATGAAAGGAAAGTTGACAATTCTGAATGAAAAGTCATCACGTTTGTCGTAAAGTTTGGTCAATAGTTTTCCTTTACCATCGATTTCTAAGTGAAGGTCAAGATATGAGACTGACTTCGCAGTGTCTGTATTATCCTTTATCTCAAGTTCTTTTGGGTTGATGCGATGTATGAAATCCCCGAAATTAGGATTGTTTAAAGATATTACGCCATCTATATAGCGGAAACTGAGATTGAAGGATCTAGCCAAACGACATTCTTTCTTTCTGATCAAATCAGCTATAAAGTCAGCCTCATAAGAGTGAAGAAATAGGTCAGCAAGTAAAGGAGCACAATTTGTTCCCATTGGAATGCAGACCGTTTGTTGAAAAACACGTCCACCACACTGGACAAATATGTTGTCGATTAAAAATTCCAGCATTTTGTAAACATCTTCCTCTGTATATTTGGAAGATAATTTGGAATTATTTCTTACAAAGTATGAGGAATCTCTACCAAGAACTATATATTTGTATCTAGGTGTACCATTTTTTTTGGAAAAACAACGATGTATAATGTTTTTAAGTCGGGATTTAAACTGAGTATGGGGAATAGAAGTATACAGTGTCGAAAAATCATAGGTTTTAATGCTGTTATATTCGGATAATAGTATTGAACTGATTGTCTCCAAAAGATCTTTCGAATTTTTCAGGATCCACATTTAATTAATGCCACTACGGGAGTAACAAGTGTTGTGGTAGGACTGTAGACCCTCTTTGACAGTTGTGAGTATAGAAGTTAAAAGTTTTGAAAGCGGTTCTGCAATAGCCTTTTATAATTGAAAATTTTGGATGCAATGGGTGAAGTATAGGAATATGAAATAATTGGTATGGATTTGTCTTTGAAATATGGGGGAATTTTGTTGGTAACGTTTTTGTGATGGAGGATGTTAGCCAAATTAATTGCATCTATACCTTTGTTGACAAACGGAAGTGGAAGAAATGATCGTTTTTCTTCATCTTGACTTTTCACACAAACTGGTTTAAAGAGTCTGTGGAAACCAATATCCAAAATGATGGCAACAAGTCTGTATAATGATGAGGTGGGGTTAGAAACAGGAGTGTCAAGACTTGTTTTGTAAAGGGAGTGTAGTAGAGTGAGAGGTATAGAATAAAGTTTGGTTCTAATGTGATGAAGTCCAAGAGGTTTTTGTATGAAAGGAAGGAGACCATCTATGGAGACATCATGTAACTTAGGTGACGTATAGTGGCGATGGCCATGACTCCTTTCCCGTCTTGGATTTTTGTCAAATAAATTCATCACATTCATGCTATTGTTATATTGGCTTGAAAGGTTTCCTATACTTTTGATGTTGTCATTGCATCCGTAAGGTATTGCAGTACCTAGTCTGCGTATCCAGTACTCCTCTCTTTCCCTACGATAGTTTTTACTTAGAACGGGACTGTTCGTAGGATGGTAATTTTTTTCTAAAACACGAACTTTCATGGAGAGGACTGAATGATCTTGTTGATTAAAGTGTTCATAAACTGTCGGGAATTTGGTGGTGTTAATTCCCGAACGATGACCGCACATTCTTTTATTTAATCGTTCTTGCGTTTCTCCGACATATATTAAACCACATAAGTTGCATTCTAATCCATATATTAAGTTTGTTGATTTGCAACTTAAGTCATCATGACTTCTTGTATGGAAGGTTTTGTTTGTAAGGGAACTGGAGAAGTAAGGGTCGGTTATAAGAATGTTGCATGTTTTGCAATTTTTAATACCACATTTTGATATGGTAGAATGTGGTTCGTCATCGTTTTAGTCAAATATATCGTTTAAAGTGATGGAACATGGTTTGATTATTTTAAAATAGTCAGAATTTTTGTACTGGAATAGGTAATTGTTTATTGTTTGTTTTCGAATTTTCCTATTGTTGTACATGTAAAACATCAATATAAACATACTAATAATTGATAAATTCTTGTGACAAATTTTCGCCTTTAAACATATTATTTGTACATACCTGTCCAAATCATCTGTTGTTTTATTCGTTATTCTTATCTTAATGAGTGTCACAAATAACATTGAATTTCTTTCATAGCCATTTTTTTCGACGTTTGCCATTAAGTGTATTTTTATTTCTGTGATGGCTTAACTATGGAAACGTATTTAGGACATTCACTTGTTCCGATCCTCGATATATTCAGCATTCTTATCTCTTAAAATTCACCTTTTTCGCCAAATAATTCATGATATCGACAAAAATTAACACGGTTGTCGATATCGAGATGTATTTCGAATTTTGTCGATTTCTTTACTATCGACACCTTCACTTGTTGTATAACAATTCTATATAAAAAATATATCGACATAGAATATTTGTCGATTTGTATTATTTGCTTGTAATATAAATCGATTTAAATCGGTAAAATTTATATCAATATATATTAATGTTTTTGAACATTGCGACACAAATAATATCGACAAAATCACGTTTTATACATTTCATCGCATTTTTTAACTCCAGTTGTTGCGAAAAATGTGAATATGACGGGATAAAAATGTCGAGAACCACCTCAAGAAAATGTCTTAAATACATTTCCATATTTAACACATATTAAATTGCATTTTTTTTATTTGGAGCGTTTTTCTGTGCTTCCCGTATTAACTATAATTCATTACGTTACAAATAAGTAAGCGGAATATAAGTTTTGAATAAAATGTACAGAAAAATGTGGTTTTCATATTACAAAAGATATATGTAATAGGTCATAAATAATGGCCCTTGAAAGTACATAGTTGTCCTCGATGTTGTCGTGGAAACTACTCATGGTGTTAGTTAGGGGTCGTAATGCTACTCTGTGAGTGATTCTTGTGATTACTTTGCATTGCATAATTTATTTATCAGATATTTTGTTTTCGAATGTTGGCCTTTGACACTTTTTCTAACATTCTCATTATTTATATATACATATCAAGGTCATTTCAAGGTTGCCTCCCTTTTGTCGTGTTAACCTTTCATCTAGCATATACAGGGTACAATTTTATTTCAAAAATTAGGATTATAAGACAAAATTGACATGTATTCTGGTATATTGTATTTCAAGTTTGTCTCCCTTTTGTCATCTTTGGATTTTATCGGAAATATAAAATAAACACACAAAGTGATACACTAAATGTACAAATAATTTAAAAAAAGGTTTTAAATAACGCAGATTATAATATTTCAGTGGCGGATCCATACAAGCCGGATAATGAGATAAAGGTTCTGGAAGTAATATATGGTTAGGACAATTCTGAAAATTTGGTTTCACTTTGTTGAAATAAAGCTGAGGGAGTCCGCAGAGAAATTTTGAGTAGTTTGTCATAAGAAAGTATTGAACTTTAGTACAAATCAGGAGTGTATTTTCAAAACTAATAGCCAAATACTATGTTTTATAAAATAGCAGGCACTAAGACACTAGCACAGGATGAAAGCATATATGGAGGAGATGGAAAAGGGGGGAAAAATAACACCCTTTTCGATTAATGTTCTCACAATAGACCCTTTTGTGCTAATTTTCGTGCATGCGCATAACTACTTCCGCGAGGACTAAAACAACAATGGCTACTCGAGAGAAATTGAAGAAATTAACAAAAGTTAATTTAAAAAAGCTTTGTAGTGAAATTGGTTTATCAGAATCCGGACAAAAAGAAGAGCTTATTTCAGGCATTCTAACTGATCAGGTTTCATCGAGTTCTTTAACCCCTGTCATCCAATGTAGGGATTTTCAAGCCTACCCTAGAAGATGAAAACTTGCCCCCATTTAATAACGTTGTATATTCCTTAGTCAAGGAAGTAGAAGAACTCCCGAATCCCACGTTCATTGACATATATAATTTTATGATTGCCCGTGACATGGAAGACTCGGGGCGAACAGTAATGAACTTTAAGGGAATGGACAAGGCTATTCGACATTTTGAGGCAGGGGATATTCAGGATATTTTTGTCTCTAAGGTACATGTACACATACTTTTTGAATGTTTTTCAAAAAATTGTCACTTTTGTTCACCATATTACTGCACCTTGTATTTGAACTTTTTCACCTGTTAATTTTGTTAAGGTTTGTATGCAGTATATTGTATATATAACCAGGGAGGGTATATATACATGTACATGTACACTCATATGTAGCCGTCCGTGGGAGACCCGACAGGGTAGTAAAGGATGTAAAAAAACCCTTATTAGTAGACATATGTACATGTATTTATATCTATTCAAAGACTCTGCTAAATCCCCTTAAGTAAACTAATATGTAGTGCTACATTTCAAGTCATTTGTATGTAACCAGGTAGGGGATATACTACTCCAGCAGTGATAGAGATTGTCTGGCAAGCTATTTTTATTACATGGCCCTTTGATAGAGCATAGAATTACATACAAATGATTGACACATTGTCAATTGTGATAGAAAATTTCAATTCAGAACTGGGGCAGAACCGGTGTTTTTGAACCTAAATAAAGAGAATATTCAGAATTATAATCATATGTAATTTCTTATGAGTAAAATGTTCTCGGGAGAAATATACAATTAGATTCAGAATTAGTATCCAAATTTCTGAAATTGTACATTTAAACATTTTAAATAAATGTCTCCATTTGCTCATTACATATATAATGAAGGGCATTCAATTATATTTATCATAATAAGTATTTTTCATCCTAAACTTTATCTAATGAATAACACTGACATTATCTCAATGATCTATTCCCTTTTGTTGGTCTGTATCAACTATTAAAGGGTGAAGTCTTATTTACAGATTGATTGTCTACTAATTCCTTCAAATTCAAGTTATTTTTCTATACAAAATGAAATTTTAAATGAACAAAGAAAATTATTATCCTCGTGCAGATTTTAAACGTTATCTCAATGAGCATCCAAAACAGCATTATAACCGTGAAATAACTTGTCAGTGATCATGTTTGTAATTTGCTGTAGTCAATATTTTTTGTTTCAAGCTTTATAAGAATAAATTCAATTCAAGGTAGCCATAAATTAGCCTTATGTCGAATAATATTTTGCTGGTGCAAACGGAGGAGATTTCCCGGTGACTCCACCAGATACATGCATTCATACATTTACCGGTAGTCTGTTTAGTTACCATGTAGTATACAACTGATAAGCTTCTATATGCCATTATTTTATTATCTATACATAAGAACAAATATATACTATGTTTATGTTTATATAGATTATAAGTACAGTGATATATATTATAAGTACAGTGGTATATATTAAGGCCACTTGCCTCCATGAAAAAAGGGAAGTACGCAGTCTACGTACGTATTACAACTTCTGATAACTGTGTTGTGCAGTATGCATATTGCCAATGCCCAATTCGGTATGTTTACAATTAAAAATCTCAAGACAAAATAATTCTGACATCCTAATGGTTTAAAGTTGTAACTATATAAAGACATACATGTACATACCTATACAATGACTAAATTATTTTTGCCAGAAATTTTGGAATCATGTAAATCTTTAGAATCTTCATGTTGAAGACATTGAATCTTTAGACTTTTTTTTCAATTTCAAGTTTTTGTTATATACTTGTACATGTACACGGAAGAAAAGTATTAAGAGCAATTATTGCTTCTGTTAATGCAAGAAGGTAAATCTATAATTAATTTTACTTAAGTTAGCAGTAGTATGCAAAGTATGCCATAAGTAAGGAATGTTTCTGTTTTTGAACAGGTTATTTTGTACAACCTAATCAAAAAATAGAAATGTACCAATTAATTCTATTTCTTATTTATGGATTGTTGACACATCAATGGTGTCATAGTGCCAAACCAGGTTGTAGAGAAATAAATGTACCTGCTCTGCTCAAAGAGAATCAACTAATCAGAATGCTTAATACAAATCAAATTGAATTATTGTTCAATAATCAATAAGTATGCACATAAATGTTACTTATATTATAAAGTTTAGGTCAGGCATGCAGTCATGTTGGGGAACTGTTGTTTGCTTTAAATGGGTACATATAGCTGCACTTCTTCAAAATGTAAATGGGTTGTTCCTAGACAACAGAAACAAGATCCTGTTCCTGTCAATAATTTGACATTTAAGAAATCGGAGACCAAGACCAGTATTCAGGAATTTGATCCAAGACATCAAGAAGACAAAAACACCTACTCTAGTTTGGTATTGAAGAATCTAAAAGACTTAAAGAAAGTCTTCCCAAATACAGGTATTGCCTTGTTAAAAAAGTACATGCACTGCTAATGAAACAATTGTTTGATTTTGATAGAGGACAGAAAAAACTAGAAGGTATGTTTATCACAGGAACCCCCGCAATTTGGGGATAAGAAATGCCTAAATATATGCATATATACATATTGTATCTGGCCACATAGTGTCATGAAATTCTGTTTGGTTATGTCAGACTAGTTGCGATGTGAAAAAGAGGACCGACGGACGTGTTAATGGACACATAAAAAATGTTAATACCCCCATAACAATCCCTAACTTTGTTGCTTGGGATATATTTCTGACAAAAATAACAAAGTCTAACTATCACCCAGTTCTGTAATATTTTATGAAAATCAAGATCCTATGACCTTGCACACCATCATCATATAAAGAAACATCCTGCAAAAATATTTTAGATGAAGAGATAGCCATACAAGCCATATAGCCCTATTTCTGATGAAAATGACTAAGTCTAACTTTCACCAATTTCCGTAATATTTCACGAAAAATCAAGATCTATGACGTTGCACATTATGTGTAAAAACATCCTGCAAAAAATGTTTTAGATGTAGTTCAAAATCTACGGAAAGAGATAACCATTCAATCCATATAGTCCTATTTTTGACGAAAATAATTAAATTTAACTTTCACCAATTTCTGTAATATTTCACGAAAATTAAAATCATTTGACCCTGCACACCTTCATCACATGTAAAAATATGCTGTAAAATATTTTAGATGTAGTTCAAAATCTGTATGAGGAGATAGCCGAACAAGCCATATATCCCTGTTTCTGAGTAAAATAACAAGTGTAAATATCACCAATTTCTGTAAAATTTCACGAAAATCAATATCCTTTGACCCTGCACACCTTCATCATGTGTAGAAATATCCTGTAAAATATTTTAGATATAGTTCAAAAACTGTATGAGGAGGTAGCAAGACAAGACAGTTTGTCGCGGGGCATAAAAATTAGTTTCAATGTACATGAAAAAAATAAAAAGTTATTATGGTAGATATAAATATTTTAATGTGAAGAAAACTTCCTAGGCAATCAACTCCCCTTTTTAGTTAAATCTCTTGTATTTTTCTATCGTCCAAATTCTGTTCTACAATGTATATGCAATGAGCTAATTTGGTAATCAAAAACTTGGTATATCACTTTAAATATTTTTTTCTATTCTAAAAGGGAGTCAGCAGCAATCAAAACAATTTCATCATCACCATTCTAGCTTTGACTGTAATGCTTTGTTACATGTACATGTTATTGTATTACTCCGGTATTGCTCTGGTCAGTAGTACAAGAACATCAAATATTCACCTACAACATTTTGCAAAGTAAAATAAAACCCTATGATATTATTGGGCTAATCAAGTAGGGACCCCATTGTTTAGAACCCTTTTTGTTGGAAATTTTGCTAAATTTACAGAGTAGCTTGAATCCCCTATTTATGAATATCTAGATCTGCTTCTCGTCTTGTGATGAAAAACGTCCACCCATTCATCCTTATGGATTATAATGGTTTTAAGCACACATGTACCCTTGAAAAAAAACTTTTTTTCAGGAATTGCTCATTTGTGGAACATACCTGATGATGCTCCATTTATGGAAAATGAAGAAACAGTAATTTCTGATGAAGACATATTGACAAATAACATGTTAAAGGTGATTTTTTTTCCACTGATAACAGTTAGTTTCTACTGAATTAACAAAACATTTCGACTTACCTTTCTTTCCTTTATTAATGATAAAAAATAAGGTCAAAATGTATTTGTAGTAGAAATGCAGAAATATTGATGCTTTAACATTGTAACAATTTTATTTTAAAGTGTATCACATGAAAGTGATATCTACCGGAAGCACTAATTTAGTATCAGGCTAAAAACCACTAATTCCACTTCCCATGGGCTTCTATGCTAATTTCACAATATTCAATGGCTTCTCTGGACTTTACCTTAACTTTAACCTGCAGAGGACTATATATCAGCATGATTCTACATATGTCAGCTCACAATCCTCAGAATGGCATGTGGGGTTAACAGACTTGCAGTGCAGTACTGGTCACCGGAAATGAAGTGTCTATGAATAGCATGGGAAATCCCAGTGTTTTCACAAGATAGGGTATATTTAGAAATCATTATGGAGATTAGGTTTCACATCACAAGAAGCAAAATGCTCCTATAAAATGTACAGAAATGTTTTTTCTTTCAGAAACTGTTTAAATTTTTTAAATGAGATAAGAACTTTTTTCACAGCACTATGAGGAACAGGTGTAATTTCTGCGTAGGACTTTTTTTGCGTACGTTCTAAATGCTCATTGGTTGAATTGGTGGTCTGTAACCTATCATCATTAAGAATCCAGTAGAAATCTAGCAAAAGTCCACCAGCTTTTCGTGCCCCAATCTTTAAGTTTAAGAGGAAGATTTAATGCAGTTACCTAACTTAAAGTTTTAAATAATGACATTTATATATATTTTTTTAAAAGTTCCTCCAGTATCCATCAGTGAAAAATTGGTAGAACACATTGAAAAAATTACAAGGAAGCAAAGAGAGTCAGAGTTGTGGAAGGAGCTCCATAGAGGACAAATCACAAGTTCAATTTTTAGATCGGTAAAGAAAGCTGGGTCCAGACCTAAATCATTGGTGTCCCAGATCATCCATTGATCAAACCTAGATAGACAAGAAATAAGTGATTAACCTTGAATATGTAATGTCTAACTGTTTTATCATAATTTTATCCTCCTAAACTGTTTAATGGATTTTAATGAAATTTTGATATTAAATCTAGGAATCAAATCTAGAAAAGATCTCTGAAGGGAGGTAATCCATCAACATGGTGTAGATATTAAAGGCTTGTAAGAGCAACTTTTGAACACAATTACATTGCCGAAGTTCAAGGAGAGATGGCAATGAAATGACTTTCATTGTGTGATTTTGTTGTTTGGACGGCATCAAAAGAAAACAACATATTCATAGAAAGAATTAATTTTGATAAAGAATATGTTGTAATATTGATGTCAAAATTAGTTGAATTTTACATATCTTTCGTAGTTCCAAATTTGTTAGAAAATAATTAAGTGAAGAAAAATGTTCCTTTTTATATTATACATGTACAATAGATATCTATTCACTATGCACCGTCATAAAATAAATTTAAAATAACTGATATATTTCCACAAGAGAAATTAAAACAAACAATGACAAATGAATGCTCAAAATTTGCAGTGAATCAAGATTAAAATGGAGAAGAATTACATCCAATGAAACATTATAACAACACCATAGCACTATTAATCATAACATGTAATTCCCTTATATTAACAGTGCACAATTAATCAAATTTTTAACAGGTTACATAAAACAACAGGCTTGGGCCAGCTTCTAAGCTTATAAGTAAAATCTACAATACTAAAACATTAAAAAAAACCTTCTTCATTTCATCAAAGGAACATCAAAGTTCGTAAGCCATCAAATAACCTGAAAAATCTTAGTAGATAATGGCGCAATTTGCAAAGGTAATATACCATCTAGTATGTGATAATTCTTAACTTTACCGTTACTTCTTTCTACATGTATTCTTAAGACCTCTGTAGTGGAAAATGTGCAGAAGCACCTCGAAAAGGAGGAATTTTCAACGTACACTTTTGTTTTTCTAACAAATCTTTTATAGTAAATTCCTTATCAGCCATAACACTATCACCTTCCTGCAACAATTCTAAAACACCTGATTCCATAGTGATCTGCCGATTAGATACCCTACCTCCCCATCCTTCTGATGCAAAAGAAATAACCCCTGATGGAGTAATTCCAACCAAAAATTTAAAAGTATTATGGTGCTTGTATGCAGAAAACTAACATACTGATTAATAATGCTGTGTGCTCTCTGCACAAAAATTTCTGTACAGTCTAATATAATTCTAGCAGAAGGATATTTGTTCTTAAAACTGTTAGGCATGTTTCTATCAATAATTTCTCTAGTAGGAAATAGATTTAAAATTTTCAGTTCATAATGTAGGAGACAAATCCAGGTTGAAAAATATTTAAATGTTGCTTAAAATACTGTTTTTACTCAACCTTGAAGTACTCATATAATGAATATTTTAATCTGTAATTTTAACAACCTAAGTAGGCTATGAAATATGTTCATAAACAAGTTACTTAGAGCTATGAAAAATATAATTTACATGTTCATTATTTTGCCTATATTATTATTACAGCCTTTTATGCTATACATTGTATATAGCTGTAGTAATCAAGATTGTAATGCTTTTTTTAGACAGCTCCTGTTGTAATTAAATAAATCTTTTTTTCCCTGACTAATGCTTTTATCAAAAAGATCCAGTTTGACTATTACAACAAATCAGTCAAGAATCAACAGCAACTCTGACTATCATTATTTAAGTAGCAGTCTTTATAAAAATCAGACAGGAGGTGATTCACGTAAATGTATGTCAAAATGTCATCGAATGCACTTTTTGTTTTTAATATTAAGAAAACAGCTACATACCACATAATCAGTCTTAAAATTCCCAACGATGTAAGAACTGTCAAATTTGCGAAGCAAACTTTTGGTTGTCCCTCCTTCTGAGACGTTTGTATATATATAACAAGAATAGGTATGATGTATAAGTCAAAGAGAAAACAACCCCACCAAGTTGAAAATGTCAACCTGGTGCGGTTTTATATATATATATATATATGAAATTGGTCCTTTGTCAAAGTTATCATTCTTAATTTCGATTGATTTAGTTGAATTTAATGGAAGATGAATGTATGGTTTCCCAAAAGTACAGACCTAATTTACAAACGCAACTACCATTAAGTAAAAATATAGGATATATGTAGACTGAAAAACTAATGTTTGTGCAGTGGTGTACAAAGAAAATATCTTCCACCATAAGAAGAGTCTTAATTTTATACTGAAAGGCCCTTAAATAAAACAAAAATAGTTAACATTATACATACTGTAGCGGCTAGGGGTGCTACTAGTTTATATATATATATATATGTGTGTGTGTGTGTGTGTGTGTGTGTGTGTGTGTGTGTGTGTGTGTGTGTGTGTGACTGAAATGCAGACACTCACTATGTTGGGGTTATTGACCTTGGATTTACAGTAACTGAGATCTAGTGAAACAACATATCATAAGTATTCACTCATTCACTTTTATCATTCACTTTTATCATATTATATTTAGTACATGTGGCAAGAATCCATTGTAGTACCAAAATATATCTTCAATACTTAAAGATAGTACAATGAATAATCATAGGTTCCTTACCCATGAAATTACAATAAAATTAAAAATATGCATGGGAAAATATCTGAGTTGAGTCCTGCTAAAACAAATATTAATTTAGAAAAATATTTTTTGATTTGATAAGAGTTGTCAGAAAACCTTATTCTGACTATAATATAATTTAAATGACTGGTTTATCACCAATTCATTTAACCAATAGTACTTCTCAACTCCTCGTTGAGGTTGTACGATGAAAAGTTTATTTGTACAAATATTGGCCTCCAATATAATTACATTTTTAGAATAGTTTCTTGCCTCCAGAAAACTACCTTAAATCCAAATATCTCCTATTTATTACTATTTCAAAAATATACTGATGATTGGCAAAGTTCTATGCAATTGATATTTAATTAACTTAAGCTTTGCCTGCGAAAGTTCAGAATTTAACTATATTTATAATAAACCAAAATTTCTAATTTACCATTATCCTTGACTTTTCTCTTAAAAGATTAACAAAAAATATACATTTGAAGTAAAAATAAATACTCATTCTTTAAAAATATAGCTCTTAAAAAAATACTAAAGTTTACAGCCAAAGGTTTCAGCAAGACTAATTTTTTAGCGTAATAACGTCACTTGTTGGAAGACGTGCGTTGTTGGAAAAACGTTCACTTCCAACAAGTTCACAAATATTTTAATAAGAATTTATAAGAGTAATCAAGGGAACCAAGGTTATAGCGGTAATCAAAAGAAAGTAATCCAGATAAAATACAATAATATTCTAATTGTACATTATTTTAACAATAAAAACATTCTATGATGCAAAACATATTTGTTTTATATTTTGTTAAAAGTACATTTCTACTATGAGTAAAATACATTGCGCAACCGGAAGTGTAACTTGAAAACGAAAGTACAACGAGTGTTCAGAACCGGTGAACAAAAATGACAAATATCACCAATTAGTGTGAGTAAAATCAGCGAAATACATGATACTTTGTTCCTAAATACTATGTGTATGAACGTTATTACTTTAAAAAGACTTGACAACTCTCGAATCAGTTTTTATTGAAAAATTGACTCTTCTGAGTTGCGAGATTCTACATGTGGCGCAGTTCATTCATATGACCAGAAGATGCTAGTAATTACTATGTACGTTCCCTATTTCCATGATTTAATGCGAAAAAATATCGAGACTCGTATAACAACTTATTCAAAGAAAGCAACAAAAACTACAGAGTTTGATGTTTACAAAACTACAACAAATATGCGTAAAAGCCGTTCAACAATGGATTATTCAACTGTAAAAGGACTAAACACATGGTGACCACGTGGTTTGCAGCAGATGAACAAGTGGACACAAGTGGTATCTACTTCAATATTTGTGATAATTATATTTTATAATAATTTCTACCTAGCAAATCTTGTAAAAATTGATATGGCAGATATGAATCAAAATGAAAATACATGTCATGTCATGTACAGATATAATGAAGTACAGATTTTAGATCTGTTCATTTACTAAAACAGTGTTGCACATCACTATGGCAAATTATGATTGGATATATAGAAAGTATTTGTATTCGGCTCAGAAGGGGAGTAACTGCTCGACAGAGCTTCGCAGTTACTTCCCATTCCTTAGCCTCATACAAATACTTTCTATATTTTTTATAATACACTAATATTGTATATACATGTTTTTTTGTATAAATATACAATACCCTGATATTGAATTGCAATAAATGATTTCTGTAATAAATAAGTACAAATTTGTTTAATTATAATTTAACCCTATTGTGCCACTCAAAAACAAGCTCATGTTTAAAATGGTGTTTGAAGATGACTACCACAGCTGAGAAAGACTCGTGATTTAATGAAAGAGATAGTGAAAATCATTGAGATTTGCAAAAATTAAGTACAAACCATACCAAATAGGATACTTGATAAGACACTTTTGACTGCTAGAGCAATATCAATTCTATGTAACATGTCCTTTTTACAACATGATTTTCAAAATTACCTTGAAAGTTTCAAAAGAGATATTTTACAAAAGTTACACAGAGCAGAAAGAGTTAAATTGATTTAATCACCCAAGTTTTTCATCTTGTTTTTTCTAAATTCTTTCACCTTCCTATTTTAAAAAGTGGAAAGTTTCCAATCCATCTAAATCAGTTAACTCTAAGGTAGTATAACATTTTTTTTGTTTTCGGCAATGACAGTGATGTCATCGTTCTCCAATACAAGTTCTGTTGAATCATTGCCTTCAATATGCATATAATTATGGTCTGTTCTAGAACATAGGACAATGAATTTCTCCTGCTCCGTTCTTCTCCTTTCACTCTCAATTTCATCCTTAAATGAAAATACTGAAAATATTCAAAATTGTACAATGACTTTTAGTGGAAGGAATGTTTTTCATCTTCATCTAGCTAATTGTACCTTCTATAACTGGAAAGTCATAAAATAAGCAAAACAATCGTGGGATAGAAGACAATGTTTAGTTAGATGTGTTGTCCTCATATGTCTGAAGTTATTTATTTATTATTAAATTGAGTAACAGTAGTTATTTAAGAATTGACACCTAGGTAAGTATTTTTAAGCAAATCTTTTGAGTTCTTTTTGACAAAATTACCAAATAAGATACATGTACCTCCTCCTCTGAAGAGATAAAATTCTCTAGAATAGTACCTTTTCAAACTTTTGTAAGGTTATTATGAGTAAAAATTCATATGAGTACCACAAATGGGGTTTACTTCCAATGTCAGGACATTTCCCATCCTGTTAGAAAATGAACTTAACTGATACCAGGAAATACATTTAAAAAATAAATATAAAATTGTGTCACTTGCTGTCACATATTTCAAACATAAGACCTTTTATGACCTTTCATTCCACAGTTATGTAAACAAATCACTACATGTAAAGTATATAAGATTAACGAAATTGTAAATCTTGATATTATGGTTACTTACCTTCTAATTCTACTTACCAAGCATTAAGACACACTAAAATGGTACCTTGATTGGCATCATGAACATAACAGGAGGTGATGAAAATGAAAATGCCGCAAATGATCAACATAAAGTTTGCTTGAATCAAACCCAAGTCAAACATGAACATTTTTCAGTTGCAACAAATCAAAGTAACAGAACACCAGTGATCAATCATGCATGGTGCTAAAAAAATCAAACTTGTGATACATATATATATACATATCATGCCTTTGTGAGACTGGTTTTATTCATTCAAGTTTTTCATGCACAGTTACATTACCTTGACTGGATACCATTTTACCACCTTACATGTTAACTACATGTATGATAAAAAAAAGTTTGCATAAGACATAGTTATTTCAACAAAACTAAATAGTTTGTATAGGTTCATTAAAGATTTCAGATCCTAAAGTACAATATATAGATCTACATTAACCAAAAACCTGGTGTAACAATAGATTTTCATTGAATGAAATGTAACTTTGAGGCATAGCGGTGAACAACTGAAGTATTTTTTTTCTTACCTTGAACAGTGCCCTCTTACACAGTCTAGTTTCTCTTGCCAAATCAGACGCTGTGGCCTGTTTCTCCTTGTAGGCAAAGACGGTAGGCGTGTAGTTAGGATTTCCAGGTTTATCTCCGTGTCAGTTGTCAATGAAATGGGCTGAGCAGATGTAACTGGCCTCTGTTGGTGTCCAGTCTGCTCTGTTCAGCACCTTAATCCACGCTCTTCTTTTCCTCTTGTCTTTAGGGAAACGGAAAAAGGAAATTCTTTTCTCTTTAGATTCAGAAGTCTGTGTATTAGGGCATTTATACGCGCTGCAGATTCTCACCATGGTTGTCGATGTAACTTGCTTGTCCTCGCGGAAGTGATTATGCGCATGCGCCTAAAAATGTTCAACGTTAGCACAAAGCGGTCTAGTTTAATTCCAAAAGTTGGTGCGAAATAAGGTATTTTGAAAATCAACCAGCTAATGCTGAGCAGAGAACCTAGTTCGGCAGGGGACTGAAACGTTCCGGGTAACATTCTTCATTTAAATTACACCTGTTTACCATTACATATATTACATCTGTCTACATATGATTGCTTAATTACATTTAAACAATATATCCATCAAATTTAAAGTTTTTTAAAAAAAAAAACTGACCGGGTCAACATAGTGTGCGAAACAGCTAGTGCGCCCTCTGACTGACAGGTCGAAAAGGAATTTCGTTCCTGTGATTTCTCCAGTGTTTTCGGTTTTCTATACACAATATCATAAAAAAAAATGAGTGTAACGGACCAACTACCCCCTGCCGCCCTCCCTTGGATTCTTGATCCTGGATTCGCCTAAGCGATTGAAACATACATGAATGTATAATTGCAAAAGTGTGGACTACCTTTGTCAAAAACTGATGAACAGTAATTTTCTTGTGAACGAAACATTATTCTGCTTTACTTTTCTTATAATTCGGATAAATTTAACTGTAAGAGAAAAAAAAATAGGTCGCCGAACTTGATTTCGAAATAACTAAGCCATAATTAAGGCAATTTCAAAACATTTGATTAATATATGAATCTGTCGGTAATTTTAGCAATTGCACAAACTATTGAAAATACTGGTATGTAGCATTTATAAATTTATATGGAGAAGACTTCTTTCATATTTGAAAAAAAACGGAGGTCACCAAACTCCTTTTTTGTAATAATAAAAAAAATAAATTTCCATTACATTTCTTTAGAATATTTTCCAGCAAATTACGACTCCTATGAATGAATATTCCGGTAAATTATCTCCCTTCTAAAGAGGTTTTTTTCAGTTAATATTGTAACATGTTGTTATTTTTACATCATTTCAGACACATTTGTATCTATAATCTACCTAAACATGAACAGTTACAGAAACGATTACATATGAAAGTAAAAAAAGAGAAACATTTTTTATGTAAATCAGACTTCTTTTATCGTTATCTGAGAGAGTTGAACTACCGACAGAAAAAAAAACAACAAAGATTTTTTTTTTGTATTTTTTGTGTGAGAGTTAGGGAGAAAGTAATCAAGGGAAACAAGATTCTAGCGGAAATCAAAATAATGTTATCCTGGAACAAAGACCAGACATGGAAAACGGACAAACACAACAAATTCAAATTCAAATTCAAATTCAAATATTTTATTGTCGTAAAAACATATTAATGTTTGAGACAAACAAAAGCCAACAACAAAATTAATAACAAATCATACAATAATGACAAATGCAAATATGAGACGAGCATAAAGTAAATAAAATAATACATACAAAGTAACAAAAGTAAACGAGCAACTCGGACGCCACTAAAAACTTGGAGTATGGACCCAGTGCACCGGTAGGGTAAGTGTCCTCTGCTTTTCTAGAAACGAGAAATGGGAAATGGGGTACAAAATGCAGAATGTGAAAACAGGTAACCAAAATTCACATTCATTTTCAGAATGTGAAAACAGGAAAAAGATGTACAACATACACAAAAGATTACTTTAAAAAAGTGTGTAAATTTGATTAAAAAGCAAATATACACATTTATTTATTATTGATATCTAATTTATCGCATGACCCTGGTTGCACGTTATTGATATCTGATTTTCGTATATTGTACACAAATGAAATTTATACATCTTTATTCATAAAGTATATTACAATTTATCCGTAAACAATATATTCATAAACACTTATCTAGAGCTGTACCTTAATGCGGTTCTACAACGTCAATTAAATGTAAATTCAGAGTCAGCAATTAGTTGCTTAAATTATTTCTCCACTCAATTATTTTGGTAATATTAAAATGTATAAAATGTGAAATTTACCGAGCTTGGCTTGTTAAAATCTTAATTTTACCACTGAGAGTGGAGGAATAATGTAAATCAAGAGTCCTAAGGAGAATGGGTATATCTCTTGAAATCTGTAGAAACCGTTGAAAATGTAAAATGGCGGGAAAACTCTTGCAGAGCTTTAAATACCACAATGTGGTAAAAAGTAATGAGAGTAACAGACATGGCTATTATCAATAATATTGTGAATATTGAGGATATCAAGAAGTTAAGTAGTGTTAAAATTGCAGTCTTTTTATACAATATTTAGTGTTAAACCCTTTGCTCTTAATACGTTCTTTTGATTAATTTTCTTTTACAGTTTTAAAAAGATCTGTCAACACAAATGGAGTATATAATTATCTATAATAAATGTTGTCTCTATTGTTAATGATTTCTATGAACGGTTTAATCATTTTACCTTCTAATGTTGGGTTTATTTCCAATAGTGTAATTACTAAATGGCCGTTTACTTGTAAGCCTGGTAAAAATGAGGCTAATGCCATTTTTTGTAAATCCAAAATATATTGACATTGTTTTCAGTATGAATTTAATTCATCCAACGATTCCTTCGAAGTTGACACAACAAAGCCTCCAAAAATTCTTGTTGTGTTATATGGAATGAAGTTGTCATCATTTATTCAATATGTTGGTCCATTAACCCTTACCCCAAGACCTTTACTTAAATGTAGTTTTGAAGAAATACACTGATAAACCTTGTCCATAAGAAGAAAAGTGAAAAGGTACCATGGATACCAGGGTCGAAAAGTAGACCATGGGGTCATTTCTTAGTATGCAGTACGTCATGAAAATTTTGGTTCCGAGTATAAAACGTTTAAAAATTAGAAAGTGATATAAATGTGAGCCTGCACATACTTAGTTTTCATAATAGATAGGTTTGTGTTGGCGCAGGTGCCCCGCTATTTTCCGTCATTTTTCCCTCGAAAGATATCTGTTTCAATGATGTGCCTACAAATAAGCCTACTACGTGCTGTAATGCTCTTTTCTATCTAGATTAAGCTGTCCTCCTCAAAGACTGCAGGGAACATTCTGAACATAAAGAACAAAAAGAATAACGTTAATTAGAGCTTTAAAGGTTTTGCCTGATTTTTATATATGCTTGTAAACTTTCTACTATTGTCAGTAAATACACAAACAGTGTTTAATGTTGCTATGTACTTAGGAGACTACTTTAGAATTCATCAGTTTGCATTGATGGGTTACGTTTATTACAATAATAAATGTTTGCTGATCATATAAATGCAATGGGCAGTACATTGTGTAAAATTAAAGAATTAATATTGGAACAGCTTGATTAATTTGTTGCGGAAACCAATATAATTTGAAAATCGGAGGTGCACTTCATAAGATAATATGAATTTAGATTAAATTGATGTTTCATAATTTTTTTTTATTTCTGATTTATCATCATCAATCTAAATTTGAGATTTTCATCAACTTGGAGCAACTACTATTTTCAAACTCTCAAGTCAAAGAGCAAATATGGAATAAAGATCGAACACAATGAAAAATGATATATATTATGTATGAGCGTTATTGTCCTTCCAATGAAATTAAGTAGTAGTCTTTATAAAAATCAGCAGAAGGTTGTTCATGAATGTCAAAACCTACCAATTACCTTTATTTACAATACAGACAACAAAACTGGTCTTAAGTTTGCTATTTAGTTCTTGCACTTTTGAAATGAAAATTATGGAGATTGTGTATCAAATAGGCACTTTGCAAGAGTTAATGCTCTTGATTCGGTTTGATTTAGTTGATTTTATTTGGACATAAATGTATGGTATTCTGAAAAAAAGAAACAATTTAAATAATTAAAGGACTATTGTTACGTGAAAATATAGCATATGTGGATTGAAAAACATCGTTGGAATGGAGAGTTCTTCACCATGTATCTGTTTATTGTTGCAACGTCTGAATTTTATATGAGCTGGTACTTTACAATACCGTAAGATATTTAGCTACCACAATAGTGAACTGACATATTGACAAACGGAAGGTAGAAATGCGATTGAACATTTGCATAGAAGGTAAAGCGGCAGCAAGCGGTTCTTTTTTTTTTTTTTTTTAATTTTTTAAAGAATATGAAGTTAATAGATTTCTTAAATTATAACAATAAAGATCTATGCCGCAACGGTAAAATTTATATACACTAATTTTTGGGCAACTAATATTTTAAGGAAGTAGTTTGATCCTTATTATAAAGTTTGGCTTTTCAATCCAAATACTACATATTTTTCAAAAAGATAAATCCATGTAGATTTAGGAATTTATCTGTACGATAAATGTTCAAATGCTAAAATCCGTGGGTGATCCTCATGTATATAGGTTTTATGACTGTTAGGGTCATTTTTAAGCTGTCAAATTATGACCGATGATAGATAAAAAGTAAACCATAAATACTGTATAATCGCTGAGAATTATAATACTTAGAGATGTGTATACACATTTAAATAGAATTTGACATAATTGATAAATTACTGCATATTTTATTTAGATACGCGTTGTGATGAACTCACATGACTGATAGTTAAATGACAACAATGGGTTATTTTGTCCTCCCAAAAAACGTACCTGTACATTATTGCGTCATAAATTCATACACAACAATCATTCATTAAATAATGAACGAAAATAGTTAGCCATACAAAATCAACATGACAATAAATATGGAACAGGGTTACGTTTCTGCGAGATTCAAGTCATTATAACAGAAATTATATGGTTGTCTTCATGAACTCGTGGGTAGACGAAAGAGGAAAGGAAAACTATGACACGTTGAATAAATCAGTTTTCATGGTGCAGATGAATAAATCGTAACAATCCACGGGTGTTCACGATGTCGACCATAAAACTTCTGTAGTGATGACTTCAATTCTGGAGCAACATTACCCTGTTTCAGAAGCCTATTTCTATAATTCTAGGGCGATACAAAAAGTTCGTAGGTTCGGCAAGCTCTTGCATAACGTATGAACACTCCATACGCAGGTTCTGAAAGGGATGTTGCCACAGATGAAAGGAAAGTTAACAATTGTGAATGAAAAGTCATCAAGTTTGAGTCGTTAAGTTTGTTCAATAGTTTACCTTTACCATCGATTTCTAAGTGTAGGTCAAGATATGAGGCTGTCTTCACAGTATCTGCAGTATCCATTATCTCAAGTTCTTTGGGACAGAAGCGATGTAGCAAATCCCCAAAATTAGGATTGTTCAAAGATAATACGTCATCTATATAGCGGAAATTGAGACTAAAGGATCTAGTCAAACAATATTTTTCTTTCGGATCAGATCAGCTATAAGCTCTTGATCTCTCTATTTTCACAGAATATATTTTTATGACGAAATTGTCATAGGTAAATATCGGTCTTAGTTTTAATCGTAAATCGTAGTTGTCATAAATCATAAAATTTCAGCAAGTCACTTTTGAATCGTCATATTGACGGTTTCTGACAACTGAAATACGTTTGATTCAGAAAACTACCGTGTTATTTTCAATTATAAATACATTTTCGAAGTCATTTTGAAGATTAAATTTCGTGTTACTATTCCCTGTAAACATTTTACCGCTGTCATGTACATCATTTATTACTGATATACTTCTTATAAGATATTTCTTTTAAGTAGAAAATAAACGTGATTTTTTAATACTTTATCCGTAACAAAAATTTAGAACCAACTGCAGTGAGTTTGTTCTCACGAGTGATATAAGTATAGAGTTACTGCAATAATTCATAATGTCCTGAAGATCAAATGCTACTAGAATTTGTCTTCAATGAAATTACCTGAATAATTTATATATGCTTCTATAATCAATAAGCATTTTAATTGCTAAACAAACAATTTATACCTAAATATTTTAGCTGTTCAGTTCCTGAGGCTTTATTGGAAAATGTTTTGTCTCTATCAATATATAACCAATACCATTTGAAAAACGATTTATGACTTTTATAGATTGTAATATGCCTCAAGAAATTATTACGAAAAACAAATAAAATGTAAACGTTTTTTTTTTCTATTTTTATTTGTGCTCCTGGCAAAAGTTTCTTTTTTTCTCACTGATGATACATTTCCTTCTTGTATTCTGTGCAGGATGCAACCGATGTATTTAAAGCTTTCATGGGAACTATTTATTTTAAGTATATCGTTTGCAAATGATTGAAATTATTCTTTGATTGGGCTATAATCGTATCAAACGATTTCATGGGTTGTTTATAATATATCTAATTCTTTAATCATACTCCATTACAATATCTGCACATTGTGATGCAGTTAAACTACTGTTGAAAAAATGCACGGGCAAATAAAATACAAATTCATCAGATAGACATGTATAGTTCTATTCCAACAAAAAACTGCCTTAGTGTGAAACATTAAACAAACTATACACACTCCTAACACAAACTATACACACCCCTTACACAAACTATACACACTCCTAAAAAAATACACACCCATAACACAAACTTTACAAACTCCTAACACAAACTATACACACTCCTAACACAAACTATACACACCCTAACACAAACTATACACACTCCTAACACAAACTGTACAAACTCCTAACACAAACTACGCAAACTCCTAACACAAACTTTACACACTCCTAACACAAACTATACACACTCCTAACACAAACTATGCATACTCTTAACACGACTTATACACATCCCTAACACAAACTATACACATCCTTAACACAAACTATACACATCCTTAACACAAACTATACACATCCTTAACACAAACTATGCAAACTCCTAACACAAACTATACACACTCCTAACACGAACTATACACACCCCTAACACAAACTATACACACTCCTTACACGAACTATACAAACTCCTATCACAAACTATACACACTCCTAACACAAACTATACACACCCCTAACACAAACTATACACATCCCTTACACAAACTATACAAGAGTTGTATCACCAGATGTAGAATGCAGGGAGACTAACAGGGAAGAGTATTGTGATTATATATGCGGTTTCTGAATTCCCTCAAATATGGTTCAGGATTTACATGTTTTGTTTTTTGGTTTTTTTTTTTGTTGTTTTTATTTTTTCTTTATATGGCTGTCATCATCATCGGCTCCTAACACAAACTATACAAACTCCTAACACAAACTACGCAAACTCCTAACACAAACTTTACACACTCCTAACCCAAACTATACACACTCCTAACACAAACTATACACACTCCTAACACAAACTATGCATACTCTTTACACGAACTATACACATCCATAACACAAACTATACGCATCCTTAACACAAACTATGCAAACTCCTAACACAAACTATACACACTCCTAACACGAACTATACACACCCCTAACACAAACTATACACACTCCTTACACAAACTATACACACTCCTATCACAAACTATACACACTCCTAACACAAACTATACACACCCCTAACACAAACTATACACATCCCTTACACAAACTATACAAGAGTTGTATCACCAGATGTAGAATGCAGGGAGACTAACAGGGAAGAGTATTGTGATTATATATGCGGTTTCTGAATTCCCTGAAATATGGTTCAGGATTTACATGTTTTGTTTTTTGTTTTTTTGTTGTTTTTATTTTTTCTTTATATGGCTGTCATCACCATCGGCGTGTTAAGTTCATGTTCTCCTGTTAAGATGAAACTTGCAGTTTATTCTGAAACACAATATATTCAGTATTTGTCTAAGAATCAGACAAAATGTGTATATGGTGTGGCAATGAAGGAAAAAACGCAGAGATTTTATTACATTAACCAAGTTTTTATACCTGATAACCTATAGGTATAAATATGGTAAATATCACAAGGACTGCCCCTTTTGGGGAGAATAATCTGTCATGAAGAGAAGGCCATTGGCCATAGGATTCATGGGGTTGATTTTTTTCCAATTTTATATAATTTGAAAGATATTTCATTTTTACACTTCAGAATGTTCCAGTTCTTCATTTTGCTGTTCAAATTTTTTTTCACAGCACTTTAAAGAGTGGTGGGGACTAGGGTAAAAAATTAGCGCATTTTCATATTGTATGTAAACAAGCCAAAAAATGCCGCATGACCCTATTTTTGAAGTTGCAAAAGATAACTTATAAACCTAAAAGATATGGGTTTGCATTGGAAGAGCAATGGGAGTTTTTTTTACTGAATTTATTCCTCCAGAAATAACCATCAAATTGTTTGTATAGTTTGCCTTTATTATATTGATAGGTAACATTAAGGCGAAAAGCACTATTGAAAAATGGCGGGCACATTTTCCCGTATTTTTGTCGTTACAAAAGCAGTCAGAATATATCTACGTAACAGATGCTTCAGGATAAATTAAAATGGCTTTTCAGTTATTTTCTAGATGTATTGAATATATTTGTGACAAAAAATACCTCACTGAAAATTATGCAGTGCCATCCATTGCCTGATTCTCACACAGTATGGTACTTGGTACATTTTTTTAAAAAAGAATATGCAAGGGCCATACATTTGCTTAAAAAGCGACTGAGGCAAGTCAGTCATTGATCCCTTGGGTGTTTGAATCGCTTTTGCTAAATCATATTATGCAAATAGATATAAGAAAGAATGTGTCATATTTAGAAGAATATAAATTCAGACAACGTCTCCGCTCTATCATAGTAGAAATATCTTTCAATGTAAGTTCATCAATTAAATTATAATTACCAATTTCAAATGACTTTTAATAGGCAATGGATTAATAAAAAGAAAATGAAAAGAATTATATAACTCTTACGTCGAAAATATTGAAAAGATTTATTATCTACAACATGGTATAATTATTGTTATCTTGATATTTCTACCCTTTTAAATTCCTACTTCCAAAATAATCTTAGGTACTTTGTTGCTATGGCAGCATCGTAAACCATAGATTAACTTCGCCAAAACAATAAAATATAAAATCATGTGAAACAGAATAAATGTCGAGCAGCAATCCATTAGAAAATATATAATTTTTCATATCACTTTTCCATGGAATTAATTACGGAAAAAAAACAGAATAAGAACAATTATAAAAAAACAAATGTCGCCAAGAAGATAATTATAAGGAGCGAGCGAAGCTTAAATGTACAGAAATTCGTTTAACAATTCATCTAACTGACATTGAGAAACTTTCGTACTGGCATAAAATAACATCAGGATACATTAAAGCTTCAGAAATAGCAAAAATATGTTCTACTTATATGTTCTTCTCCGAAGATGGCCTTTACTGGGCAGTAAACTTGGATATCTTCTCCGGTCATGGCCGTCACTGGGTAGTAAACTTGGGTGTCGTCTGCGGACATATCGACTTCATGTGGCAGTAAACTTGAGTATTTTTCAAGAAGCAGGAACTGCTCACCCTGAACACCAGAGTTTGTACTGTTTGTCTCTATGTGATTTTTTTTTTTTTTTTTTGTCTTTATCTATGTTTTTCCTTGTCAGATTACATGTTTCCTGGACGTGTTTTTCCAAAAGACAAACCCTCTTTTGTAGTCTTAGTTACATTGGCACTTTGTTTTATTCGATTTATTTTTCTTTCGTCGTCAGTAAAAGGAATCAGAGTTCCCTACTAATATGTTTTTTCATGTAAACACTGTATATACGTTTACGCCAAGAATAATCCGTATCACTTTGAGTATGAAAAAAGAAAATGATATATTTCAAACCAAGGTCTAGAAACATTTTTTGTTTATCATTTGACACATTTGTTTACACTGACATAGGTTTAAAGAATCAGACATTTGTACAAAAGTGGGCAACAGCAAAATTTTCGAACTTGTATACAAACACTTCAGGCAATATTTAAGTCCATATAACAAAATAGCAAAATCAAAGCAAAAACCGGAAAGTTGGAAGTTTTTTTAGTGCTACAAACGTTTTTTTTTTTAATTATAACATCTTATACCTCTCATGCATTGTTTTTTTATTGATATTTATCAATGAATTTTCCTCCACAATTCTGGTATGCATCTCGACGGAAGTATCTATACAATATTAATTCGTATTCAATATTAATATGCCTTGACATTGAAAAATAAATTGGAGCTAATATTATTTTTAAAAAATCCTGCTTCATGTTATCAAAATCATACTATGCATGTCAAAATTTTATTTATTGAGCAAAGTCAATTTATTTTGACTAGATATATAAGTCAGATATATTGTAATTTCATTTACAAAAATCAATTTATATCTGTTCTGAAAATAGTTCAGTACAATGTTTATATACAAAGGATTGAAAAGACTGAAAAATGATAGTCAACCGTAAATAAGAACTGTAATCCAATTTATACTGACATCGAGTTATAAACCGTAACGTATTCAAAAACGCACTTTGCATCACATGGTTTTGTCTCTAATGGTCGACGAAGTAGCTGTGCTGAAGATGCAACCAATGAGAAATCTTTGGGTAACAGAACTTCAGAAACACAAAAAGGAAAGCACTCAAAGAATAAATCTTACAACACAAAAGAGCTAAGAAGGAACACGCAGAAAAAAGAAACAGCACAAACCGCGCAAAAAATGGCGTGCTGCAGAAGGGTGAGCAGCTTCTGCTTCGTTCGGGAATTAATACCTCCAAATTCCCTACAGTTTATAAAATTTTAATTAACAAGATCATTCAATCTTCTCAATGAAAGTTCGTATTTTAGAAAAAAAAATACCATCCTACGAAAAGTTCCGTTCTAAGTAAAAACTATCGTAGGGAAAGAGATGAGTACTGGATACGCAGACTACGCACTGCAATACCTTACAGATACAAACATCAAAAGTATAGGAAACCTTTCAAGCCAATATATCAATAGAATAAATGTAATGAATTTATTTGACAAAAGTCCAAGACGGGAAAGAGTCATGGCCATCGCCACTATACGTCTCCTAAGTTACATGATGTCTACATAGATGGTCTCTTTTCTTTCTTACAAAAACCACCTCTCACTCTACTTCACCCCCTTTCCAAAACAAGTCTGGACACTCCTGTTTCTGAACCATAAATTGGAATTATAACTTTAAAGTTCTTATGGATGCCGTGGAGGACTACGCAAGAAAATGGATAAAACGGGAACATGAAGACATTGATACTCTGTCAGAGTGGTTAAAGGCCGTGAGATCTTCAATTCTGAAACGAATTAAAGTTTTAAGTAGGTCAATGAGTGCCAATGACACATCAGTTTCCAAGGACCCCGATGTAGCAGAAACATTGTCTACTATACACGGAGACAATCAGTTCAAGACTATTATCAGAATATAATAGCATTAAAACCTATGATTTTTCAACACTGTTCACTTCTATTCCCCATACTCAGTTAAAATCCCGACTTAAAATCGTTATACATCGTTGTTTTTTGGGGTTTTTTTCAAAAAGGATGGTACACCTAGATACAAATATATAGTTCTTGGTAGAGATTCCTCATACTTTGTAAAAAATAATTCCTAATCATCTTCCAAATATAGAGAAGCAGATGTTCACAAAATACTGGAATTTTTTATCGACAACGTATTTGGCCAGTGTGGTGGACGCATTTTTCAACAAACGGTCGGCCTTCCAATGGAAACAAATTGTGCTCCTCTTCTTGCTATCCTAAACCTTCACTCTTATGAGGCTGACTTTATAACTGATCTGATCCGAACGAAAGAATATCGTTTAGCTAGATCCTTTCATCTCAATTTTTCTACTATGTAGATGACGTATTATCTTTAAACAATCCTATTTTTGGGGATTTGATACATTGCATCTACCCCAAAGATGTTGAGATAAATGATACTACAGACCCTATGAGGTCAGTCTCATATCTTGAACTACACTTAGAAATCGATGGTAAAGGAAAACTATTGACCAAACTTTACGACAAACGTGATGACTTTTCATTCAGAGTTGTCAACTTTCCTTTCATTTGTGGCAACATCCCTTCAGCACCTGCGTATGGAGTGTTCATATCACAGCTTATACGTTACGCCAGAGATTACCGAAACTACTTAGACTCTGTATCTAGAATTCCAACAAATAGGCATCTGAAACAGGGTTATGTTGCTGCAAGATTGAAGTCATCACTACAGAAGTTTTATAGTCATCATTATGAACTCGTGAATCGCTACGGTGTCTGCGCCATGAAAACTGATTTATTCAACGTGTCATAGTTTTCCTTTTTTCTTTCGTCTGCCCCGGACTTGACTTTTTATAAGCAACTCGGCGGGTGTTTCTAGAAAAGCAGAGGACGCTTACCCTACCGGTACACCGGGTCCATGTTCCCAGTTTTTAGTGGAGTCCGAGTTGCACATTTGCTTTTGTTACTTTGTTAGTATGACTTAAGTTACTTTATGTTCTTTGTTGAGTATGTCTGTTTTTCATGTGTGGTCTTTTTCCCTGTATTATATTCTTTTGATTATCGCTATAATCTTGGTTCCCTTGATTACTCTTGCAAGAAACAAAAGGTGCTACTCACGTCAAGTCCTTATAATATTGGAAAAGGACACTTTTTATCGATCAATTCGGTCATATTGAAATGTAGACTATTTTCTACAGGCAATATATCCTAGTTCTGGTAGTCTTTGAGTAAGTCGATGAGTTCTTTCTAGGAAATCCGTCTAATGTTCACAAATAAAAAGGCGTATGAACTGAGAGACAAACACACTATACGATAAAGCAGTTACCACATAGGAAAGGACCATAGGTTATCACATAGGAAAAGACTACAAAGTTATTGCGTTTGTCAGAGTTAAATTTCACGATGTCACGATAAGAGGGATATTGAACTATGTCTTATGTAGATGGTCATCCACATCGGGAAATCGGTGATGAATATAAAGTAGTAAATCGAATTTTAAAGCCTAACCACGCTCTTACATTCTACAAACAGAAAAAAAAGTGTCGATTATGATCTTATTGGCAGGCCAAGTAGGCTTTAGACAAAAGTTTTGTTATGTGAATTAATTTTGGTACCAGTTTTTGTCCAGTTGGGCCGTATAATACTGGATTACCCAACTTGGAATATCGTCTATGTCAAGTATATTTCAGTGATAAAACATCAATGTTCCTGTGATGGAAGTTTGTGTCAACTTTCCTTTGTTGTAGTAAGTTTGGCAAGATGTCTGCCTTAGCGGAAAAAAGACAAAATCAGAATGCCGATTTGAACAGTAACTATCCAACGGTACATTATAATACAAACGGATGTGGAAACGTGGAACATGTCCAAAAGACAACAACCCTGACTATCAATGAAAAACAGCTAAACATTTTTTTCATGAGTTTGTTCTTTACTTTAAATATGTTTTCATGTATTCCTGTGTTTCGTCATATATGTATGAAAATTATGATTCTCATATAGGTTTGAGAAATAATTATCAAGGAACCAAAATTCGAGAGGTAATCAAAAGAATATTTCCAACGATAAAGACTAAACAGGAAAAAAAAGGCACACACAACAAGCAAAAGATATAACCAAAATAACATGCACAAAGAAACAAAAGTAAATGAGCAACCCGTACTCCACTAAAAACTGGGAGCATGGAACAGGTGCACTAGAAGGGTAAGCGCCCTATGCTTTCCTATAAACACCCGCTAAGTTGCTCATAAATGTTACGTCCTAGGTAAACTAAAGAAAAAAGCAAAACTATGATACGGTGAACACGTCTTTCCTGATATGGTGCAGATGAAAATACCATAATGATCTTCGAGTTCATGATGACGAAAATAAAACTAAAAGACATGTAAAACATGTGTTATAATGTTTCCCTTATAAATTGTATTTGCTTGTTGGCGTCCTGTCTATCATATTTGGTTCTCAGATACACCTGAATTGCTACATCATTTTGTGGGCTACTTTGCGGAAATTGAAAGGGGTTCCAATAAAAGTAAAAGAATGAACACTGAATGACAGATCGGAAACGAAGACAATGGAAGGCACAATAAAAACAAAACAATATACTAATCTCAAAAATGAATGGAAGAAACGATGCGATGAAAACATGTTCTAATGTTGCGGGTTTTATTCGTAAGCCGGGTGGGAAGAGACAATTTCAACTGAACAAAACATATCTGTATCATAACATAGATATTGTGTTAACTCTCATGAAAGTTTGTCAGTGTTCTTTGACCTATATATTGCTTTTGTCTACTTTTCTTTTAAAGTGAAGTGGAATCAACAGTCCAACAAATGCAATCATTAGAATTAGACCAAGAAACAACCAGTTACCATACCAACACTGTAAACATAAGCCAGTTTTATGTGACAATAATGATACTTAGTTTTACTTTCTCTAATAATACATATATCTATTGTCAGACACTGTTTAAGTTGTACAATATCCTTTCAGAAGGTCGCGTCAAGTTGAATGAAATAAATCTAAACTCTACAACTTATTAAATTGAAATTAATCACGATTTCAACAAGATGTTAAATTTTTCATTACATATACTGTATATAAAGAGGCATGATACATAATGTAATCTGGTACCCAAACCCAACAAAGCGAACGCATTTTATCTCTAAGGTAGTTTAAGTATATGTATAGTGTGCATTTGGATAGAATAGAAATTTAATTTTATTTCATGAATAGAGCCTTACACATTGTGTTGAATGCAGTCATACCCGCATTCAACGTTCATTCAAAATCAATTTAAAAAGAAATAATACGACTATTGTTCTATAATAATAACTTCTTTATTGAAAATCATTTTGCGACGTCTATGAAAATTCAATAGATAGTATATAGTCAATCAGTTGGAATATTTTGTCAACAAAAGGTAAAATATTCCTATTCCATATCTGCTTAGCCTATCGACTAGTGCCGATTGATGATATATCCGCATGACCTTTATAGAATTTTTGGATGACCCCTGATTTGATTGATACCGTATCTTATAAATAGGCCGCTCTTTATATTGATCTTATGCGATAAAGTAATTTATTTCACATCCGTTGTAGTATGCTTAACTACGACCTATGTTTACCTTGTTCAAACGTGTACTGTTTGGATTTTCAACAATCATGCGTGGATTTGACGCTGACAACATCACTCAAACGTTTATCTATTAATCATGAAAGTGAATCTGACATAACGGAAGGGAAGTGATTGTCACTCCGGAATCTTCTGTCCATATTTATAATTAAGGTGAAAGAAAATAAGAGAGATTTATAGAATTATTTCATGGACATTATCTGGAATTAGTGTCTAGATTTCTTGTACTTATTTGGCATAACTCTGAAGATTTATTTTTCCGGTTTTCTCCTGGAAGTATTGCTTTGTTTTCCTTTACTCCGCATTTAAACGACGATGGCGATGCGAAGCGGTCAGTATGACATGGACGACGGACACGGGTATGAGCCCCACTATCAACAGGGGATGACGAAAGGGATGTACACTTATTGTTACGTTAATGGAGACGAATTCAATGTACCAAAAAAGATTCTAGTCAACCCAAAAAGAGATAGGACTTTCAATGCATTTTTGGACTATGCTACTAGAGTTCTTAACCCTCGTTTTGGTGCTGTTAGAAACATCTATACCCCCGAGGGCCGACATCGGGTCCGACGGTTCGAGGACATGCAGTCTGAAGGCAAATATGTGGCTTGTGGACAGGAACCCTACAAAAAATTGGACCGTCCGTAAGTATCTTCATTTGTTTTAAGTAATGTCACCTATTTTGTCCCAACATTAGTTCATAAAATTACGAGACCAGTGTTTCTCTAATTTTTATATGATTATTATATTTACTACCAGTTTCTTTGAACTTTCAACCTATAATATCCAAGACAGCTATACCTATACTGTATTAGACTTTCGGCTCTAGTGTTGTTCGGTTTGCACGGAGTTGGACACTTCTTTTAATTCATTCAGAATTTATTACTAAATAAAGGCACGCTCTTTTGCAGTCTGAAGCCCAGTATGTGGGTCCTTCTAAAAATTGCTAAATCAGTTGAGGGATAAGGTACATGTATAGGTTAATTTTTAAATTTGCTGACGCAACATTAGGTCTTTACTTCAATGTTGTTTTGAATAAGAAAGGCAATGCAACGTTTAAAGTTCTTCTACTCAACATCAAATGAACGGTTATTATAAAACCTGAATAAAACATCTTGGATTCTTACACCGACATTCGATTACGACTTGGACTTTTGCAAGATTTGTTTGAAGTACTTTTCACATGTGTTTGAGATTTTTACTTTTGCAATATCATTTAAATAAATATGATACTCAGCACGTAATGCCTGATGAAAATCTCATTCGCAGCATTTCTAGATCCAGAGAGATTACCGTTGTGAATTCAGTTCTGCGACACTTTCAGGTGGTGTGTTTTCTTAATACATAATGCTTTTTTGCGCAATTATTGGACCTACGGGTTCGTTTTCGACAAGATTGGGCAATGTAAACCGTCTCGAAGTCCGAAAAACATGTGTAAATAAGATTGAGTGAAAACAAACAAACAAGAACATACAAATGTATTATAGACAATAAGAAATGACATTGCAGATATCCATGATATTAGATGTCATATTAAACTGGTTTTATTAGAATACCCACATGCCATATTAAACAGGTTTTAATCTATAAAAAAACATAGCCAACGTTTTTTCTCCTTTGGTTTTTGTTTATTTGGGTTTTGTTTTATTATCATTTTTTTGAAAAAACTTATTTAGTTAATTATTAAACTACAGTTCCCCCAGAATATGCCTCCTGCCTCACAAACTTTTTAACATTTCTGCATGTGCCCCCATTCTATGCTTTATACGAGGGGTAATGCATGAAAAAATGATAAATTTCTAAATTCCTTGTATTAAATCAACTAGAGCGTTGTAATATAGTTAGAGTATAGTCCATACTCCTTCTTTAAATGGTTAAGTACTATTATACAAATATTAACGACATTTTTAGCCTCATAAACAACATTTAACACTTCAGAGCCAACACCCTTACACCTGTTCATTATGGTGTAACGTTCGTTTTATATATGTGTAGATATAAGAGGAATTTGTGGTCTTTGATCAATAAAGCTATTGATCCTGCATTTCTCGCAACGTAATTGGTGATTTATATAAAATCATATATGAAAATAATAACCAGAAAATTTATCAATAATAAGGTTATTATATTTCATTATATTGATTCAAGGAGAAATATCAAGTATAAAGGGGACTATCAGTAATGTGAAGGTAGAAGGGGTGTGTAACCAATAAGATCTATCAGCAAGTAGTCGGTATATCAGTAATGTGAGGTAGAAGGGGGGTGTAACTGATAAGATCTATCAGCAAGTAGTCGGTATATCAGTAATTTCAGCTAAAAGTAGAGAATGTGCAATGGATCTATCTACATTACCGAATACAGGGGGTGGGGGTTACATATTGTACGGTGATACTCCACCCCCTTCTTTGGGATAAAAAAAAGTCGTTAAAACTGTTAAAAATGAACTTTAAATTGTTGAAGCTCTATTTAGGTCTCAGAATAATTTTCGTCCATATAACCTATTACGGACCCCACTCTCTAAAAAAGTTCTGGCTACGGGTCTGGGTTAAAAAGGGGGTGTATCAGCAAATAATAGCATTAGTTAAAAAGGTGATATATCAGCAACAAGTAGTATCAGTTAAAAAGGGGGTATATCAGAATGAGACATTTCAGCTGAAAAAGAGGGTATATGAAATGTAATGAAATGAATGATTTTTTTTTATTTAAAGTAATGAAACTTTATAATAAAATTTGGTTGTGTATAAGTTATGCGATATATCACCTAAATTAAGAAGGTTTATTAGTAATGACAATTTTTAGCTAAAAAGGGTGAAATTTCAGTTACATGTAAAAAGGGGGTATATCAATAATGAGAAATATCAACTGAAAAGGGAGTATATCAATAACAAGAATTAACAAGTAAAAAGACTTCGAGAATCGTGAAACCCTAGCAAATATTGAAGGCAAAGGCTATCGACAAGTTCGTGCGTTCGTTAGGTCACCTACCTTTTAAACTCAAGTTAACATATTTTTTTATAAAAGTATATAATACCTTTTAAGCTCATTTTCATAAAGAGAAAGTTTAACGTAATAATTGGGGAGGCACAGAAATTCATCGTTCCAGTTTATATCATTGTCATAAGATGAATCATTACCATTACAAAAACGGATTTAAATTTAATGGAATTTGTACTATAAAAGGGGTGGACAGTGGGGTACTTCATCACCCTTCCATTCTTCTAGTCCATTCCCTCCCACCCTCCTGACCACCACTTCTCGGCCCATTTCATTATACCCCCGGTTATTGTTCCCAACCGTCAACCCCACTTCCCGTATTTTTTACTCCCCGTTCCCTACCCCTTCAACCACCAATTCCCGTCCCCTCAACCCCCGTAAGCCCCACTCCACACACCCCGGTCCACCCTCCCATAAGAAACCCCTAATTCTGGGTTCATGTGGCGGACGAGAAGTAGACTTACTTGTAAGTTCGCCTTTGGCAAGTTTATATACTAATAGATGAAAGATGCCTATGGTTCAATTTATTACCTCGCGCACATTGACTTCCTTTATCAAAAAAGAGATTAAATCAACCGAAATATCGATGTCATCATTGTGTGCACACCTCAGGTGAGCTCGATTCTATTTAGGATGAAAGCTTTTGTATAAATTGTTCCTTATCTATATATATGCTTACCCTTATTCGAACCCTGATCATTCTCTCTGCTAGAACATGAAAATATATAAATTTATTTAGAGGCATGTCCAAGATTTTTTTGTTAGAGAGAGCGTGAATAACAAACAACTAAACGGAACAAAAGGCACATTTATGGCAAACAAAATTATTTACCCATTTATTTGGTGGGAATGTGGTGGGATGGCGGACCATTTATTTGGTGGAGATGTGGTGGGGTGGCGGACCATTTATTTGGTGGGGATGTGGTTGGGTGACGTCCCATTTACTTGGTGGGGATGTGGTGGTGGCGGACCATTTATTTGGTGGGGATGTGGTGGGATGGCGTCCCATTTATTTGGTGGGGATGTGGTGGGGTGGCGGACCATTTATTTGGTTTGGATGTGATGGGGTGACGTCCCATTTATTTGGTGGGGATGTGGTGGGGTGGCGTCCCATTTATTTGGTGGGGATGTGGTGGAGTGGCGAACGCTGTGTCCGTCCCAACCCAAGATTTCCGCGACTACGTAGTAATGCGAGAATGGGGAACTTAAAATAGGTCTATAATTTCTTCGTAATCTCTTGTCGTTTTTAACTAATCTCCTAAGATTAATTTCTCCATGTGGTGATTCTAAATGGATAACCTATGATAGCCAACCGCTTCATACATGTGTACAGAATAACGTTATCCAACGTTCTCATCTACAAGTTGAGAATAATCTACCAACCGAATTACTTTGAACTAAGATACTTCATAGCCCATTGAAGTACATGTACTTTGTATTTTTCAATACTTGTGCATAGGAACGGTCTTATTTCAAGTATTTTATAAAACATATAAGAGCCATTAATCAAAGTCTAAAAATAATTTATTTACATAATTGCGAGTCCGTTTGTGGTAAGAATTCATACCGTCCTTGCAACTGATTTTATACATGTGTGACGAGGTTCAAAAGCAAATTTAAAAAGATAAGTAGGTCTTCTATCACATCGTAAGAGTTTACTAGTTTACTATAGCTTTGAACTTATAACAGCGCCGTTACGAATCGCACAAAAGGAATATTTTTAAAAGATGTTCCAATGACTTCCGTGTTCTCCCTCTGATGTTCCAATGACTTCCGTGTTCTCCTGATGATGTTCCGATGACTTCCCTGTTCTGAAATTTGGCTGAATCAAAATTTTGCCCTTTGGCCATCTCATAGAATAAAATGTTCGCCCCCTACTTTTTGACAGATTCCCTAAGCTTGTGAATATCGCGAATGAACAACTTCAAAATTGATAACCTTTCAATGTCAAAATAAATCATATTTACAATGTACGTGTATGTATAGGTTTAGAACTAATATGGAATCATAAATCAGAAATCAAAACATTTCATTCCTCTATACCCCCAATACGATCATGTGTGGAATTCAAATCGCCTTTAAAATGTGTGTCGTAGTACAGTAAGGAAAATTATAGTACCTACATTACCATTGTCTTTGTGTGTGGACTGTTGCTATTATCTTAAAACTACACTTTAAAGGTTCTTGTGTTAACAATATTATCTGGAGTATATTTACCATGTTGTTAAAGTTTGTTCAAGAGATCAGTGGTTCGTCTTGTTTTTACCAAATGTATTATTGTTTTACGTAGTTGTTGTCAGGATATTGTTGATGGTTAGTAAATTTTGATAAAAAGTTATGGAACGAACGATTGTATCTAAAAAATGATAAATTATGACCTGCAACTCCTGTGAATCTAAACAGTTTTAAAGTTAGATCAAAATACTTTTGTACCTTTACAAATGATGGGTTACATAACTGAACTGTTCTTTGCTTTGTGCTTCCTACTTGGTCTTTGAGTAGAAACACTGAATTTTGAGAAATGATGAAGGTCGGCAGTTTAAACCTTTTTTGAAGATTTTGTTACTTTCGTGCAATATATTGGCAAAGTGAGGAAACTGTGGCCTTGAAACCCCCTTTTTTATCTCCTTATCAAAAACATTGGATTCTCTTAATATAAAGTATTTGCAAAGGATGTGTGATACAAATCTTTGTAAGTTGTGAGAAAATAATAATGTTTATGCAAAAATATGTTGTCTTCGTGCTCTTCACGTCCCCCTTTAGATTCAACGTCTGTTTGTATGTTTCATTAAGTACATGTTACAATGTAACACTTTGTATATAATCTATAATAACACCATAAGTTTGAAAAGAGTCCAAACTATCTTACAAATTATTTGAACTTAAATAACTTCAGTCAAGGTTATAAAATAGTTTATAGTATTTGTTTTAGCAATTTCATCGCGTTCCGTGATAACTACTCATTTTTGGCAGTCGTGTTTCCTCGTGACGTAGAGAATGTGTTAAAGTTGTAGAAACGATCACGCATTTGATATGACCATGAATTTTGTTGAAGAAAAGCAGATGCAGCTAAAAAACGCAGAAATACCAATCATGTATATTGCAAATTTTGATATACCGTACACGTGTGTGTCTAATTAAAAAAATAATTGCATAAAAGACTACTCAAGACCAAAACTATCGAAATATGAAGCCAAATCCAACACCGAGCGGTTCTACAATGTGCATTAACAATGAATTAGGCCTCACTGTTTTAGATGTTATGAAATTTGTAACATTGCAAATTTCGATGAATATAATCAATAAAATCTGATATAATTTTTGGTCAGGCATATCTGACTACTGCATGGGTTATTGAATACTTTCGGGGTACTTTGGTCCACCAGCAGTGGTATCTGTCCAGTGGTTATAAAATACAAAAATACCAATCATATATATCGATAATTTCGAAATACTGAACACGTGTTTCAAGGAGTAACCTCTCATCATCAGCAATTAAAAGATGTCAATGTTCTCCCATGTGAAACTGAAGTACTCATCGTAATATGAGACGTCAAATTGAATACAGCAAGACATGTAGTGGTCAGGTGCAGACCCAAAAGTTATAAATGGGGTTGGGGTCAAAGCTATAATTTGTCCATTTGTGCCCAAATGCTGCAAACATTGACTACGTTCAAACAAGCAGGACCAATGCCCTAATCACTATAGGCCTATAGATAAGTATCGAGTGCTTGTTATCCAAGTTAACTTCAAGTTACCTATTGAAAATCATATCCAGACATAGTTTTCTATATTGAAACATGAAAGACAGCATGACAATGGAATATATGTATATTACGTTGTATAACCATTCTTATCGATGGACTGGTGGATCCAGGAAGAGGTTCCGAGCCGTTGGAACCCACAGTTGTTTGTTGATAAGTGTTGTTAGTCTTATGCATATTAGTACCTGAATCAGAAATATAGCCAGGAGTTTTCCTTTTTAATCATTCCGATCGGAACCTCTTTTTGATTTCTGGAACCCTCCCCCCCTCCCCCCGTTACGATCGGATGATGGATACATGAATTATCATGGTTCTTTCTGTTTCGTGTCCTCTGACTGTCGTATGCGATGGAAGCTAAGAAATACGAAAACAAATTTGCAGCGGCAGACAGATAAAATAAACACAAAACGATGTTGATGGTTCGGGTTTAGTCTCATTGTCAGTGGGGGTGAATCTAAGTTATTTGCTCTAAAATTTAATTGATCATATCGAAAATCGATGGAAATCACAGACAAGGGCTAAAATTGTGGGTAGTCCCCTTTTCGGAATTTATGAATTCCCTACTGATCAGTGAAATTCAGTAAGATGGAGAATATCATCTTGTTGAAACTACTGATTTAGAACTAACAACCCTAACCATAACGATTGCTTTATTATCCCAGGAATGTCGTTTGTCCCACGCCATAAAGATTTTAAATCTTAAGAATACATGAGAACATTTGAGAATCATAAGAATCGATTATCGGTAAATCCGTAAAATTGTTTGTATATAACAATATTGAAAAATCTGTGCAAACATATACTTTAAAACTGTAATGAACTGAACTTGAAAATTAGTTTACATGACTTTACAAGATTGATTTTTGATTTTCAATACTTACAAGTGTTGAATACACAGCACATGTACGTGACGTCTCTGTTATGGCGATATTTGGCTTCCTTCTCCAACATAGCACACTGAAGATTTGGTCCACCGGTAGGGTAAACGTCTTCTGCTTTTCTAGAAACACCACCAAACTACTCATAGAATGTCAAATCCGGGGATAGACGAAAGACCAAGGAAAACTGGAGAACGCGATATCAAACTCATCACTCATAGAATGTCAAATCCGGGGATAGACGAAAGACCAAGGAAAACTGGAGAACGCGATATCAAACTCATCATTTATGTTATTTAGAGATATTTTGTGAGAAAAACAAAAACTTCTTAATTCAAATCAATGACTAATTTTATTTTTTAAAACAACATGTGATTGAGTTTCGTCACTTTCTTATTCTTAGATACAAGAAGGATTATAGGTTGTTTTGAAAATATGACAAATAATTCAACCGCTAACCTTATTTTTTTTTCATCGTGTATGATTCTTATCTGAATGTGAACATAAATGATTAGTTTTAGATATCGCGTTCTCGAGTGTAACTGTAGGTCGAATCCTCCGCAAAGGCATTGGTACATCCAGAAAGTTTTAGAACAAAATACTCTTTATCATAAGAAGACACACCGAGAGAATCTATATTGATGCTTTATTTCCACACCCAGTATAGCAAAGATATAAACTTAGTTAACATACTCATTTTTTGCCGTTGTCATTATTCGTCTAATTCAACAAAGGAATTATGGGAAACTTATCATATTTTTTAAAAAAGAATGTTTCAAAATTCTTCTAAATTTAGAACAATATTTTTTCTGTTGCTATGATTTGTGAAAGTTGACGAATTCACATTTAACTGTCCCTATTAACTGTGTTTATGTACAATGACATTAAAGTAAGGAGATTTTTAACTTCCTTGACTATTCTTTAGAGTCCCGCTCAGACGAAAAGACTTTCTAGTATATCAATGCTGCAAATTGATTGTTTGAGAGGGCAGACCACGTTGTTGCGATTTTATGTACTTCAGAAATTGGCGTAAGGCTTGCTTATGATTTGGGAGACAACAAATATACTTAAAACTTAGTTGGAGGTTTCTATGTTCTCATGGCTATATAAAATAATTGGTTACAAAAAATGTTAATTCCTATTGTTTAAAACAACATTGATTTATTTATCCTTTGTTAAGGGAGGTAAATCTATCCCTTTTTACAAGACCTATCGAGCGCACCATTGATTCCTTTTGTCATATAACAGATTATTCTCTGATAATTTCCGTCATGAAGTTATTTGAAACTTTCAGATATTTATGTCTTGTAAACATTCTAAATTGGTCAGTATATTGGAATCGTCACGGCATGTGCTTGCCAAGTCTTTTCAAAAACATTTTATACTTTTTACTAAGGCCGCTTTAGAAATATATATATATATATTTTTTTTTTCGCTTGTGAGTTTGTATCCAATTCTTTTTTCTGTTCTTGTATGATTATTACTGATCAGTGCCCGATTGTTTTGCGTTTTGAACCATAAAAACGAGGGTCACTGTGGTCCTCTTCAAGCTTTCAGAACGATACGGGGGAGTTGTCTTCATCTGACTATGTACTTATGATCGTTGTATTTTTTACGTTGGTTTCTATCTCAAGGAGCGTCCCCCCTTTTTGTCGACTGTCATCAAAAGTAACACGACTGTGAACCCATCTTGATTGAAGAGACCGTTTAGTCACCTCAAAGTCATTGGAAACGGCGGATCAATATGAAATCTCCAGATCATGCAGATTGCGCCCCTTCCAGACGTTGTCGCGATTTTGATCCGATAAAGCAGAATCTGTCACGACAAAGCCCCGAATTATCCGTATCTCTCCTTGCAAATGGCTTCAGGCGACCAATACACAAACCATCGGGCGTACTTGGCCAATCTTTCTTATTCAACGAACTATGTGTATGATTGTTCACGATGCGTCCCGACGACGATTGAACCTTTTCTATCAATAAGACTCCTGATGCGGCTTTTTCACTACCGGTGGACCTCAATCGGGGACAAAAGGTGCTAAATATTAAGATACATGTATATGCATGTTTACTCATAAACCATATTGCTCGGTTGTTTAGAGTTATTATGTGCGTAAATAGAAACAGTTCCCATGGAAACGGTTTTGTTCCTAGACAGTAATTACTCGACATAAAAAACATTGTATAGAAATTTTCATTAATTAGTTTGACTAAGGGAAAATTCAATTTCATACAAGGGCTTAATGATTGTATGTTTTCGTTGGATGAAGTTAATTATGACCGCTGAGCATGAGTTGCATCCTTTAGAAATAGAGGGAATGTTTTTCTGAAGGGTAAATTAATTAAGATGATTATACTAATACAGGTATTTGTGAAACTTATTTAGAATACTCTAAACTAGCAGAAGAAATTGCTTCACAGAATACCAAATTTACATAAATGGTTATTGAATGATAGACGAATGCTCTTTTGTAAAAAAAAACGAAAACACTTCTAAATTACTCCTTTAAGAAACACGCTGGTATTTATGATTTGGATGCGATTGATTGAAGTCGAAGTTTTAAGAAAAAACGTCATGAATTTAAGAAAAATAAGGGAACAGGGCTTAATATAGACATTGTGGAAGTTTTAGTTGAGTATCAGTCTCTGTAAGGATCAGGCAGTCAGTAAAATATGGTATGAAAAAAACTACCATTTTGAAAGTTAAATTTGACTATTAGCACCATCAGAATCAAGGAAAAAAGACAAAATTGTCCATATCGTTTTGGTTAACAGAGTTGTAATTTCATTGAAATGCACTGCAAATGAACATTTCAAGGGCAGATAACTCTGTCAAACACCTCCTTTTTTCTAACATTTTACCGACGAATTTCTGTTCAAATCCAGTGATACAGAGATCAAATAATGATCTTTTCAAACAGAGAAAGCATCCTTGAGTGAAATAATATTGTCTGATTGGTGGGTTTTGACATGCATGTTTCTGATTTTTTTTTCCATTTTGCTTGATTTTTACAAAAACTTACACTTAATAACTGACATTTTTTTTTTGTCTTTCTGTTCTTTTACAGAAACCTTCTCCCATCAAATACACAAAAAAGTGAGCAAAAACAAGGAGAAATAATGCTCATTTGACCCTCTTTATTAGGCTCTTTGAGGGAGATGTGTATCACACCGGGCCATAAATATGTTAGTCTTCAAAGATCTCTGCATTACTTTCGTCAAGTTTTTATTACTTTAGGGATGTGTGCTGTTAAGGAGGGTGTGTGAGGGTCGACATTTCTGTCAATTGCTAGATATATGTATGTATTGTATAGTATCGAAACCAATGAGTTTAAAGGGTTGGAACTCCACTTTTTGGAAAATTTTGTTAATTTCGTGTAAAAAAATGGACAAAAACGAGCAAATGATATTCCCCCTTTCTCAAATTATCTGTATCCACCCTTGTTGTATCTCTCTGTTTCAAATGTTTATATATTAATTTTTTAATGATATGTTTTTTATCTATTTTTCCGACTTAGGTTTCACTCATATAGTCTCCACACTGCCCCTCCCAGGCATCATCGATTTACTGAAAAAAAAAACAACCTTGTAAAAAACCATAATGCCACCAATCACGTCTGAAATTAAGATCAAAGGTTTTCTTTATTACGACAAAGAAGTGTCGACATAAAGAATATTATGTAGCCTTTCGAAGTAACGTTCACAGAAACTTGACAATACTAAATTATAGCCTTTCGGAAGTTCTGAAGGCCTTGGGTCACACGATAACAAAGTGAATAATTTGTTTGACAAATTGTTTTATATGAATTGCCGCTATTATCATAAAGCCATTACTCCTGATATGAACATAATTGAGTAAACACTCTCTGAAACGAGAGACCAAATATTTATTAAAGTTTATTAAAGGGGACACATTGATAGATTGTGATTTTGTGAAATTAGTGACTTTATAATGTCAGTGACATCTCTCAGGGTTTAATTTACTATAGCTCTTTTCATTTCGTGTACAAACACAAAGATTTGCCTTATTATGGATGCATTTTTGTATACTTGAAATGTTGCTACAGACAATCAGGGACATCATGTGTCTTTCGGTTGCGTCTTCTTTTCAATTTCTATATTTAGTTCAAAGATAGATTCGTAAGAATATCCCCCTGGCAAAGTGCAAGACGAGAAAATCTTTCTGTTTTAAGATAAACTCATCTTATACACAATTTCTCATCACAGTTCTGTTGGTCAAGTATTTAAAAAAAAATTGACACCATATAACAATTAAAATGGGCTAAGTTTTGGTGACAAGGTTCCCCTCCAAAAAGCATGCTACTCAAACATACTATACCATGCCTTATACCAAAAATCCTTAAATACAGATACAGAAGAACCTGCCTTAAATAAACCCTGAATAATCCAGTTATAGAGGAACCTGTTTCAACAAAACCCTAAATAATACAGATACAAAAGAACCAACCTTAACTAAACTCTGAATAATCCAAACACAAGTCTAAACTGTTCATTTTTTGAAAATCCTTCATTATATAAGGTCGACTATTACCGTGTTATACTCGCTGGTGGAGAAGGACAGACTTACCCTTACGTGGCTACTGATGTCACTCCCCCTTTATTTTATTTTTAATTTATTTATTTTTTTTTATTATTATTTTATATTTTCTTTGTGCTAGCGTTTTAGTTTTGTGTGTTACGGCTTGTTTCCCTTATCGTCACTTTTTAGTGTCATCTTTTTTATTAGGTTCGCTATGTTATGTATGTAGATTGTCTTTGTTCTGGGATTTTGACGTATTTGAATCATCCCACTGCTTAAGCTTCGGTATGATTTGCCGATAAAAAATATATTTTAACCTTGATAAATCGATCACTCGTTTAAGGGGGGGGGCGACCTAGTGTTAGGGAAGTAACTTCGGAAATCAGTGATATGTTTCTATTATTTTCAGTTTCACCAAAGCCTATCAAGCTTTCATTTGAAACAGCATGAAATCGGTGTAAAATCCTGTATAAAAACGTTCCAATGATTTGTAAAAGTTGTGTCCTTTACCGTAGGTCTACCTCCTTAAACCGAAATAATTTTATAATTAAAATCCAAAATTTAGATAGATTTAATTATGTTAGTTTTAAGAAAATTGACAGAAAAAGTTGTTATATATAATTGCTGCACCTTACTGTAAGAGTAACTGCTTAAAACTGACGACAAGGGAAACAAGACGTAACACGAAAAAAATGGAGCACTTATTTAAGGAGGTTGATCTAGGGTAAGGGTCATAACTCTTGAAGTCAGTGATATGTTAGTATCATATTCAATTCTACCAAAGTCTTTCAAGTTTTCATTTTAAACAGAATGAAATTAATCTAAGTTACTTTGATGCTTTCATGTGATTAATATAAAGAGCACGAATACAAACGTTCCAATGATTTGTAAGAGTTGTGTCCCTTACCGTAGGTCTACTGCCTTAAGTTTGCATATATTTTCATGAGACATTTGCCACAATGTAGTTCCGGTCATGTGCTAATATAAGCCGCTTACCACAGAAAAAGTTTTAATAATTAAAAAAAAAAAAAATAACTGCACTTACTCTTGAATACATGCAGGATTTTAGCACTGAATATATTAACAAATGTTCGTAAGGTAACACCTGTTTTACAGTGAAGCCTATGTTCGATTTACCAAGATTCTAAATGCATTTAAATTTATATCACGGGGCTTTAAAAAGTGTCTGGTTTAGACAAGTTTTTGGATTATTTAGGGTTTGGTCCCTTATTCCTCTGAGATTTCCGTATCTCAAATGTCCAGAAAAGTTCTCGTCCCTTACTTCTCTGAGATTGCCGTATCTCACTCAAATGTCCGGACGTCCCTTACCCCTCTTAGGTCTCCGTATCTACTGTATTTAGAACAGTTCTCGTCCCTTACTTCTCTCAGGTTTCCTTTCTGGAAGAAGTGCTCCGTGACTTATTGATTGCCCGCATATGCTTATGCAACAAGTCTCTTGAAGTCATGTTCACTAATTCTCTTGTTTATTTGTTTTTTATTCAGCTTTACTGGTTAATGTTTTTTTTTTTTTTTTTTTGTTATTCGCAGGATTTTATAGAAAAGTACTTGTAGCAAGTCTACATTTTTAAAAATGGAAGAACTTCATTCGCGGGCTGTTCAATATTTACCAATATCAATATTTTAGTTCTCGATTTCATCACACTTTTGAGTAAAAATTCCCGAGATTAGATGAGGAATAAATGCCTATGTATTACATGTATAAAAATTGGATTCTGATCTTCATTGCCTACAAAATTACATGTATTTACAATTTGATATTATATAATGTGAATTAGAGGAGATTCCTTGTGAAGTGCAAAGCGAGATAACTCAAATTCAAAACTCTGTCAGATTGATGTGGAAAGATTTAAGAACAACTCTGTCTGGTTTATCTAATTTTTTTGCAATGCAACATTTATCCAATATGAAGAATACAATCACAGCTACAAGGAGGCGCAGCTCTTTAATTTTATACGGCGAGTCCGTGGCTTGCCGAAATTGGACGTCAGTGTTCACGCACCCCGTTCAAAAATTAACAGCGTATTCGTTTGTTTGTTTTGGATTGTTTGTTTGTTTGTTTGTTTGGTTTTTTTTTTGTTCAGCAGCTGTCTTGCCTGCCGTTGTGGCCGCTTCTCCTCTGCATTTACAGGTCGCTACGTTCCTGCTTCAGATATTTTCCTTATCAGATATAAATTTTAAACACACATTGGTTTCTTTTCTCTTTAGTGTCATCATTGCCAAGGTGTTACTTATAGAAAACAATCTTTTCGTGATTTTGTTCGTTCTTTGTACGAGATAAGTTTTGTTAAATGCATCATTTCATTAATATTGGAATCATTTAAGGGCTGAATGAAATTCTCTGAAATCAATTTAAAAACCCATATGCAAACAAATCATTTTACTCATTAAAATAAATTTAGAGGCAGATGTGCTCGAGCATAAAAAAAAAACATGGTAGGTAATTATCTAAATAGATTATTTTGTAGAGTACGCAATCTTAAACATTTGGTATATGCATTAGTATTCAATTCTAGTCACGTGCATTTACAATAAGGTCCTAATGAGTAAGTCCGAAACTTCTCTAACGTTTTACATAGCACTCATTACGTACATCTAAGTCCTTAACAAACCAAAAGGGAATTTTATGTAAGCGTTGTGAAACGGTGTTCTACAACCCTTCCTTTTTTATATGGATACAACCCGACACATCAATATCCAAATAAAAAAAGAGAAGGGTTGTATGATCAGAGGAAATTCGGAGTAATGAGCCAGCAAACCATCGTTCGGTCATTTGTCAAGATTTTTCGTTTGTTTATTTTTATAAGTTCGTCTTTCTGTTTTTATGTTCTTTTTTGTTCTTGTGTCTGTTTGAATTCTTTTTCTATTAATTTGTCTTTTTTTAACTTTATTTAATTATTTCATTTATTTCTATTTATTCATTTTATTCCTTCTTTTTGTTTTATTTAATTTTCATTTTGTCTTGCTTTGTTTTTGCTTTTTTCTCCAATATGACAGAAATGTCACTTATTTTTGGGATAACATTTTCATGAAGACTAATGATTCGAGATTCCAAAGAATATTATAAAAAGGTGACAGCTCAGAGAAAGAGTTGAACAAATGACGTCGTTTGCCATGGTACGTGTATAGTTACTATACTGCTGCATCGTTTCGTGTTTGTTAGTGATATAAAAGAAGTATATCTAGTTTGTCTGTATTGATTTAAACATCTTGACAAGTTACGTAATTTCTAATCATCTGTGAAACTGCTTTAGAAAACACCTGCGGATTTATCTTTTTGTTAGTGATGGCGAAAATTATATCGACACTAAGCCTTCCTTGTAATTTTCAATTATTATAAAAATCATATTTTGAGGAACATCCTTAGTTAAGTATATATTGTTTGCTTCTATCTCCGACTGCATCGTAATTGTTCCTTTCAACTTCAAAATTCATATGCGTTTTTATTGAAGGAAAAATCCCTTTAAATTGAATAAAGGAAATTAAGCTCATTTGAATGATATAATCACTCTATATCCATACCTACAAAATGTTTCTAAATGCCTATTTACGAGTGTTTTTGTAATTATAAAACGGATAATATTATCGATTTAGAAGGATATACTTTAAATTCACTTTATCAATTTATTTATTTATTCATCTTTTTGTGAAAATTCAAATTTACGAAGTAAATCATCATACTAATTGGATTATCATTATCATTTGATATACCATTTACTATATTTACAAATTATCACAGCAAGCAACAGAATGCGAAGCTCAAGATGTGAATACGTTAACCTGTTTTTCTCTGTCTCCTTGCATTCCATTTATGGTTTGTCATGACTACATTTATACATCATAATAAGTTTTATTGTCCCCATTTACAGAAGTCAAGAGGTATCGTAAATGGTGTCTGGTCTATGTTTAGGGAACATTTGTTGAACGTAAGAAAAAATGGGTTATTCAAGAAAAATGCAAGACATAATGTTCCTTTCGCTTTGACACGTAAATTCTGTCTCGGAAATTCGAACCTGAAATTTGTCGGTTCTATCACGATAACGGTGGTATAAAAAGTGTGTCTCGCATTTCGTCCCCTGAAAAGCCTCAAAATGTTAAAATATATGGTTGATAAAACTTGTATATAATCATTATATTCATGTCTAAATAGATGAACCGTACCTGCTTTGTTAATCATACTTGATAGTTTGTCAAAAAGGGGGCCCCCTATAGGTTATGCTAAATGGTTTTTTTTATGGTTGAAACATTAAACAAATGAATATACCAAGAAACACCTTTAAAAATCTTCATTGATCTGAATACAAGTACAGATATTGATTTTTACTTTATTTGTGTTGATATAAAAATTACATATTTAGAGCAATAGCTTCCTAAGTATCTAAATAACCCTCGTTTGAGATCGATATACTTCACAATGGGTATTTTAGTGTACTTTTGAACTACCCCGAATTCCATTAGCGTAACAAAGATGAAGAAAAATCTAATTTGAAGGTATTATAGACTCAAATAAAGAAGAACATATATCTTTTTAATTTCTCTACAGAATTTTTCTATAGATCAAAATTTTAAAAGCTTCTATTAGAGAACGTTGCTAAGGACGCTCCGTCACACAACTATACGTTCCCTTTAAACTTCCCACAATGCAATACTAGTGCTTTCGCTTTACGGTAGTGGGGAAAAGGGAGTGAAACGAACGATACGAACTGGTGCCCTCGGGCTGGAATTACATAAAAGGAGTACAAAATGATGTCAACTAGAGGGTCTAGTCTACCTTCAATAGAAGATCGTAGTATTGTTGAAGGAAGAGTATTTTATCTGTGTTTAAACGGGGATGAAAATTTTAACAGAAAGAAATATGTGTTAAATCCAAGAGCAGTGCCGACATTTGATGCTTTTCTGGATGATGTTGGTAGAAGAGTGCCATGTACACGAGCTATTAGGAGGGTCTATACCCCCAGTGGTGGACATAGGATTACCGATTTCAATTCACTTGAGTCTGATAGATTATATGTATGTGGTAGCGGAACGGAAAGATTTAAGCGATTAGAGTAAGCATCTTTCATATTAAATGGTAAAAGAGTGTTGAAGTTACAGTATAAAAGTTTAGTTGATAAGGTTAAAATGTTGAAAATAAATGAGTTAATGTCTACATGTAAGATAGTGCATTTGACCAGTATACCCTAATGTTGCCTTCTTTTGGTTGGTGATATCGTCTTAAACTCTGGTTGTAATATTACACATCGCTTTAGCACATCTAATATAAAGAGATCAATTTTATATGAAGTAAATGTAAGTTAAACACAAAGATCATAACTTCCAAACAACCTACTTGTATTTATCTCTGCCCGTGTCAGAAAAAAAATTAAAACTATACATGTACCTTTGGTAAAGGTGAAGTATTTTTATATTTGCCGGTAGTCATTGGACACCTGGAACTATTGAAAGTTACGGACTATAAAATATTCTCTTTTTGTTTTGAACAATTCATTCGTTGCGAAAATTTGTCAAAATAACCCCTGTGTATTTATTGTTATACAATACACAAAATCACCCAATACACACAGATAATTATATACACCTTATTGTGCGAAGTGCCTTTTAAAATCTGTGTCCTGTTTCTTATAAACATATATATGAACTCCAATTTGAGAAGTTTCATATTATTCAACATTTGCATATCGTTGTATTAAAAATATGAATAAAGATTTGCTGTATTGGTGACTTTAAAGTAAACAATTGTTTTTGTCCTGATGTTTATGGTTTTGACTTTGGTCATCTATAAAGTATTATATTTGTAGCCCACTTGACATTTTTTCTCTAGATAATTTAGATAAATATTATCTTAATAAGAAAATAAAATCGTCTGTCTTGTCTGTACATTTCATTGATTAACCGGAAGTTGCAATACTAATTTGATAAACAACTGTGGGAAAGGAAACAAAATAAATGCGGATTTCGACATTGCATTGTTGTCCTAGGGCCGGATCCAGACACTTTAAAAAGGGGATGCCAGCCGAGGTTTCTCAAAAAAGCGGTGCTAGGACATTATTCGCCAGTTTTTGTCAATTTTACACATGAAAAAAAGACAGATTTTCCAATAATAAGGGGGGTGTCAACCCCTGCCTCCCCTCTGGATCCGCCACTGTGTCCATAGACTAGTATCGGGTGTTCTGGGTTTTCTGTGATCAAAACTTTATGTGTACTTTCATTCTACGTGTACATGTATAATCCTATGTTACGTAAAGATTTAATTTTTTACAGTTTATTACACGCACATGTATGCGTTAAAACTAAAATCCGCATCAAGGTACCTGTTACGCAAAACAAATTGGTATTAAGCTGTTTAGACATTTACGTACAACTACATGTATAATAAATAAACTAAATGTATTGCTGGTATTTACCTGTTCAACTGATCTTTAGTTGGTTGCATTTATACCCATACCTTTCTGGCTAAATCTTATTATTTATTGTGTAAAATAATGTGCTCTTATGTTCGTAAGTTTAAGTTTTATTATGTCATGGTTTTTACTGCTCCTTTGAAAATAATCTTTGAAAATGGAAAAAAGAACGGATATGTTCAACGGAAATCCGAAATAGTAAATACTTTAAGAGAAGGAAGTAAGGGGTTAAGCTATTAATGATTCTGGCCTCTGTATGTCTTTTTTCTTTCAGTTTACTTTAATGTTGCTGGAGTATATAGAGACAACTATTTCGCTGTACCTGTGTAAAATGTTGTGTTAGGGGCTAGCGACAGCCTGCCCCATGGCGTTCATTGAAGAACCATGGGTAGCCTTGAGCTGATATTTTCAGTGGAGTCCTAGTTGCTCATTTACTTTTGTTACTTTGTATGTATGATTTTAGTTACTTTATGTTCTTTGTTGTGTATGTCTATATTCCATGTCTGGTCTTTGTCCCTGGATTACATTCTTTTGATTACCGCTATAACCTTGGTTCCCTTGACTACTCTTTCATCTCAGTGTTGTCTCTTAGACAATTCTCCTTATAATTCCAACAGGTACCTAATTAAATCATATGCCGGTAATATTTGATATTCAAACAATTTTATACAAACGCCTTAAATTGAATAGTCTTAATTATGAAGAGTATATCTCATCCAATACTCCTTGTTAAATTGTCGCTTTTCCTTCCTCATTTCAAATATCTGAACATGTAGATTTCTACACTTTTAAAACCACTTGCGAGATGGTAAATACTATGCATATGGGTATTCAGAGAGATTTAGGAGCCAATGCCAATACAAATATCTACCCATTTCCCATATAATTTGATAACTGCTATTTCCATTAAAAGCCAAAGGATTTCTTTAACCATGCATCTGTTGAACTTACGGCCTTTTGAAATTCTCTAAATGTACTAAGACCATTTTAACCATGCATCTCTCTGCGGGTTTCGACTAAACAAATGTAATATGATGTTTATTGATGCAACGATCGTTTTCAAATGAATGTTTTATGTCAATGCTTCCTTTGAAATACTGCTGGTTCCATTGGAAAAAACTTGGATTTTTTTTTACTATCGAATCCTGCGTGTTATTATGATCGATTTGAACCATTTTAATTATAGTATATTTTGTGTATTTCATATAGAATTATATTAAATTGACTTATTCCCTCTGAATCCATCGCTGTTTGCACCAAAGTCTATCTTTTGTTGTCGAGAAGTCCGATAAAGATTCTTCAGACTAAGCTCTAGACTGTGCGTGGTAATGAGTTGAGTAGCTGGTCATTATTTTGCGGCCACTTGCTCAATAACTTCCTGAATTTTGCCGTCTTCACTTTCAGACTCTTGAATTAATTCACGGATTTTTCATTGCAAAAAGTACACTTCCTTTTCTCAAAACCTCTTTTTGCTTTTTTATTGTGTAGGATCGACTCTTTCCAAGTACTACTGCCGGTTTTCTATTTTTGTAGGGTCGCCTGTCTCCATATACTACTGCCGGTTTTCTATTGTTGTAGGGTCGACTGTCTCCATATACTACTGCCGATGTCTTATGTTAAGATTATGTATCTTGGCCATGGAAAGACAGGGGCCTAGCTGCCTATACGCAAATACGCAGTTGCGTATTTTCGGAAAAAGTAAAAAAAATAAAAACACACATTTTAAAGATGAAATAAAGGTTATTTATCACATATGCATACCATGAACGTAGTATAGGCTCTGAAATACTGGCTCCAAAATCGTTACAATTCAGAGTTTCCCTCAGGGCTTTGCCTTGCTGGACTCATTGGGGGCCTTGAGCAACCCCCCCCCCCCAAACAAAAAAAAAGACCCCTCGCCGTAATTTTGCGTACAACTAAAACAGGCCTAGCTACGCCCCTGAAAGATATGTGAAAACTTTTCAGAATCATCGTCACGACCTTAAATATTTTACTAAATAAGATGTTTTCAAATCCGTTAGTACATTTTGCTGTATAGAATTGATATTGCCATTTTATTTGCTAGCAATTCAAGGGCGTCGTTTTGCGATCTCTAGTTCAGATCCGTTCTAGATAATACTGCATGACTTAACTTAGCATCTCTCAGCAGGTCATTGAAATATCAATGTCGGGTATAATATCACAAGCTAGGAATCAATAACCGGCTTTGACAGGAATCTATCTTGGTATTAGATTGGATTAATGTTATCTATAAGGTCCTGTGCTTTGATACTAAAGTCGTTCGTAGTCACTATATTGGCTCTTTATGTAGGAAACCGGGACATTGCGTGCAAGGCTGTATTTCTGTACCTGTTAAATTTGTGGTGGTTTATTTGTATGGGAGGTTCTTTGGGAGTTAAGAGTAATAAACTTCAGAAGAGGCTTTGCATGTTTGGAGTAATAGCATACAAAGGAGGGGGCTCTTTGGATCTTTCGAGTAATAACATAAAAGGTGGTCTATCGAGTAATAGCATACATTGAGGATTCGTGGTTTCGAGTAACAACAGTTCGATTAATAACATACATAGAGAGTTGTTTCGAGGTTTCGATAAATTACATTAAAGGGGGATCTTTGGAATTTTTAAGTTTATAGCATACAAAAAGGGGGGTTCTTTGGAGTTACGAGTATAACAGTACATTGTTGGTGATGATGTAAGAAATACAACTTAAGAATTAGTATTTTGGTTGGAATTAACTTTTTATGTAATGAAAGAAAAATGTATGTTTGTATAAACCAGAATCACCGTTTATACATCAGTGTTGGATCTTGTGGATATAATTGGTGTTGGAACTACTTTTGTTGGAAAGTGTTGTTAATTTCATGCAAAAAGTAACCACAACTTTCTGAAGCAAAAGCTACCCCCTTTCTGAAATCCTCCCTTTGAAAATCTCTGGATTAGCACCTGATAAATACTGTGTAAGAGACATTGACGAAGAAGCAACGGAATATAGTACACATGTACCCACTGTCAACGTATACCAGAGTCATAGAAACCTAGATAGTTCAGTCATTATATATTTTGCTTGAGCTATTTGCCTCTGGTCATATCAAATGTTCTGTGATAGGATAAACCATGGATACATTTGAGAGTTAGGTGCAAAGAAGATTCCATTTAATGATCTCTTCCTGTCTTCTCTCTATTTTGTTACTAAGATACAAAGTTATTTTACATCCAGAAAAGAGCATAGTTTGAATGCGTTCCATTTTACTTGGGGTAAGCAATCGTTTGCCCCTTTCATTTATCGAATAAGATTTTATGTGTTTGATTTAGAAATTTGAGTGTTTGTTTTTCAGTTTTATATCATTTGTAAAGGTCTGAAATGTGTTAAAATCTGTCTTATCTTGATAAACTGACAAACAGTGTAACAAATTCATTTCGAAATGTTTCCAATTTAATATTTTATTGTACACAAAGACCTTAACCCATTTTAAGGTTAGGAATTATAAACTAGTTGTGACAAGGAAATGCAAAGATAATGGGTTTTAAAGCTTTTTATTTCAGATAATTTTTGAATTTGAATGTCAAGTTTGAGCCCTGTATTTCTTACCGATAGAAACCATCAATTCATTAAGATATTTCAGTGGTGTCGTAACAACATTCGTTTCCATTAAATACACGTAAATGTATATATCTAGTTGATCGCGAAATTTTCCCCTAATGCCGTGAATAAAATTGTAAGACCGTGAGAATTAAAAAAAATCGTCCAAGTATGAATAGAGTTATACCCCTTGGAACTGTGAATAGATTTCCATTGCTTGGTTAGGGAAAAGAAAAGAGTATGGCAAGATAAAGGAGACATACGTGTACCAAGAAAGAGATAATATGAACTGTTTTGAAATGATAGGTGGTAGATTTATAAATTGAAATTCCTGAACTAGTATTTTAGACTTTGATGGCTGTCAGGTCATAGGTCATACACAACAAATACTATGTTATATTTAATTTTCATTTATTTCATTTCACAGTTTTATACTTTTGTTTAAGTTAAGGGGGAATGTAGTATCCATGTTTTCCGGGAAATTCCGTCACATACTTTTGTACATTCATTGTTACGTTACGTTGCCACGACGTCATCTTTGTTTTGTTTTGACTCGGCCATTATCAGTAGACTGTCTTGCGATGTGTCTGTGCTTTCCATGATTTCCTAGATGTTTCACAGCATAAGAATGAATATGATAAAGATTACTTTATTGGATCAAACGCCTATGAATGGTAAAAAAATCACAGGTGATTGATTTCAGCCCCATTCTCATAATAAAAAATTACATTCGTGAGCAAATTTGCACGTGTGTAAATTTACCTGAAATTATCGGTGTCTTCCCATGTATCCTACTTTTGAAAATTGTCTATTCCCATTTATTCAACTTGGGTTTTGGGTAAATTAAGGTGTCGTTTGTTTAGCACTAAATAGGTGTCTTCAGGAAAGTGTAAAAAAACAAGTTCCTGTATGTTATTTCAACATTGTAGGAAAATACGCTAAAATTGATTAAAATTGCAAACTTCTTCGGATTTTTTAAAAGAAAAAATGAAATGAAAACAAAATATCTTATGAAATTGAAGTATAAAACATTTATATAAATTGATATTTAAAAAAAAAAAGATTTTGAATTAAAATTTCAAACTTTTAAAGATTTTTAAAAGAAAAGAATGGAATAAAAACTAAGTGTTTTTTGAAAATTAAAGTGTAAAACATTAATACAATATTTTTTTAAAAATGAAGTAGTTGTTTTTGTCAATCAGATAACTAATTTATTATAAAATGAATTGGGCCAATTTAAACTGTCAATTATCTTTATCAAAATTGAAGTTTATATGAAAAATTGTCACTTTCAATTATGTTTGATGATTTCGTGTGATAATTAACCCTTAACAAATCAAAGCTTTCATTACACTTCCTTATTATTGCATTAAGCCATCGGCCATCCAAGCATCCAAGCCAATATATTCAAGTGCTCAAAGTGTCATTCTATGGAACAGTGGTATAAAGAGGTCCTCAGTTCAAATTTCCTGAACAAATGAAAAAAATACAACTTTACCATAAAATTACTATACAAATAAAAACAGCTTAATATTATCATACCAAATTAGTACTCTTGTGTATAAAAACATATCTAAAAATCTGAGAAAAGAAACAAAAAATCACACTCGACGGTTACTTCATGTACAAAAAAAATATGCTGAAAAATATCCAAGCTTTATTTTAGAGTACCTAACCCAAGCTCTAATTAACACTTTGACTGCCAAGGCTTTTCCTTTATTTTGCCAAGGAAGAATTTGAAGATTCAAATTCAACTGTCCTGCTTATGACGTCGACAATAACCTAACGTCACAACAAAGGGCACAACGGCGGGGTGAACGAACGCAGAACGAAATAGACAAACTATTCATCATTTGGATGTTTTCGAATATATTCTTTACTGTCAAGTTGTCAACTTAGTACATATACGCATTGACGTATTTACGTACATAGAAATGTACCCAAAATAGGAAAGAAAAAAAAAGTAAAAAAACGTAAAAAGAATATAATTAGACATTTCACGAGAAGTGTTTTCAACTTGTCGATTTTCTAAATACATCTAATTTACCACATTAAACCTTTTTTAATACTTAAGCCCATACATGTAGCTAGGACACAAAAAGGTTTTACAAGCCGCTATTTTTATCAATGATGAATACATGTACATAATGTATAGTTGAAATTATATGTTCATAGTGTTTAAAATTTATCATTTTTTCTGTTTGGCTTTTTTTGGGTTATTTCTTTTACACGTTTTTTTTCTATTTTTTTCCTGTACGAAATACCTGAAGAATACATGTTGATTTAAGTAGATTGCACTGAAGGTAAAAACAAAGAGAAAAATAAAATGTGAATATTTGATCAATAGATAACGACGAGTAGAAATAAGAACAAAATTTGCAAGGAACGTTTTGGCGTTGTTTTGATATGTACAGTCTACCCCGTGAAGCACCTCGCGCATCATCACTTTCAGAACTGTGACGTCAATGACATTATTGCAGAATAATCGACTTGCTGAATGTGTAGACAAGAGTTGGTAAGCCTATATATAGGCTCTTGGCAAAATACGGGAGTATGAAAAGCCTATTTTTTAGGCTCTTTGGCATAATAAGTGTCAATTAAGAACCCTTTGTTATTAATTACCTTTGATCTCATTTATCCAACTTCTATTTTTTTTACCTGTATTACCTGAAATTTCAAAAAGTTGGATAGATGGGAATGAACCAAATTTTCATACGTATGTATAAATACAAAAATAAATTTTCTATGTTAGTGTTCAAATGTCCTATTGTACTTGGACTAACATACAAACAAAAAGAAGATGCATGTATCAGTGAAAACAAACATCCAAAATACACCGAAGATCTAGTGTAACAGGCTAGTCACCTAAAGAACACTCATGTATACCTAATCTGTACATTTTTTACATGTTATTGTCACAATATGTTTTTGGGGGTCTTTTACGAGTTTTTATTTAAGCTTTGGCAGAATGGGACATTTGATGCAAAATGTGTTATTTTAACTGACTAGTTCTCGATATAGTTTAAACTTATAATGAGCTTTTCACGATAATTTTAGTTTCTATTTAGAAAATATACACTTGAAGTAACGTAGCATATACGTAGTTTTGAAAGTGTTTTGAAACATGTCAAACTGTAATATTCATTTTCTTTGGGGAGGTATAATTAAAGTTATTTTTTTGGGGGATAACATTGAAATCACGAATTTACATATGAAACAGCTCGGTGGATGCCATTTTTTATGCAAGATACAGATCTTTCACAATTTGATAATACTGTATAAATTCAACTTTTCTTAATTAAATATGATTAATGTTTGACAGGATCGCTTTCTAAGCTTGACTTCATTGTTACGTTTTCCTGAGCTTTCGATCACCTGTTTGACATTTCAGTTTTTTAATAAGCCAATTTTAGATTGTCACTGTATAATTTGTATCGAAATTCTTTGTGCGATTTTATATTAGTTCCGTACATTGCACAAATGTATTTAAAATCGATCTTAATACGTATAATTACCTGTCGTAAATAGTGCGAATTAGATATTGTTTACACTAGCCACGTGGTTGCTAAGGCTGAGGGGTGAAAGGTCGTTGATTATAAACAATCTATCCCACAAATCAATCAACTTCCGGTGTTTGGCGGTTAACATCACAACATGAGACGAAGAAAGCAGTCTTAAAACGAAGGAAAGAAAAGGAAAAAGAATAAGTTTTTGTGCAGATATCATACGCAAAAGGATAAAATGTCGAATTTTTCACCATTACCACCCATCGAAACGCGGGGTCTTAAAGTAGCAAGAAAATGCAAAATCTGTAAAAATGGTGATAAGTTTTTTCAGGGAAAAGTCATTACTTTGGATACTCGCAAATATAGAACCTTCGATGCTTTCTTAAACGGAGTAACGAATGATGTGAAATTAACTACAGGTGCAGTAAGAAAATTGTGCACTCCTGTCAACGGTCACAAAGTCCGGGATTTATCTGAGATTGAAGATGGAAAAGTTTATGTTGCTGCTGGCTTGGAACCCTTTGATAGAAATGTTGTGTAAGCAAAACATAGTTTCTAATTGTAGAAAAAAAACTATCTGTAGGGAAGTAAAGATGACTCAGATGAAGCAAGTGCAATATTTTCATTTATATTTTAGTAGCAAGCAAAATCAATATTTCTATTTGAAAATCTGTCTGGTTAATTAATGGGGGAGTTGTTTTTTTTACAATAAATAAATAACTTGAACAATTTTTTTCACAAAATACCAACCCCATGAGCATACCCTCTTTCCTCTCGCTCTCAAAATGGTCAATAACTTTATAGCACTTCGCAATACTTCACATTTTTATCCCTTAAGAGCATCTCTAGCAACATCCATTTCAGTTTTCGCCTGTCAGATCAATCTGTAGAGATACCTGAAATATTACAGTTTTCCATGGATGGTGGGAATATTTTGCACATATCATGTGACATAAACAAAATTCAGACAAAAGCTGCAAATTCCAAACAAGAAAATGATTGCCTTTCCTATCTTAGAAAAGCTATGCTTCAATTTTGATAATATAATCAGAATTATATTTTTTTCCAAGACAGGTAAGGTTCTTGACCACAGCAACAGCGGAGATACACATACATACATTCACGTGTTTCCCAAAGTTTTTATAAACATAACATTCACTTCTTTAAATAAGTATAACAAATTAGAAAAAGACTTGAAAACTATAGGAAAAGATAAATTTATTTTTACTGAAACGTAATCTTAACCTATATTTTTTTATTTGTTTGATTGAAGAAAATGATGAATTTTCTCCATAAGGACCGTGACTTTTTGTTACTTCTGGGACATGACTTTTTTTTCGTTAGTATATTGGGGAGCCTTAAGGAAAATTTAGAAAGTACACGTAATAACCGTAGAGCTCACACTGCTTCACGGCTCTCGCTACTATGGAGACATCCTAATAAGAACATTTATACAGTGTCACAGCATGCAGATGTACACATACATGTACTTTCAATTTTCTGGGGAAGTTTAATGTACCAAAATGCTGGTCCCGAAGGCAACATTGAAAACAAAATAATTACATTGTACATCTACAAAAAATGTTGTTATTTACTAGCTGGCATACACAAATGTACATGTACCGCACTGCCAAAGGATCTTTTACTAAATTGTAGCCGTGCAAAATGCAGGGGTCGCGCTGGGCTTCGCCAATGTCGCAATTTGCAATTTTTTATTTTATCTGGCAACAAAAATAGCCAGTTGGCGATTTTCTTGGGGCCTAGGTTTTGTATATTGAAATTGACAGGAAGTTTATCAGCAACGGATATTCTCTCCAATTAAACAATTGTGTTGACGGTCAGAGTTAATTGACTATGACTAATTTACGACTGAAGGCAATTAAAAGTAATTAGACCAGGTGACTGGACTGACAATATCCTCATAGGAGGTGTCAATCAAATGTAAATATATTATTGAGCCAATCAAAACTCTCATCATCTGGTCAAAGGTCAACACAATTAAGGCCATGTGCACGTGGCTACACACAAGTTTCACAGCCCTATTTTACCATGTAATACATTCAGATACAGACTTATGTAATAACAGAATAAATTAAATCCAATTAACAATGATTATCCCATCAGGAAGTGTTTAAATACTTTGAAATGAAAGAATTGATAAAAGAAAATGGATGACATTTGTTTACACTTTTGCCATGTGACTTTTTTGGCGGGAAAATCGGTAAACAAATAGAATGGGATTCCCAAAATCTAATTAAGGAAATGCTATTCAGATATCAAGATAATTAAACAGGGGCACAATTAATGGTCCATGGTACAAATGTAGTTTCATAGAAATTTTATCACTTGACAAAAAAAATCAAGTTTGTTAAAAATAATAATAAAAAAAAGTAAATTGTATTGTACTAGGTAAATTAGACCATAAAGGGCAACTTAGGTGAACATGCATGTTTTAAAATCAGGGACTGTATCAGAATAGTAATATAGTGGTTGATGGAAGTAAAATACCTGTTTCTGGAATAGTACTTAATATTTTATGCATATGAAAGTGACAGACTAGAGCTAAAAACCTGCTTTATACATGCATCAAGAGTGAATCTTGGGTACATGCATGTCATGAATGGAGAATTGACAAAGCTAATTCACCAGTGAACTTAATACTGCCTTTTTTTAAAAAGTATAATTTTTTTTTGGCACCCTTTGCCTCTAATTTCTGAAAACAGGCAACAATAAATGGCAGCTGGCGATTTTTCTGGCGACAGAATTTTGGAAACCAGAGCAGCCCCTGAAAATGTACCTAAATTTTGTTAGCATCATACTAGGGTAAGGGAGCCTGGGATGCTTTTTGCCTGGTCTTTTTACAGAAAGTGCCATAATTTTGCTATACAAAGCATCTCTGTAAAAAAGGACTTTGGGCTCCTAGGTGTAAAATTTAAGGCTTATTTTCATTTGCAAGAACTGGATGGAGCAAGAGAGGGGCTACAAAATGTATCTCCAGGATTTGAAATGAATGAAATCTTTGAATGGTTAACAAAGTTAAGATGATCCATTGTAAATTAATGTAAACATTGTCATAAAATTGTTATAACCATGTACAGTGATTTTTCTAGCGCTCATCATTTTTGCCAATGACGAAGGACTTTTCAGAATGACGAAAATAATTGAGTCTCATTTGGTCACCTGAAATTTTTGAAAGTACAAAAAACATTAAGAGTTGTAAGCCCAACATTAAATGTTAGTTACATGTTCAATGTATGAACAGTCTCAGGTTCCATGATAATATTCACAGATAACCAGAAATCTCCCCCAAGTCATGCATGTTTATATAGGAAATTTAAAATATTTCATTCATTGATTTTGTATAAGTCACCCCCACCCCCTTATATGGAAGTGTTAACAGGTATGGTTTCACTGTAATTTATTCATTGGTAATGATTACCATGGTTACCATAAATATTTTTGACCTAAGCAGTTATGACAGTATAGTGTATACTTCAAAAGGAAACTTTAATTTCATTAACAAACATTTAAAAGATGTCAAAATATTTTCTTTTAGAATCAACTTTCTTTCAAGTTAATTTTACAAACGAATTAGATTTTTAAATGGAAATGATTTTGATGGAAGTCCTTCAACACAATAAAAATTCTTTTATCAATAATCCCTTTATATTATTTTATGGATTAATATATACGTGAAAAGTGGCTTAAGAGATGTGATATAAATAAACCATATAATAACTAATAACTTGACTTACTGGATTAATATAACCTTTTAATCAGACTAATGAATTGTACATGTATTTCACAGCTTGGATGAATGCCTGTAGAATTGGCATGTTATATACTGGTGTTATTGTTCGCCCACATTTATAATCAAGATCTGTCCATTTAGGCCTAATACTAGCAATTATTAAAGGCCAATAAATGTCTTATATACATACATGTATGTAGTATATCGTGTATAAAAATTTCTTAATGTTTTAAGGGAATACACCTTATCCACAAAGTTATTATTGCAGATATTGTATCATTGTAATGTTTTCAAATTGTTAATTTATTTCAATAAAATTACTGTCGTATTTTTGTACAGGTATTAAGTTTGGGTTCTCTATGGCCATACAAATGATAATTCGAGTGGCATTTTACAGGCAATATATCTACATACATGTACATGTATGTACAAGGCAAAATTCCCTATCCTACCAAACTAAGGGTGTGTACAGATGTATGTAGGTCAATCATTGTCAAAGGTGCAAATGTCCTGGTCTATCTAACAGAAAGTTGAACATTAAATTAACATATGATTTGAGTTACGAAAATTTGCACAATTTTTTTAAGAGTTGGTCAGGATGGGTGAAACAGACCATATTTTATTTTATTTAAGGCAAACTTTGATGACTACAATTGTATAATAAATACAATTACTGAATGTACTATAAATGTAAGTTCACCTCATACATGTATATTTTAGCCTTTGGTATTCTAATGTAGAGCAAATATTCCATGGGTAGATGTGCATATAATAGCAAGTTCTTTACACCATGGCTAAGTATCTACTTTCTTAGTCCCTTACAACACAAATTGAAAGGATAACTCATAAATGCAATCGCATGTTCTGTGGGCTTTCATCTTTTATTCTTTATGTCTGCGACAAATCTTTTGTATTGAAGTGCCGGTCTATGTCCGACTTATAGATGGAAAAGGTTGTAAGCCTACATAGAATTTCTTAATTATTCAGCAGATTTACATTGTATGGCTTGTGTAAGAAATCTTTCTATTTTATTAGAATGCTATGAATCAAGTCTTAAGAAACACTTTTGGAATACTTTTTTTTTTAAATTGAGTGTCCACACACACATGATTTAATGGTTTATTCCTTACAAGTAGTACTATAAAACACTTAAAAGGCATGTAATTTAAAGGGATGTGAATATTTACATGTAAGTCTTCATTTGCATTTTTAAAATTTTTTTCAAGTACTTACATGTAGGTACATGTATATATATATAAGGGTCTGAAAAATTCCCAACGATGTTAGAACTGTCAAATTTGCGATGCAAATTTTTGGTCGTCCCCTCCGTGGGACTCGAACTCGTACCGCTGTGACATCTATGGCAACACCGCCTGCACTAAATCCAACTTCCTAGACCATACATCGTGTACTAAGTTACAGCCCTAGATTAATCCTACAATGAGGAATGACCCGGCCAGCGAAAGCTATATTTTTATATAGCCTAGCTGGCCGAGTGGTCTAGGGCGCTGGATTTAGTGCAGGCGGTGTTGCCATAGATGTCACAGCGGTACGAGTTCGAGTCCCGTGGAGGGAACGACCAAAAATTTGCATTGCAAATTTGACAGTTCTAATATCATTGGGAATTTTTCAGACCCTTCTATAAGTTTACGTTATCTTCCCTGTATCAATTTGATCCGATGGAGCAGTGTAGCGAATAGAGTTGTCACATTCTGAGACGTTGTATATATATATATATATATATATATATACACAGTGTACATGTATATAAGCTATAATTTATTGATGCTAATCTTCAGTCCTGTGATTTATGATCTTAATATTCGATAAGTGACTTGAAAAAAATTACAATGATAGTTTTGCTTTTCATTCAAATTTTTACTCCTCACTTTTTACTCTTATATATAGACTATAGGAATCTAAAATACGGTTTTACCTTTATAGATACCAGGAAAGATATCTAAAAACTTATTTGGTTTCCAATTTCACAGCTTCCGCAAATTCTTGCAGAGTAAACTCTGTACTTCCCAGGGAGTTGTTTTGGATTCCAAATTCTATCGCCATAAAAATTGTCAGCTGCCAATTCTTTTCACCAATTTTCTGAAATTAGAGCTAAAATTGTACAAAAAAAAATTAATTACTATAATTTTTTCAAAATATGACAGTATTAAGTCCACTGATGATTTTTCTTTGTAAATTTATCAAAATAACACCTTCATTCATGACACAAATGTACCCAAGATTCACTCATGATGCATATACATGTACAAAGCTGGTCTTTAACTCAAGTCTTAGTCAGAATCTAAAACTTTTAGTCACTTTTCATATGCAAAATAATAAAGTACTACATGTACTCCAGAAACAGGTGTTTTATTTATCATGTTGACCTTTGTCCTTTATGGTCTAATTAAATTTATCTTAAAATATTTTGATTTTTCATTTATAAATTTTCAACAAACTTGATATTCTTTTTTCAAGTGATAAAATTTCTAACACACTACATTTAGTTCCACCTACAAATGTATATGTATGGAGGTTGCATTAAATTATTGATCGTCATTACCATTTGAAGGTCTTAGATTTTAACAATCTATTTTATAATGCATTTTACAGAATATAGATGGAATTGTTTCAAATCTAATAGATTCATTAACTGATTAATTCATCAAAAATTCGTTAAACTATAATTTTAATAAATGTATGATTTACACATATAAAAAATAAGGGTAACAACAAAATTGCACTAATAACACTAATCCAATTCATAGTCAGGTCAAATCCACCATAAATCTGGCAAAAATAGCTGTACTTCCACCAGAAAAAGTCAAATCCACCATAAATCTGGCAAAAATAGCTGTACTTCCACCAGAACAAGTCAAATCCACCATAAATCTGGCAAAAATAGCTGTACTTCCACCAGAAAAAGTCAAATCCAACATAAATCTGGCAAAAATAGCTGTACTTCCACCAGAACAAGTCAAATCCACCATAAATCTGGCAAAAATAGCTGTACTTCCACCAGAACAAGTCAAATCCACCATAAATGTGGCAAAAATAGCTGTACTTCCACCAGAACAAGTCAAATCCAACATAAATCTGGCAAAAATAGCTGTACTTCCACCAGAACAAGTCAAATCCACCATAAATGTGGCAAAAATAGCTGTACTTCCACCAGAAAAAAGTCTGATTCAACATAAATGTGGCAAAATAGCTAAAATTCCACCAGAACAAGGCAAATCCAACATAAATCTGACAAAAATAGCTGTACTTCCATCATGACAAGTCAAATCTAACATAAATCTGGCAAAAATAGCTGTATTTCCACCAGAACAGCTGGTACAATAAGTAAAGCAGTCTTATGAAAAAGTTACATGTATATGTATTGCCCTTTTGCCTGTCAAAAGTGACTTCTGGAATACACAATCTCCCCCTTTTACATACAAGTCAAAATATTTATACACATACATGTACATGCATTTTGATTTGAGGCAAACATAAGACAGATTTTGTGTATCTATCAGGCAAGTAGAACTCAATCATAGGCATTTGAAAAAATTCTTTATAACTGAAACTGAACTGTGCTATGTTTATAAGAAAATCTACAACTAATTATTTATGTCACCTTGTGCCTAAGTCTAGGGCTTTATAGGCCATGTACTTTGTAATATTTCACATTGAGTTGACACCTCTGGTTGTTGGTAGTTTTCCCAAGCTTATTTTAGAGTACATTTAAGCATGCAAGCACATTGTCATAAAAACCATAAATTTTCAACGATCGTTTAGCAAAATCTAAGGAAATGAAATGCATTATTTATCAATATAGAAATTGGATAGAAAATGAACGTCATTCCTTTATGATGTAGGGAGAATTTGATGATATTTAAGAAGATAATTGTAGATAATATCTCCTATAGAAAATGATTATCTAGAATCTCCAGTGATTTTTTTACTATCATTCTGTTTGATTTTTGTGGTATTGAGATTTATAATAACGTACATTCATGTTTTAAAGAAGTGGCCTTGTAAATTTGTCACACATACGATGGAGAGTACATATGTACTAACTAAACTTATTAACAATAGCAGTTATAAGCCATAATCAAGTTTTTCTGAAAATCCCCATAATTTTCTATACTAGAAATTCATAAAAATAATTTCTTAACCAAATGAAAAAATATCAATTGAATAGTACATATATTTCAGATAATTTTCCTTCAAATTAATCAAGTTCTTAGTTGGAAATTTAATATTCTGGCTGTATGCTTTAATTCATCTACATGTATTAACGGTCCTGAATGTTCACTTATATAATGTAATTCTGATCCTTTTCTCTGATTATACCAATCCTACGTGTAAAGTCTCTTACATTTTGTGATAAAGCCGTGATTAATTATGAAGATTAGAATGTTCGCTGATAAATGATTTAGTTTTTAAAATGTTTTGGAGGTCTTTGTTATTAAGTGTTTTCGTGAGGGGTTCTTGTTATAAGAAAATGACATTAACTTAATATATACATCAGATCATAAAGATTTGTCTATTTGGTTACAGGGGTACATGTACATGTAATTGCTGTTAATGTCATGGTCAAAAATATTTCTTATGTTCTAATTATTAAACTTTCTGAAGGTTTTGTCTTCATGTCATGCTTTTAATGGATGAATTAATCTTAGGAAAAGAATTAATCACCAAGAAGGTTGATGCTGTAATTGAATCATTTAACAGTCAAATGTCCAATGCAGGACAGGACTGATAAAGTGGCTAGTACTAATACATTGTGTATATGAGCAGAGGTTGAAATAAAATAAAATTTAGAAGATGATTTTTTTCTGCTTTAAAATGGAATTCTGCTTTTTCAAATCCAAATTTTACTAATATTCTGTTTCTTTTTTCACTGTTTTGCCAGTTTTCAATTTTTAGCTCACCAGGCCTTATTGCCATCACTTGGATATATATTTGCATATATCTCCAAAACCGTTAAGTGTTTAGCATGATGAGATCTATCTATGGTTAAATTTTCATTTTGATATGTGAAGCCACGTCTGAATTATTGCCCTTTTTCGACGTTTTTTTTGCTATTTTGAATGTCATTTCTTTCAAAAATCTTCTCCTCTGACACCACCTGACCAATTGGAACCGAACTTGGTATGAATGTTCCTTGCTGTATCGTGCATAGAACTGATGTGGGGATTTTTTATCCATTGAAAAACATGGCCACCATTACTAAAAATAGAACAAAGGGGTCAGACAGTAGTTTTTTGCATATATCTCCAAAACTGTTAGGTTCAGCCGAATTCCGATTGGGGTAAAAATTTTCAGCATGATAAGATCTATCTGTGGTCAAATTTTCATTTTGATATGTTAAGCCATGTCGTAATTATTGCCCTTTTTCGACATTTTTTTGCTATTTTGAATGTGATTTTTGGTCCGTCGAAAATAATGGCTGCTGTTACTAAAAATAGAACAAATGGGTCAGACAATAGTTTTTCACAAGTATCTCCCAAATCATTTGGTTTAGTAAAATTATTTCTATAGCTGAAATGACCCTTACTGTAAGGCCTTCAAAATTCGTCAGGGATCAAAGTTGTCAGGTGACTCCTGTAAGAGTTATTGCCCTTGAAAGATGAAAAATGACAGGTTTTTTTTGTTTTTTTTACAGTTTTCAGCCATTATCTTTAAAACTATAAGAAAGAAACTTTATATCGCTGAAATGATCCTAATGATAGTCCTTCCAAAGTCTTCTTGAGTCAAAATTGTTGGACAACTCCTTGTCAAATTTATTGCCCTTGAAAGACAAACTTTAATCAGGTGAGCAATTTAGGCTCCTGGTAGCCTCTTTTTTTTGTTGGGTCTGCTGATGCTGACCATTTGTTCATCTCAACCTTAGTATAGCCATACAGTTGTAATATATTAAATCAAATGAATATCCATTGATGGTTAATGGCAATATAAACTTAGAAATTCCTCCTGAAAGTTAGAAAGAAATTGGCTAGTGATTGTAAGAAATGATTATTATGCTGCCTATTCAGTCTCTGATAAAAGACAATTTATTAGGACATCCTATCATGTCATAGCGAGGACTTAGTATGAGCCAGTGTAAGTGTTGTCACATGTATGTGTTTGAAGAAAAAAGAGGGTTGACAGTTTCTTGTCAACCATTTATATGAAAAATTGTCAAAAATTTTAAATTTAAAACAAAAATCATCAGGGCCATTTCAGTTGGTTTGAAGAAACATCTGTGTAGTTTTGATTCTGGTTCTCTTTAATCTCTTTTTGTCCCCGTTGAAAAGCAACAAAGGGACACATGTGTAGTAATGGTATTTGTCCATCAGTCTTTATATCAGTGGTACATTAAGCTGTATTTTGTATTTTTCAGTTATACACAAATACCCACTGACAGTGCCAAACGTCAGAGACATCGTAACCATTACAGAAACAGATCTGAAGATAGGGTAAGTTTACTAACAATTCCATTCCTCTTCAGAAATCATTCAGAAGCCAAGATAAGTGCCCCAGTTGCTCTCGAAAGGATGAGCATTTCCTGTTTCTTGCAAGATGCCTGCTGTGTTGGTGGATGTCCTATGAAAGAGAAAGGCTATCTATGACAAATGGAGTTAGTTGGTCAGACTAGAAATAAACTTCCTTTTTTGTCAATCAGGTCAAGATGATGACCTAGAACTTTAGAAATAAGGACTTGAATCTATGGATTATATTATTGTTCAAGAGTCCCTGACCCAGTAGTTTTCTCAAATTAATATAAAATACTTTCTAAATCAAGTTATAATATTGCAGTTAGTTTTTCCATATGTTCTTTGAGTTCATCACCACTGCTCATGTTTTCTACATTGATATATGTGTTCTCGTATGTTCTTTGAGTTCATCACCACTGCTCATGTTTTCTACATTTATATATGTGTTCTCGTATGTTCTTTGAGTTCATCACCACTGCTCATGTTTTCTACATTGATATATGTGTTCTCGTATGTTCTTTGAGTTCATCACCACTGCTCATGTTTTCTACATTGATTTATGTGTTCTCGTATGTTCTTTGAGTTCATCACCACTGCTCATGTTTTCTGCATTGATATTTGTGTTCTCCTTCGACAACTTTTTATACAGAATGGTATATAAGAAAAGTTTCTTATTGTAGTCTTACATGATGCACTTAGTACTGAAGCCAAGAGTAGGTATTTTGCAGAATTTATTTTGGCATGTTTGGACAGACTAAAAATTATAGTACCCTGCAAAAATGACCTGTTATACAGTTTATTGTTGTGGTTGGTATTTCTCTTTCCTCTAGCTTTTCTGTTTCATTGTTAAATGGTTGAATAGGCCATCAATTGTTTTGTCAATATTTCTGTAATTATGGTGATCTGTCTTGAAATGCATGTTAAACATGCTGTTGTACTGATTGGTGTGTAAAAGCTTTAATTACAGCAGTCTGTTGTGGAAACAAAGGTCTTTTGCCAGGAACTTCCTCAATTATAATCCATTCCCTCCTGTACAGTAGTAAAGGCTTGGTTTATAATCCATTCCCTCCTGCACAGTAGTAAAGGCTTGATTGCTCAATATTGTTTGTAACATGCAGTGTTGTGGACTTTTGAAAATTGTTGTTTCCATTTAAAGGAATGATTTCAAACAGCTTAATTTTCCATTATAAATTACTTTGGCTTGTACATATCAATAGGTCACCTTTCCTAGTTGTAGAAATTTGAGGTCTTGTTTTAGAAAAAACAGCCTTTACCAGATTTCAGGGGTAAAATTTACTTTCTTGTATTTTTCCATATATATTTCAAATAAATGGTTTATCTACTAAGAGCCTCATTAAAGTACATGTATCTGTGAAGAGAGTTTCCAGGACCTAGGTTTTAAATGAAATTTCTAAGGTTTTAGTTCAGGTTTTGGTTTCGTAAATCATCTCATATCCTTCCTGAACTCATATTTATACCTATCAGATCACTTGAAATTGAAGATTTGAGGAAAACACAGGACTTGAGAAAATTCTCAAGTTGAGATTTTTTTTTATGAAACCCAGGCCAGAAACTTCTAACAGGCACTAATTTGAACCCCTGGGGCCCTTGAGTCAATCAAGGCTAGTAAATATGGTTCCTTAAAAATGTAAGTTTATATTTTTGTTTTTATTTTATCAAGCATGAATTCAAAGCAGTTTCAGAAATTAATGGGAGGTTTCTGATCCAATTTTTCTCAAAAGGGCTTCATCTACTAATTTTTGCCAAAAATTTTCAAAATCTTCCAACTGAAAGGGTGTTCCAACCTTCGTAACCTTTCCCTTGGATCCACCATGGTTTAAGTTCTCAGCTTTCTAACAACATTTTTGACCGGCAGGATTTTCACTTGCCCCAGCAGACAGGATATTTTCACTTATCCCATGCTTTGTTTACTTTGAGTCTTGAAACTAGACCAGCTAGGCTGCACTGCATGATGAAATGATATTAGTTTTAAAGACTCCTGTCAATATCTCTGGATAATGTATCTGATCGGCTTTCTATAATCATGTCATCATTATATCTTCCTTATCCTTTTTTCAATAGATAAGTTTAAATTAAACATTTAAGCATCAACATTGAGAACCATTGATTTTCATTCCTGGCAGTTTCTTGAATAGATGTCATTGATTCCTTCTTGTGTTTTGAGAATATATTTGTCTTGTTTGCTGATAAATTTAAATTGTTGATTTTTCTATGAATGATATGGAGGCATTATGGAGTAATGTCAATAAAATATTGAAGAGCTCTTGAGTCAATACTCAGGCCCTGCATGACACTGGATAGGGTTGTTTAGGCCAGAAACAATCTTCATGCCATGTATTACACTGCAAGGTCTGTTCAGGCCAAAAACTTGATAGTCAATACTCTATCCCTGTATGACACTGGACAGAGGTGTTGAGGCGAAATGCTTGAGAGTCAATATTAAGGCCCTGATGGGTTGGATACTTATGCCAAATGTTTGAGAGTCCATATAAAGGCCCTGGTGGATTGGCTGTTTATGCCCTGCTCGTTCTGGAAGTCCTTGGATGAGCAAAGTATTGGTCTCAAACTGTGATAGTTACTGGAATATTTATAAAGTGTATCAGTCATTTGTATTGATACATGTATGTGAAGTGTATATTATTTTGGAGAAGTACATTTTTGGGGGGATTTAAACCTTGGTATTACTGGTAACTTTAGTTGGATTTTCTAACAATGAATTAGAGTGTAATTTTTCCAATATTGGTTATAAGATCATTAAAGTGTTGTAAATCAAAATATATTGGCTGTCATAACTTTATACTAAAATCATCAGTCTTTATTTTTCCATTATAATAATGATATTTTTGAAGGTTTTGTTATAAATTTATTTCATTCAAAACTGGAAATTCCTATGGAAAATTGAACTCTATTGAAGAAACACCATAGTTCAATCCATCATCCCGTTTAATAAGTTTTTTTACATGTAGTTTTTTCCCAGATGAGTTTTTGAAAAAAAATGTGTGAAGAAAACGGATGAGTATCAAGTGCTTTAGATTATTACATTTTTACATCTTTGAAATTGAAAATACGACATTTTGATGAGAATACACAGTTGTTAGTCATTGATTGTTAATTCAGATCATCCTTGGCAAAGATTTCTAGAAAGTGTAAAAATGTGTTTTCATGGTAATGGACCATTTTTGAATGAAAGGTGAAAAGTTATTATCTATACTGTTTTGAATCATGACCAACAAAGAAGAAGCCAAAGTACATATGACCATCATTTTATAATCATTTATTATTTTATGAATGAGAATCAAGCAGTCGTATGGTTCTAACATTAATTAACCTAAGTATAGTCACACTTAAGCCTCTAAAAAAAAAATAGAACATCGATCTTCTCCATTGGGACAAACAGATATGTGGAACAATCTTATCTGGAGGCACGTTGTCAACAAGGCCTTTAATTCCCTTTATCATGGAATTCCAATACAAAATACGTGGTCTCTAACATTGGACTCATGGTTGAATAAATTAATGCTATTAGTACATGTATGTATGGCATTTAATAATCCCTTTCTTATAGGCATATATATATCCTTCTTTTTTGAATAAAATGAATTTTCATTATATGTAGTGTTGGATCAGTGGGGTGGGTATTGGGGATTTAATCCCCCTCTTTTGTTGGGAATTTTTTTTTTTTTTTTTACAAAATTTGAGTCTGGACCCCTTTTCCAATTTTTGGTTCTGAATCTGACTCCCCTTTTACGGATCCAACCTTAAATATTGGCAAAAGTTCAATCAGGGTGGTAATCTTGCCTAGTTGGGAATCAGTATATACAAGAAGTGTCCACTCATTTCTTCTGTCATGTCATTAGGCAAATAAAATATCTGTGTTTCTGCTAACATCCTCTGAAAAAGGGTAGGTCAGATAGGTACATGTGAGTAGGTTTTTTTTTTTGACTAGTTTGTTTTGGATACAATTTCAGGCTTAAACAGTGCTTGTCAGAAATTGCAAAAAAATACCTAAGGGTCAGAAGGGTTAGAGGAATCACTGGTAAAATTTTTTAGGCCTTATTCTGTAAAGTTCATCTGAAAATGTGACTCAAATCTCTAAAGCAACAATTTAGTGTGCTAATCTGTTTAAATTCTAGACTCATCAATTTAACATATCACTAAGATCAGGCTTTTAATGCATCTTTTAAGTATACAGTGATGTCATCATGAAACCTATCTTAGTATGTCCCATGGCAACCAACAACAATCTAAGTATGTCCCATGGCAACCAACATGACTGTGTTATCATCTTTATATATCCCATGCTGAAAATATCCATGACATTAAACTATGGACCAGAATTTTTTACATGGAATAGTTTTGAAATCAGCTATTGAATCTCAAGGTTAAAAAAAGACCATAATGACTATTGTGGTGAAAGGGAATCGATCCATTTTTACTCCTTCATTGTATCCAGATAATTTTTTCCAATGCCTTTTACATGCTCAATTGATAAAGACGCATATTTTTAAAGTTTGTGTAAATATAAGAATCAAATCTACGAGATTTTATTCCCTGTCTGACTATTCAATTACTTTTAAAAGATCTATTCTCAGAGCTTGAATTATAGGATTTTTCAGTGGTTGATCCTTAATACAAATTTTTTCATAGTTTTGTTGTTTGTTTTTGTTTATTTCTAAAATCAAATTTTCCCTTAGTAACATACTATATTCTTTAGAATCATACTGTATACATTGTACATCTCTTCTTTGGTTAAGAATTTTGATAGCTGGCTGATTTACAAAAATTCTTTATTTCGCACATTCTTTCTTAAATGATGTATTATTCGTCTGCCTGGGAGGTTACATTTTATGATCAACTCTGCAGGTATTTCTAGAAAAGCAAAGGATGCTTACCCTACCGGTACACCTAATCTGTGCTCCCATGTGTTTGTCTATTTTCCCCGTGTGGTGTTTGTCCTTGGAATATATTCTTTGGATTACAGCTCTTTCTTCCTGGATTCTTCTTTCTCATTTCTTATGTTTTTTACTTACATTTTTCTTTTCCCAACATATGCATTCACGAGGCCTCCAAGGCTGTATTTCAAGATATCTTTAGCAGATTTTGACTGTTGAAAGCCTTCAATGTGGATTTAAAGAGGATGACATTTTGTAGAATTTTTCAATCCGGTATAGAGGTTATCTACCTTTTTTTTGCGTTTACTCACCATAAAGATATTTTATCTTTACATGGTCACATGATAAAGGTCATCAAGGTTTTCAATATTTTAAAACTTATATTTTTTCATATCTTCTGATTTTATCACCAGAAAACAAACCATATTAGTTTAGAAAGATCACAGAACATGAAGTCTGCTAATAGATAATCCTATTTATAGGTTAATCCTACTTATTCTTTTTTTTTTTACTATATATATGCCCAACTTATAAGACCTTTTTGCTCTTGTTGGCTTAGCATACTTTTTAAGGGGAGAATGTGACCAAAAAAATACTGACCTCATTTACCTATTGACTGTAACTGAACTCATTCCAGGTTGGACATGAACAAAAATTTGAGTTTGTGGTCATACAAAACATTGAATGTAGACTCAATTAAAAACTCATTTATAGTAAATAATGGTGTCACAGTTCATATTTTTACTCAGACATTAATATTCTTTAAAGATTTAGCTACTAAAGTTCGTTGAATTAAACACCTAATAAATGAAAATATGAATTCATTAAAAGTGTTAAATTTGATAGGATTTTTTGGTTGAAATGTCGGCCTACTGCATCGTCTTAATAGAGGATGAAATCAGGCATCAGATCTGTTTCAATATGATGTCAATAAATTAAAGGCATCTATTTGAGTGGAGGTTTACTCTATTATAAAGGCTTTATCATCCATTTTTTTAGTGTTCTTTTGAAATAATATGGAGATCTATATTATATTTATGTGTATTCAAAAATTTGGTAGATTTGGTTCTATTTCATTGAAATAATGCATGCTGTGTATAGTAATTGATTCAATCAATTTTGACACTTTAATTTGATAACTTTCAAATTTGCAATTAATTTGATAGGATACAAATGTATTAAGATTTACCAATCATTATAATTTGACATGTTTGTAATGCTTTAAAAATGTTGAAATATACAATTTTCTGTAGAAATAGTATTGTACCTTGTAATCTCAATTCACGTGAGTTCAAATCTGCATTGAAGTACAAAAGCAGCACAAATAAACAAATAAAATGTCCTTAAATTCTATAGCAGTCAACAATACCTTCAACTTTGAATATTAACTGTTGGTGTTACCTTTTATGGATATTGTTACATGTCCTTTAATGAGAAATTGCCTTTTATTTTGTCTTGATTTTTCTTGATTGTTTCCTTGGAAACAAAGTTGTGATGGTGTGTATAAACACAACTATAATGGCAGATTTGAAAAGTTAGAGGAAGATGCAGGTCACTTTGCAGAGTGTTTGGAAAATTTTTTTTAGAGTAATTCCTGATCACTTGCTCTAGGTGCAATACACAAAAGTAACATTGTTCATTCATGTTTTGCTAACTGGATGGGTTCTGTAATTTAAATTGATACGCATATGCCTTTTCTTGCATTTTTACTGTTTTAACTCATGCTTTGTCAATTTTAGGGAGAATGGATGCCTGTCAGTTCTGCCCTTTGTGAGACTATTGAATTAATTTTCACTTAAAACTATGAATAATTTAGTTTGATTTGTTACAAACCTTTTGATTGGTCATTTCTCTTCTATGCAACATAGGATTGGTCATTTCTCTTCTGGGCAACTAAGGATGTAGGTCATTTCTCTTCTGGGCAACATAGGATGTTGGTCATTTCTCTTCTGTGCAACATAGGATTGGTCATTTCTCTTCTGGGCAACATAGGATGTAGGTCATTTCTCTTCTGGGAAACATAGGATTGGTCATTTCTCTTCTGGACAACATAGGATGTAGGTTATTTCTCTTCTGGGCAACATAGGATTGGTCTTTTCTCTTCTGGGCAACATAGGATTGGTCATTTCTCTTCTGGGCAACATAGCATAGGTCTTGTCTCTTTTGGGCAACATAGGATTCGTCATTTCTCTTCTGGACAACATAGGATGTAGGTCATTTTTCTCCTGGACAACATAGGATTGGTCATTTCTCTTCTGGGCAACATAGGATTGGTCATTTCTCCTGGGCAACATAGGATAGGTCATTTCTCTTCTGGGCAACATAGGATTGGTCTTTTCTCTTCTGGGCAACAAAGGATTGGTCATTTCTCTTCTGGGCAACATAGGATGTAGGTCATTTCTCTTCTGGGCAACATAGGATGTAGGTCATTTCTCTTCTATGCAACATAGGATTGGTCATTTCTCTTCTGGACAACATAAGATGTAGGTCATTTCTCTTCTGGGCAACATAGGATAAGTCATTTCTCTTCTGGGCAACATAGGATAGATCATGTCTCTTCTGGGCAACATAGGATTAGTCATTTCTCTTCTGGACAACATACGGTTGATGATTTTTCTTCTGGGCAACATAGGATGTTGGTCATTTCTCTTCTAGGCAACAAAGGATTGGTCATTTCTCTTCTGGGTAACATAGGATGTAGGTTTTTTTCAGTTGACTAGCTTGCTACTGTGATACCATTAAAGTCAATTAGTCTGCAGTCCACAATTCAAATAATTAGAAACTATAAGTAAATAAGCCTGTAATGGTGAAACAAATCGTAGTTATGACTTGAATCAAGATCAGGATTGTTTTTAATATTTGACTAAGCTATGCTTGTTTAAACAACTTCGGGACAGCTTACCCTTGTTCATAAACCACTTACTGGTTCAGCTTCATGACAGGGATTGACACTAACAGTAGTCCAGTTTCACCCTAATTTTGGAGAGGACTACTTGAAAATTGTTCATTGGAGTTCTATGGACAAATATGCCTTATATAATCATCTCACTGTAGCTGGTGTCTTAAGCAACTACTAGCAGTGCTGGGTTCTGGTCATCTGACAGTAGCTGGTGAGTTAAGCAACAATTAGCAGTGCTGGGTTCTGATCACTAAGAGGCAGTTCAAAGGAACTACATGTGCATGTATGAATGATCTATAGATGTGATTCATGTCATTTTAAACAATTTATTCAAATACTTTCTGTTTTGTGGTTCACCCTTTAAAACATCTAGTGGTTAGTTAAACAGTTATTTAACACAATAGACTACATTTCTCTGCATTTAGAAGATATTTAGGAGTAATTCATTGGTAATTTATCATTTTATTGTTTGTAAAGTACAAACAATCGCAGACACCACTGAACATTTTCTAGAGAAAGTGAAATAGTTTCTACTCCTTTCTCCACAACGATTAAGTGTCTACTTGTGTTTTTTGACATATTGGGTTGTGAATTTCTTAGGTAGGTCATGATAATGTCGTATATCTCCGTGGGACTATTTCTTTCAGTCTGCCTCTTGCTGTGATAATGGTTGTTAATCGAGATTAGGTTACATTGCCCCATTATCCCCCAAAAAGAAATGTTATAATAGTAGTTCATGCACATTAGTAATGTATGATATTGTGAGAAATATAAGTAGATTTATAGAGAAGTAAAGTTACTCAATGATGGGGTAACACATATCATTTCATATAGACTTTGTAAAGTGTTCAATGATAACCTATCATTTTCACATATGTGTCTCAAATTATTATTCAGGATATTTCATTTTTCTATCTTTAAAAATGACACAGGGGTTTAAATGCATACTAGTCCTGTAGTAAAAACAATTTTGTCCACCCTGAGGACTGTAGAAGTACAATTATTTGTGGAGTACTGATTTTAGTGGTTTTCATGGGTTTGGTAATCCATGAATTTTGGTTCCCAACATAAAAGAAATTTCCACTCACTTTTTATAATAAATTCTAGAATCTACGAAATGATCATTTTCCTCTTAACCACGAAACTTGGTACCCACAAATTACAGTACTATATACTATGTTTTTTGTAATTAAAACCTTTTGGTTCTTATTTTCGGCAACATCATAATTTGAGTTTGTAACTCAGCAGTCATAGCCTAAAATCTTTGTAAGCATTGATTTCATGTAATTAGTAAAAATTCTGTTGAAATTTATTTCAAGAAACGGCTTTTAAGTGTTATTGCATTCTACAATCAAAACTGAACCAGTTACCACTTGTGTTCAGCAATAACTTGACTGAAAAGATCCTAATGTAGTGCATTATGGGTAAAAATTAACTTCTATATAAAGACCACCATTCTGATGCGACCATGATTTTGTTCTTTGGTGGTCAGTTATGACAGATTTGTCAATAAATGAAATAGCCCTTCTCTATAAATACTTTATATGACTAATGATGACATGGCTCTCCATGGATGTACTTTTGAGGTAAATGAAAACAGAATTCTTCTTAAATTTTCTACTAAAAAATAGAACTTTTATGATGCCTTAGCCCAAGCTTGTTCTTTTGTTCAATGATGTCATAAATGTGAAATGAATTTTCGAGAGTTCTGAGGTCGTCAATGTTTGTTTTCAATTTTGTTGCAGTTGCCACTCTTAAGCATTAAGATTTATCTTCCTTTGGTTCAAATATTTGTTTTCAACAAAGTGTGAAGTGGGCTTTAACTTGCTTTATGTGTACCAAGAACCATTTATAAAATTTTGGGTGTTTTATACAAATACACCTAACCCCACATGTCTCTTAACACTTAACTACAATATACAAAATATTTGTGGAGGGCTTTAAATTTTAAATAAAGTTGATATTATAATGTATATGAAAGGTCGTAAATTGTCTTGTCTTGTGTAATAAATTATGAATATTTGCAATTTTGTTATTTGATGAAAAATTGAATGCACCAACTTATGCATGTACTTACTTTCTCAAAGTTAAGTTGTAAAATATATAAAACAATTGAGGAGAAATTTGATGATGTCTTGATACTTATGGTAACACCATTTCGTCCCCCATCATTTTAGACAACTAATACTGTACAAAAAACAGTGAACAGTGATTTTGAAAGCAGGCAGTATAAAATGATCGTGGGCCCTGTATTATTAAAAAAAAATCTTCATTTTCTTCAAATTCTTGAGTTTGTCTTTAAGTGATTTAATTGGTTGATACTTGAGTTGAGGAAGGATTTGAGGAAAATCACAATTTGAGATTTTTTTATGAGACCAATCTCTGGTGTCTGTCCGCACCCTTTTCATTCCAGTTTACTTTGCCTTTACTTTCGACTGCCACTTGGTTCTTTAATAGAAGTTATTTATTAGTATGCTGATTCAGACAAGAGCAGCATTAACTTCTGCTTGACAACTGTGCTATATTTTTACTGTGTAGGGTGAGGGTATATTTTAATGAGCTTTGCTCACAGTTTTTTTAGTTAATTTAAAACTACCTTGAAACTCCAGACTTCCGAGTGCCACAAAAATTGAGAGATTTTTAAGTGTAAGAATATTCTTAAAGTCTATGATGACTACAATCAAAGTTCTTAAAATTTGATGTCATCACAAATGGTTAAGAATTTTCTCAGATTTGAGTAATTTTCAAGTTTTGTGGCCCTGGAGCCTGGTACATTCTAATAGCAGAAATGAATCCCTTCTACATACTAACTCACTGACTATAGATAAATTGGACTTTGTGACTTCCTAGCTTTACAATACAAGTACATGTAGTTAAAAGAACTTGCTTTTATTGTAGGAACTGCACAATTATACATCGATGGGATAAAATCAATTGACCTCTCCAGACCGATTTGCCAACATTTTTCGGAATTTTTCGATCAATCAGATTTCAAATGGTCTTTTTATCAGACATCTTTAAACCACAGTGTTGTAAAGTTATAATATTACTATGTAGACATCATTGTAAACATTATAAATGTGTCTGTATCTAAATTACACATTTAAATCATAATTCTTAAGATATTCTACTCACAATGGGATATTTAAGTACCCTTTCTTATCACAGCCCATTGTAGGTACTAGGCAATAAAGATTCTGGTTTTTTAGAGAATTAAATAAGACCATGACATCTTCAAAGACTTAAAGTTTGGGTGCTGCTATCAATTGTACAAATGTTTGAGAATATTTTTCCCATATACTGCCTTCAGCTTGACTGCTGCTATCAGGGTACAAATAATTGAGAGCAATGTAGAACATGTAGACTATAGACTATAGAGGTCTCCCATTCAGAATGGTTGTTAATTAATAAAGATACAAATGTTCAAGTACAAATTGCCAAAATCAAGTCTTCAAATGTCTTTACTTTTGCTAGATCTGTCCAAATCGGTCCTTGCAATTAAATTAACTTACTTATCAATTTATATACAGGTATATGTACATTGTAATTTAGTGAAATATCCTATTAAACTTTCTATCTAATAGAAAATGGGTTAAAATTAGCATTTCAGAATGAAAGGTCCATGGTCAGTTGAAATTTAAAGCCAACGATCTTCATGTGAAATTTTCAAGTCTTATTGGGGAGATATAAGTAACAGATAGTTCTTGCATGATGTTTACTCTTTATTTGTATCAGAATGAGTTGTTTGAATGACATTGTTCGGCTTTTTTAACTTTCTAAGGTTTCCAAAGCAAAAAAGTTGTTTTCTTAATTTGAGCTGGTACAATTGCAGATTTCAATTGAAATTGACCTCGAAATGATCACAAGAGCGATTGAAATCTTTTAAAATGGTATGTTTGAACTGACACAATAAGAAATTTCAATTTAATATGACCCTGGAAACATTTACAAGGGCTTTTGAAATGGTAAAAATGTATAGAAAATATAAACTACTAATAATAGTGTTGACTTGTTACATTTTGATACCAATTTGTTGGAGAATAATATTTCTGTCAATGTTAAAGTCAAGTAGGGGTGCCGTGTGTTTCTTTGTCACGGTGGGTGAACACCATGATGTGTATCTGAATTTGATTGAAATCTTAATTGTATTTAGACATTTATTGTGAATTCTTTACATTTTGGGAGTTAACTTAATCTGTATAAGTACTGTATCTATTATATATCAGTGGTGTTCACCAAGTTGTCCACTAAGTTTTAGATTTCACAACATTTCCTTTGGGTGGCTTTATGCATTATTTTGTATGGTTTAACTTCTTTTTTTTTTTTTTTGGGGGGGGGGGATGGGGGTGGAAGAGAACTGCCATATGTAATCACAATCTGTTGGTAAGAACATGTGCAGTATTATTATGACACATAGAAAACTGCTTGTCTCATTGATTTATAAAACATGTTGCACTTTACTGAAGTTTCTCTGATTTTGTGATGTCACTGTAACTGAACTCTGTATCACTTAATACCCACCTTGTAATCAGAACTTCTTCAGAGAACATCCATGTGAGGTAGCCACCTTGTAATCAGAACTCCTTTAGAGAACATCCTTGTGAGGTACCCACCTTGTAATCAGAACTCCTTCAGAGAGCATCCTTGTGAGGTACCCACCTTGTAATCAGAACTCCTTCAGAGAACATCCTTGTGAGGTACCCACCTTGTAATCAGAACTCCTTCAGAGAACATCCATGTGAGGTAGCCACCTTGTAATCAGAACTCCCTCAGAGAACATCCTTTTGAGGTACCCAGCTTATAATCAGAACTCCTTCAGAGAACATCCTTGTGAGGTACCCACCTTGTTATCGGAACTCCTTCAGAGAACGTCCATGTGAGGTAGCCACCTTGCAATCAGAACTCCTTCAGAGAACATCCATTTGAGGTACCCAACTTGTAATCAGAACTCCTTCAGAGAACATCCATGTGAGATAGCCACCTTGTAATCAGAACTCCTTCAGAGAACATCCATTTGAGGTAGCCACCTTGTAATCAGAACTCCTTCAGAGAACATCCATGTGAGGTAGCCACCTTGTAATCAGAACTCCTTCAGAGAACATCCATGTGAGGTACCCAACTTATAATCAGAACTCCTTCAGAGAACATCCTTGTAAGGTAGCCACCTTGTTATCAGAACTCCTTCAGAGAACGTCCATGTGAGGTAGCCACCTTGTAATCAGAACTCCTTCAGAGAACATCCATGTGAGGTAGCCACCTTGTAATCAGAACTCCTTCAGAGAACATCCATTTGAGGTACCCAACTTGTAATCAGAACTCCTTCAGAGAACATCCATGTGAGATAGCCACCTTGTAATCAGAACTCTTTCAGAGAACATCCATTTGAGGTACCCACCTTGTAATCAGAACTCCTTCAGAGAACATCCATGTGAGGTAGCCACCTTGTAATCAGAACTCCTTCAGAGAACATCCATTTGAGGTACCCAACTTGTAATCAGAACTCCTTCAGAGAACTTCCTTGTGGGGTACCCACCTTGTTATCAGAACTCCTTCAGAGAACATCCATGCGAGGTACCCCCTTGTAATCTGAACTCCTTAAGAGAACATCCATGTGAGGTACCCAACTTATAATCAGAACTCCTTCAAAGAACATTCATTTGAGGTAGCCACCTTGTAATCAGAACTCCTTCAGAGAACATCCATTTGAGGTACCCAACATATTCAGAACTCCTTCAGAGAACATCCATGTGAAGTATTGATCTGAAGTAGGGTAGTCATAATTACCTTCTGTCCATAATACCTACTTAATTTGGAGGCTGGATTTTGAAGCAGGTTTTTTACCAGGTTCTTTGATATAACATGGATTTGAATATTTTATGGAATTTCCATGGTACAATACTTTCTTGTTGAAGGTTTTTAAGTTTCTGCTGAGAAATGAATTGGTTGCTCTGAAATTTTAAGATATGCTACTTTTTTAATCTTTGAAAATGTGTACTTTACTAGTAACTAATACAATGGCATACATTTGAATTGCAACCTCATTTTCAGTGAAGTCCAAGTTGCTGCATAGAAAAAAAAGGTGTTTTTATTTTCTTTCAATGATTGTATATTGTGGCAGTTGTTTTGATCAGTTTCTTGCTTCATCCTTTGACTGACAAGTTACATTTGTAACAATGACAATGAGGTTTGGTGTATCTTGCTTTTTCTTGTCTCATCTTTATACTTTTACTTACAAGTAAACTTGAATACTGAACCCTTGATAAAGGGCATCGTTTACTATTCATCTTATTGATTGGTTGGTATGGGTTTCATGATGAAAACATTGTTTCTCGGTTAATCGCTCTACATGCTTCCAATTTCTTTTAATTGCCTTTCAGGTAAATGATCGCCAAGGGTTACATGCTTTTGTTCAATTAATGAGTTGGAGGTGCAACCAGATTTACTTGGCTAGCCAACCGATATTTAGCTGAACAATTTCTTTGGACCAAGTTTCTATATTTGTGCACCTATTACTCTGACATGGAATATATATTAATATTGATGTCATTTCTAAAACAGGTGTTAAAAAATGAAATTAAAAATTATAAGTGTAATGATCAATTATCAGCATTATATAGGATCAGCACTGATTGGTTTGGTAGATAACTGGTAATGATATATAATGCTGGTGTTAAAATAGAGATAACTAGGCATTTTGTATTTAGTATTGAAGATTTAGAGATGTCAGTTGTTCATTGATGGTCACAACTTTAGTTAATGTATACTTTCAAATATCAATTCTAGATTGATGGCTAATCTTCAAATACAAGAAATTTCTTGACTCTGATGCAACTGTTAAATGTGTCTAATGATAAACAATCTTTAAAATAATGTCATTTTCACCATCACTTTACTCCTTGTATGTTAACTTAGATATAGAGTTGTAAGATAATACCATATGGATTGTACTGCCCACTTCTACTTTCTGCAAAACATTTTACCCATAAAGTTTGTGCATGTCTTCTTGGTACTTGTACTTGTTCAAACTCTACACACAATCTACTTTGGATGTGATTTATTTTTACTGTTTTGGCCAGCAAGAAAACCCATAGAAAACAAATTGTTGCAGAAGAGTCCTATTATTATGGAATAGTTGTTTGGTATATGCAAGTTGGGAAAATAAGTAGCAGTGAAATAGAATTGATGTCTTAAATAAAGTTGGTTTATGGCATCTTTGCTAGTATGAATATAATAGTTTACCCAAGTCTAGAACAATCTATCATTTCAACTTCTAAAGTTGCAGATTTTCAGCATGACTTCAATTATAAGTCTACCCTGTTTTACCCAAATTGATTGCCCAACATAATCCTAAATATCTGTTTACACATAAAACACCATTGCATAATATTTTGACAACCCCCAATAGATTTTGTCATTTATGAATGGAATAAAATTATACATTAATGTCAATATATATCAATATTTATAACGTGAGTCAATATTGGTTATATTGATATCTTACTCCCCAATATAAAAAATGAATTAGATATCAATTATGTAACTAGTTAAGAGACTCACAGAGGAAGTGTTAAGAGAATTTATTCAGGTGATTGAGGCCTGTAGAAGGGATTTCTGATTATTAAGGCCTGTAGAAGGGATTTCTGATGATTGAGACCTGTAGAAGGGATTTCTGATGATTCAGGCCTGTAGAAGGGATTTCTGATGATTCAGGCCTGTAGAAGGGTCCACATTTATGTTCAACAGTGGAAGATTCTGGATTTTTCAAAGTTTAAAATCAATGTCTTAGGAAAATTAAAGTTCTCTATTAAGTATCAGTAAATACAGTTGATGTTCCTGGACCTTGGAAAATGAAATAATTAAGATCCTAGGTCATCAGTTGGGGAATTCGTACCTCAGACTTTAACAAGTTTGAACCCCTGCTGAAGTTTGACATTGATTTCCAAAGTAAGCTAACATTAAAAAATAAGGTATACATTTACATGTTATTGGAATTGTCATGGTGATCTGTACCAAATTATTGTACATAATAAAATTTGCAGTGTAAATGTACCTGGTTCTCTTGAATAACTTTCAATTTTTTTCTTTCCAGATTGTACCAGCACGTCACAACAAAACTTTTGAAAATATACAGCCTAAATATAACACTGTTAACACACAAAGTTGTAAAATATCGTAAGTATAAAATGTATACTGAACTATATATCTACCAAAATAAATGATATATGTGCATGATAAAAAAATACAAAAAAGATTTTTTAGTTGAGTCATAAAGAAAGCTGGGGGTCTCAACTAAGCAATAAATAAACATGAAGAGTGCTATTTATTACATTCATATTGTTGCCTATGTAAGCACTTACTGTAAATTTTGCAAGATCAGTTTTTTTTCACTCACACCAGTGCAGTAAAGAGTTAGAAGCGATCTGATCGGTAATCAGTCTATTACTATATTACTGATGATGTCATAGTTTATGTTGAGCCATCACTCCACAGTATTGTAGAACTGCCTAATTTTGGTCTTGTAATCTGATGCTTTGTAACATTTATCACTTTAAAAAATTGTCAAGCATCTGTAAATCTATATATCTAGAAATAGCTGAAGCCAAGGCCTTCAGGATGTAGTAAAAATTTTCTGGAAAAAAATTACCCACAGCATATAGGGTTACCATAGAAACCATGCAAAAATATGCGAAAATTTGCAAAAAAGTTCATAAAATCAGGTTTAAAAATATCAAATTTCCCACAAAATATCTGAAATTTTTATTTCATCCCCTGAAACTGTTCAAACTTTTTCCTGTGAAAACCCCTTCCTCATATGGGCATCGCCTGTTAGATTTTGAGCTATTTCACTTTGTAATCCACTTATTAAATTTAGCATGGTGAAAAATTGACTTACTTTCACTTTCTAAATGAAGTCAAATTGTCATTGAAAAAAAGCCCCTTCAACGTTGAAAATATATAAAACATTGCAAAATACTTTTAAAAGTCTCCTTTTTTCAGAAAATGTTTTATCAACAATAGATTCTTCATTTTTAATCACTATAGCAACCACCGGTTTCCATTTATGTCATTTTTCATCCCTAGCCAAAAGTGCGAAACTAAACTAAACTGTGGAGTGCTGGCGTAAATTGTCATGTATATTGTCTCAGCTGATGATGAACCTGAACTGATCCTTGCACATATTTTATGGATCGATACCTGCTCATTGACTGATTATTGACTGATCATTGACTGATTATTGACTTATCATTGATTGATTATTGACTGATTATTGACTTATCATTGATTGATTATTGACTGATTATTGACTTATCATTGACCGATCATTGATTGATTATTGACCAATTGCTGACAGATACATAACTGGTGACTGATCTGATCATGGCTTTGTTATTATGTAAAACAAAGGATTATCTATTCATGTAATTTTCAGAATTTTATGAATCAAATATAATGCTATTGTCTATAGATGGATGAGTAGAAGACTGATCAGAAACTGATCAATAATTGATGACCGTTCACAATTATAGTTGCATGGATTGGTTCAGGTACTGTACAACCTTCTTTTTATACCCTGCCACACAAAGTGATGAGGAATTACATAATTCCCTCTAGATGTTAAGTGTCCTTCCATCTGTCAGTCCCTGGATGGTTTCCCAATCATAACCTGAGAACGGAATTTTTTTTTGAAACTTTTGAGCTTGGTTATGATGTTCTATAAAACATAGTAGGTTCAGTTCAATTTTCAGCAAAATTTAAAATGTTGTTTTTCAGCCATTTTGCCAATCACCTTTTTCACCACATGGCAGAGTGTCACCTAATGTTTTTCTTTTTCTTTTTCAGAGTTTTTCTCAATAAGGAATTTGAAAAGCCACCTTTAAAAGTGACACTAGATCCTTTACAACAGGCTAACACAAGGGAAATGGAAAAGGCTGTCAGGCTTAAATGTCAGGAAGCATATTTCAGATTTGATAAGTAAGTTTAAATCACTTCTAAAAATATAAGGAATAGTTCTATGGATTCCATTAGTAAGTTGAAAAAATGTATGGAAACAATTGGTAGGTTCCATACAATTAAGTAAAAAAAAAAGAGTTGATAAAATGTGAGGAGCCATTCTATAGATTTGATTGTTATTTATAACAAAACAGAAAATAATCCGAATGATTGCAACAGAATGACTTACTCATACATTCAGGAATTATATCTAGGAATGAACAGTTTTAAATCATACTTTTTACAAGCTTATCTGTCAAAATTAGCATAGTAGCACCTGCAATAGACCAATCAAATTGTTCCAAAGGGAGATAACTAATCTAAATTGTTGAAGTTTTAGGCGGGGTACTGTCTACTACGTTTAGGAGTATGTATTATGTCTGAATATGTTTATAGATGGGCAATACGTTTTTGTTGCTGTATATATTTTTTTTTTTAAGAATGTTAAAAAATGAATATTTAAAAGGTAACAAGAATTAAATATAAAAGAAATAAAAACATGATACAATACTAAAAATGAGGACCACATTTCCATCTTAAGGCTTCCATCCAGGGCAAAAAGTACTAAACGTGGAGAGACAGACCACTGTTGACCAAAGGGACCTTGATTCTGTATATTTTAGGTTATTCCATATGGATGGTCGACCTGTTGATGATGTCAGGCAAATTGAAAATGATGGCCTCTATGTTGCTGTTGATCAGTTTGCTAAATTTGAACATGGAGACTATACACCTCATGGCAAAAAACCATTGTCAGTGCCACTATCACCTAGATACAAGTAAGTAAACAAGCCTTGAAGAGCTGGTCATATTTTTTTTTATTATGTGGAGAATTAATCATACCAGTTGTCACAAAGTCATGTTTGTGAAATCTAATTGAACAAGCCTCGTAATAACTTATTATTATGTTGAGAGGTAATCATGCTACTAAAAAGTCTTCTATTTGTGAATTCAAACTTAATGGATCAAGTCTTGGTGAGCTTTTTTGTTCAAAACCATTAAAACATTTACATCTATTGTATTTATCTAAACAAAACTATTACATGACAAGACTTCGGTGATTCTGTTATTAATTTTATATATATATTTTTTGTTTTTTAGTCATGAGAATCTTATTTGTGTATTATTTATGATAAAAAAGTAGCTTTTATAAGGGAAAGAAAATTTGTATGTGTATTGATGTTTTTATTTTATTTTTGTAGATTCACTGAGACCAAGTATTTATGGAAAGACAAGTGAGTCGTAGATAAATAATTATACTTAATATTCTTGATGATCAATTGGAGAAATATTTTGAAATTTTGGGGGAAGGGGGCTCTCAAGTATGGAAAAAAATCATGAAGACAAATTTTTATACGATTTTAAATTGTCAGTATTTTGTTTTTTTTGTTTTTTTTGTTTTTTTTGTTTTTTGTTTTTTTTTTTTTTTAGATTGTTAGTATTAGTTTTTAAATGGAATTCTTTTCAAATTTGTCAGCCTTAAATGTAGACTCCAGAGTAAATGTAGACTCCAGAGTATAAAGCTCATCTTGATTTCTAGAAATATTTTTTTACAAGTTTTAAATTATGATTTAGTTAAAGATGTTTCTGAAATATCTGTAGAAGTTAATAGAGTGAAAAGATCTAAATAGTAGAAATTCCAATTATATGTCTGTTATTTGAATATAGGTTATCTAAATGTAGGCCTTAGGTCAATATTTTAGTGTACGGGGTAGGTCAACATCTGAATGTAGATCAACCATAGGTCAATATCTAAATGTAGGTGGTAGATCAACATCTGAATATAGGCCATAGGTCAATATCTTAATGTAGGTCAACATCATGTATAGATGCAGAATATAAGGCTTCTTCATTTCTTTGTGGCCATATGAAATTTATTTAAAGATTCTTGTCCTAACATTTTATTGGTGAGGCAGAGTTCAGTTTCACCAAATCTTTATCTTTCTTTCCTTGAAGTAAGGATTTCAAAGTCTACCATGCAGGTCTGCCTAAAAACAAGAATCATCAAGGGTCTAAAATTACTTTCAAGAGTTGAAGGTCTAGGACTTTTCCTAGATTAAAATCAATGGTCCACTTGAGGACCACAGAAAGGTTTTCCTGTCCATGATCTAGCTTAATGAAGTTTCAAAGGCCAGGTTATAAATTCAGGGTCCCAGACCACAAAGTCACCACTATTTTGAACCAAAGGAATCTTTAAATGAATTTTGATTGGCCATATAATGCGTTTAATTCATTCATGTGCTATCATAATGAATACCTGTCTAGGCTAGTGGTTGTGTGGAAAGGGTTAGAACACCCAATCAAATGACTCACATTTATAACCATATTTTATGTAAGTTCATTTAAAATTGCACAGAGGATAAGATGTGTTTAATTTCTAGCAATTTTTCATTAAAATTATTACACCTTTCCGTCAAAATCTATTGAAATGTCAGCACAAATGTTTCTATTGGAATTCAAAAAGGCAAATCAGGAATTAGCATATATCAATGGTTTTAAGCTCCTGAAATATGTCACCTAATGGAGAGTAGAATTTTTTTCAGATATCTTTCACCATTTTTAACCTAAAATCTTTGTGATATTACATACTACTGAACTGATTTTTTAATTTTTAAGTTAAAAACAATTTTTGTTTTTTTTTAAGTTTTCTCAACGAGTACAAGACCAAACTTTTATCAATCCGTTGATAATATGTAAAACATGATATTCTCTTTTGACCTGAATTTGAAGACAAAGGAATCTAAGAAAATAAAAACTCTTAGTATTATTTATACCCCCCTATAATGATGGTGTCCATCGGATAGAGTTGGTCTTCCCTTAAGGAGATAGACCTGCAGTAAGGGACATAACTCTTGAAATCAGTGATATGTTTGCAGCATACTCAATTTCACTGAAAGCATATCAAGCTTTCATTTGAAATAGAATGAAATGAACCCAAGTTGCTTTGATGCTTACAGGATATTGATGTAAAATGTTGAATACAAACGTTCCAATGATTATTAAGAGTTGTGTCCCTTACTATAGGTCTAGCTCAATTGACAAATGACAATTAATGAAATTCTATAGGTAGTTAACTGGAAAAATATAGAAGGAGATTTTATTATCTATTGAAGTTTTAAATCTCCTCAATTTTCTAGTGTAATCCCTCTATCCCATGAACATCTCCATTTTACTCGCTCTAAAAAATTGCTGCTTACTGTGTGAAAAACCATAATTTTTAGGTAGGGGTTACAAAAACACACAATTTTTTATAACGTTTAGGAGGCTTTAAGGCTGCTTCATTGCTTCCCTTTTCACACATCTGCCTTCATGATCTTTACTTTCTGTTTTGTCATCATATTCAGTTTACATGCCATTTTGTTAAATATTATGCTCACCTAGTACAAAGGTTTAACTAATGTGCTCACCTGGAATAGTAATACTTTTGAAGTCATCATGGTGATGCAAAAACAGTAACAAAATGGTGCCTTCTTTGTTAAATATCATGTAATTAGTCCAAGCAAAGATCAGGCAGTTTAATGTGTAATCTTCACCATGATACAGGAAAAATGAATTCATTCCTTTTGTCCTTTGAGAAAGGATAAGGGAAAAGTTTATTGAATGTCCATCTTCTCAGTTCTTTTTAGAAATATAGGCAATGTTTCTGTGAAATATCAACTTGAGAGTCTTAAATGATTAATGAAAAATCCAATATCATTTACCTGATTTTATATGATTGCCTGATCTTTTTCCATGCCTGTATTTAACATGTCATGTTCTATGCTTTAGATCAAGTCTAAACGGTCCAGTTGGAAGGCATAGGTAATTTGTAATTCTGTAGTAATTAGTTCAGCTCAGCTCACTCGCTGTCTGTCTGGCTGTTGTTAGATTGATTAGCTCGATAGCTACCTGAGCTTGGTTGTCCTAAAATTAACCATACTTTAAAGAATTTTGAATTTACGGTTATTTACACTTGTGACATTTTGTTAAGTCGATCACTGATCATGAATTTACTTTCAGCTAAATTCAAGATTAGAAATTTGGAATCTTAATAAATCTTGCTAGATTTTGGACAAATTTGGTTGAATTTGAGAGAACCTGGTTAAATTTGGGACAACCTGGCAGAGGTAATAGCAGCACATGTTCGTAACATTTTCATTCTTATCCCATTCAGATCAAGTCTTTATGGAGGAGCTGATAAACGCCCTAGGTAAACTATTGAGTGTTTTAATCTTATTTGCAACAGTTGCCATGGTTACAGGGTATACACATTTTTTTATAGAGGTGTTGCTTTTATATTTATATTATTTTGGCTTTTTCAGTTGTTTGAAAGAGAAAATGTCAATTTTTTTTTTTAAACAATTATGAAATTTGTTTGAAAGTTATAGGAAAATATTTCATAGTGGTATTAAAATGACAGTGTAGTTTTTTGCTTTAGAATACAGGTACATTTTTTCATGCTTGGTTATGGCTGGAATATTTATCTTACAGTAAACATAGAATCTTTCAAGGGAGTACTTATTTTCACTATTTTTCACTGAGGACTGGAATACAAAAAGACAGATTTATTTAATTTCAAGACCACAAAAACTAATAACTGAAAATGTTTTTCTTATAAACAATATACTATAATGAGCAACTCATTGAGTTCATACGTTTATAGTTCAGTGCCCCAACTTGGCAACCAAAAAAAAAAGAAAAGAAAGAGGGGAAACTGTTTATTCATCATATTTATCAACATTTTCAGCATTACAAATTTTGAAATACTTGTAGCACTGAGGCTTCATTCCTTGTATGGCACATTGTGTAGAGATTTGGCTTCATAACTCCATAAGTTTAGTTATGAATACTTCTTGTGTACTGTTTTTTGGATTGAGAACTTCCTACATATTTCATTCTAATGCTGCTGATGAGAGGTAACTCCTTGAAACACGTGTACAGCATATCAAAACTTGCTATATATATGATTGGTATTTTTTGTATTTTATGCAGTCATATGTCTTTTTTTTTTCTTTAAAAAAAACTTTAGTTTAAAATTTACTGAATTACTTCGAACTCCCAAGATCATGGCACTTGTTTCTGCCTATAAATTCTGATCTCTGTAGTTATTGGAAAAGGGATTTAACAATTGCAGAACTGCAGAAAAATTCAGAAAAAATAGCAAATAAAAATCTTTTAATATACAGTTAAATGTTTGACAAAAAGAATTCCATGGTAGAAATATTTACAGAGAACTTCAATAATTATTGTTAATGATTTGGCTAATTGTTGCTGATTTTTATTTACTTTTTGTCTTGAGACTAATAAGAACTTTCCATTCAATGAAATATTGTACCTTGATTGTTTTCTGGGGAAAATACTATACATTGAAACAATTTAATATGATTTTTTAATTTGAAATTTTGAAAAACTGATTTATCAGGTTTCAGTAGAGATATATTCTTTGTGTGTGTAATTAAGATTTCAGGAAAGGAAATAGGTTGCATACAATTCTCTGTTGTATAATCTTGTAACTATGGCAACTTGTGTTTAAGATTATTCCTTTCCACTATGTTCAATCCTGTAATTAAGATATGATGTTATATATTGAAAATTTATAGCACATTCATTGATGATGTTCAGGGGAGTTGTACTTCCTGTGATTAAATGAAAATTACCTGTTAATCTCACTCATGTAGATGATTAATGAACTTGTAACAGACAATTCAATAGATATGGGTGGGAAAGTTTCAACTTTTATATTGTCCAGTCAACTATCTAAAGCTCATTTGGTGATTGATATTTAAGCAGTGGAAGACCAGCTCTATTACCTGAACATAATCATTGTTTTTGCTGTAAATTTCACTAAAGACACCAACATAATGTTGAATTTCACTCACATTATAATGGCTTCAATCAAATCCTTATAAACTACAGTCTTCAATTACATCTAAATGTTTAGTGTGCAGTTGACATTTATCTCTAAAGTCATAAAATAATGCAAACTACAAATACTTTTACAAATAGCATGGGGACCAAAAATTTAACTTTATATAGCCTGAAGCATATTTTATGACATTATTTCTTCACCAATTTACACTTCAAACATTTTGATAAGTTGACCAATGGGTCTATTAATTGATTGGTAAAATATTCAAAACATTCACTCACCTGCATATTTTTAGAGGTTTTTAATATTGCTGCAAGCATTCAACTGATATTTTACTCACATTTTACTGCTTAAATTCTTCAATATTCATTTCTCAAAAATAATTAAAAACTTCTCTTTTTTTGGAACTGTTATATTGGTTTTTTTTATACCTGAATTCAAACAGAAATTTTTGTTTGCATTATAATGTAGAAATTCTTTGATAAATTGACCATTTTCAGAACAAATTGATCAGCTGATGCAATCAAGTGTAATTTTTCAACAGTAATAAGATATTGTGTCATAATATTACCACTTTCATCATTTAGAAATTAATAATTTGTATTACAGTTTCAAACATACATTAATTATTTGTTATTCTCTAAGGTCATTTGCCAATAATTTATTTATGTTTTCTTTGTACATCTAACAGCTACTTTTATGTTCTTATTTTCTCAAAATCTAACTACATGTAATTGTAAGTTTGATTTTTAATGTTTCTTTTTATCCATCATATTCTAGTCTGACCAAATTACATATGTAATGTTTTGTTGTATTTCTTTGATTGATTACCAAGATGTTGGTCCTAACCAAACATTGATTATACACCTCAAAAACATGTCTGTTCTTCTGTTGGTCATTTCCTTTGTAAGAAAAATTGAATCCCAATGGATAGATTGATATCATATTTGGTACACAAGCTAAATTATTTCACATGATTTTCACATGAATTTCACAGGACTTTCACCTGAATTGAGCAAATAAACTTAGTGACAGAATTTACCTGAAATTTCACGTGAAATAAATTTGCCTGTGTATGTGGTCTTGTATATATAGGGCATATGTTGTAAGCAGTTTGATTGCTGTCTGATATTTACTTCAGTTTTAATGCTATGTAAGGCCAATACAAAATAAGTCTTGTTTCCTGCTACCAGCAAGAAAAAAAAATAGGGTAGGTAGGTAGGGAAATAATCTAATTTTCACAAACATATTCGAGTTGATAAAAAATAATCTAGACATGAACAGTGCTTAATACAAAATGCCCATACAATGTTTATGGTAGGCACAAAAATCTAGGGAAGGTAAGAGAGCAGGAAACAAATGTGTTTTTTTTTTTTTTTTTGGCCTTAGTAGGTTATGTATTTCACAATTTTTTTTTTTTTTTTACTTATTGTTTTATGTGAGTTGCACTTACTGTGCACCTGTGTTTATTATAACTTGTTCAGGACAGGTTTGGTTGTAGTCTGAAGCTACTGTGCACCCGTGTTTGTTATAACTTGTTCAGGACAGGTTTGGTTGTAGTCTGAAGTCACTGTGCACCCGTGTTTGTTATAACTTGTTCAGGACAGGTTTGGTTGTAGTCTGAAGTCACTGTGCACCCGTGTTTGTTATAACTTGTTCAGGACAGGTTTGGTTGTAGTCAGAAGATCATGACTTCACTATTAGTAAATTTGGAAAGGCTGTTTTCATAGTGATGTTTATTATTAATGGTCATTTACCAAAGACAACTAACTACACTTGAAATAATTTTTACTATTAGTGATAGAATAATTTGAGAGGACTTGAGACAACACCCCTGTCAACTTGAGATTTAGATCAAAACTTTTACAAATCTGCAATGACACCGTTTTCTCATTTTTGACAACAAAAGATGAAATTTGTGTCATCTTAAGTTTGAAGTTAGTGCTTCACTTTATCACTTTCAATTTTTAATTGACAATGTTTTTACACTGTGGACAAAACTTGTCACATTATTAAGAACTGGAGGCAGAAAAAAATCATTTTAAATTTTCTGGAAAACTGAAGGTAAAAAAATGTTTTACACCTGACATTACCCTTGTATTAACCTCATTTGACTTGCACGTTTCTAGGGTCAAAAGAATGTGACTGTCTGTTTTATATGCTTTATTTACCTTACACCACTTAGACTTTTCACTACATTCCATTTTAAATTGATTCATTTTTGTAAAGGACGTAATAATTTGATAAACAGATTTGATTTTTAGACCTTTCAATTGCAAAAGTCATTGAGACCATTGTCAGATCTGACATCAAATAAAAAGAAAAGTTTTAACTTTTTATGACAGCAGTTAAATCTTAAGACAAACATTGCTAATAACAAAGTAAGTTTTTAATGGGGGAGAACCACTTATGGGTCTTTTATTGAAAGTATTATGACAATGTTTACATTAAGTCAACTTTCCTGTCCCAGGGTGACTTGGTTTGTCACTAAGGAACTCTGTGAGATGACTTAGAAAATTAACACTCATGGACTCAATTAAAGGTATTTTTTTTACCTACACATAAACTGTTTTCCTTCTCACAAACAGGTTTTATAGGACTAAGATATCCAATAATGGTTATATGAATCAGTGCATTTAAACATAGGTTTTGAATTTAGTTTTAAATGGTATGTAAAAGTTTCACTTAAAAGGTTCATTTGCATTCACTTTTTCATGCTTCCCAATTTTAACTGTAAAAATTTATTAATGATCATTACATTCCAGTTTTTATGAGTTTTGATGTTAATTTTAAGTTTCAGTTACAAACCTTAGCAAATCAGTTTTAAGGGTGGGTTTAAATTTCATTATAACATTTTAATAGCAACAAGTTAATAGTGAGATACGGGGTGTGTTGGATATGGATTAGTGTTCAGAGTCATTGCCATGGTAAAACATTTCCAATAAAGTTGAATTATGTCTCTCCCCATTTTGATGAGGAGACATTGTTTTTGGCGGTCCACCAGTCAGTGTGTCCATCACAAACTACTGAACTAAATTTTACGAAACGTGGTATGTAGCAAGAACATCATTTGCAGTTGTGCATATTACCAGGAAATTTTGATCCCCAAATTATTGTAGGAGTTATACCCCTTTAGAAATTTGCCAAAATTCCTCATAAATTACCTTGTCAGTGCAACTCCTCTGAAACAATTGAATTAGATTTTATGAAACGTGGTATGTAGCAATAACATCATATGTAGTTGTGCATATTACCAGGAAATTTCGATCCCCTAATTTTTGTAGGAGTTATGCCCCTTTAAAAATTTGCCAAAATCCCTCATAAATTACCTTGTCAGCGCAACTCCATTAAAAAAATTATTCAGAAATTGTATGATAATTGTTAAGAAGCCTTTGCAATATCCAAGAACTATATTATGATATAACTTACCACAAAGAAATTAATACTGAAAATAATCTAAAATTGGGAAACCATTTCTTTACCTCCGTAGCTTTCATTTCTGCTCAGAACAGTTTGCGGTACGGGGGGAGACATATGTTTTTGCAGACAAAAAACTAACTTTAACTTTTAAATTTATTCACTTATTGAAGATATAAACACTATTGCGATTAAAGTAACAATGTTTTCAGACAGTGTTTTGTTTCTTGTCCAGTGTCATATTATAGGAATTGGATGTCAGTCCTTTATATTGATGTCCTGAAACATTAAACACTTTTGTCATCATGAACTAATGGATTGTTCCGGTGTATCCATCTGCACCATGAGAACTGATTTGTTTTTTGTGTCATAGTTTTCCTTTCCTCCTTCATTTACCCTGGACTTGAATTTTTAGGAGCAACATGGCGGGTTTTTCTAGAAAAGCAGAGGATGCTTACTTTATCAGAGCACCTGGTCCATGCTCCTATTTTTTTGTGGAGTCTGAGTTGCTCATTAACTTGTGTTTCTTTGTTGGTTATTTACTGTTCTGTGTTGTGTGTGTCGATTTTCCTGGTCTGGTCTTTATCCCTGGATTACATTCTTTTGATTTCTGCTGGTGTCCTGGTTCCCTTGATTGCATTTTTAAAATTGGGATGGTTTTGTTTGAGAAAATGCAATAATAATTAATGTTTTCATTAAAGTCATAAAACTGAGAGCATAATGTCATCCCCTTTACAAAGTTACCCAAAGTTCCTTGAACATGTTGAAAATAAAAACTTCATAAAAGTTAATAATTTTTTTAAAACTCAATTAATTACCATAGATTTTAAGGTTCTTTTAGATATGGGTTGGGTTAACCATTTGGAATGTAATAAGCTGAAATGTTCCTTAAAATATAATATTTCATAATAACTTATACAATGATTTAAAATGATACAACATTGCTAAAATGGATGATAATTTTAATATAATTTCCCTTAGGTAGAAATCTCCCAAGTTTTACTCTTGTATATGTAACTGTACAATTAAGGATGTTCACTGATTGGTTTAAGAATAACAAGACTTTCAATGGGTTGTAAAATCTTAAAAGATCACACTAGAACAATAAAAGAAGAAAAAATAAAGGGGTCACTGTGCTAATTTTTGACTTATAAGCTTTTGACATTTTGGTGGGAAAAGGATTTCTTTAGATTTTCAAGGTTTTATCTGTTAAAAACACAGAAGAAATAACAAGGATTTCATGAAAATTTTCCCAAATATCATTTTAAGTTGAGTTCAATGAAATTATGAGAAAAAAGGTGAAGGTAAAATGATACTAATGCTATGAAATGGAAAAAACCTGATGAGTCTGATCAACTGACAGAAACAAATTAGTATTTGTCATATTTATTCTGTTTTAGATGTTAATGAAAACACCAGAACAGGGCAGTTGTCTTCCTCTATTATCTATGAAAACACCAGAACAGGACACTTGTCTTCCTCTATTATCTATGAAAACACCAGAACAGGGCACTTGTCTTCCTCTATTATCTATGAAAACACCAGAACAGGGCACTTGTCTTCCTCTATTATCTATGAAAACACCAGAACAGGGCACTTGTCTTCCTCTATTATCTATGAAAACACCAGAACAGGACAGTTGTCTTCCTCTATTATCTATGAAAACACCAGAACAGGGCACTTGTCTTCCTCTATTATCTATGAAAACACCAGAACAGGGCACTTGTCTTCCTCTATTATCTATGAAAACACCAGAACAGGGCACTTGTCTTCCTCTATTATCTATGAAAACACCAGAACAGGGCACTTGTCTTCCTCTATTATCTATGAAAACACCAGAACAGGGCAGTTGTCTTCCTCTATTATCTATGAAAACACCAGAACAGGGCAGTTGTCTTCCTCTATTATCTATGAAAACACCAGAACAGGGCAGTTGTCTTCCTCTATTATCTATGAAAACACCAGAACAGGGCAGTTGTCTTCCTCTATTATCTATGAAAACACCAGAACAGGGCAGTTGTCTTCCTCTATTATCTATGAAAACACCAGAACAGGGCAGTTGTCTTCCTCTATTATCTATGAAAACACCAGAACAGGGCACTTGTCTTCCTCTATTATCTATGAAAACACCAGAACAGGACAGTTGTCTTCCTCTATTATCTATGAAAACACCAGAACAGGGCACTTGTCTTCCTCTATTATCTATGAAAACACCAGAACAGGGCACTTGTCTTCCTCTATTATCTATGAAAACACCAGAACAGGGCACTTGTCTTCCTCTATTATCTATGAAAACACCAGAACAGGACAGTTGTCTTCCTCTATTATCTATGAAAACACCAGAACAGGGCAGTTGTCTTCCTCTATTATCTATGAAAACACCAGAACAGGGCAGTTGTCTTCCTCTATTATCTATGAAAACACCAGAACAGGACAGTTGTCTTCCTCTATTATCTATGAAAACACCAGAACAGGACAGTTGTCTTCCTCTATTATCTATGAAAACACCAGAACAGGGCACTTGTCTTCCTCTATTATCTATGAAAACACCAGAACAGGGCACTTGTCTTCCTCTATTATCTATGAAAACACCAGAACAGGACAGTTGTCTTCCTCTATTATCTATGAAAACACCAGAACAGGGCAGTTGTCTTCCTCTATTATCTATTTTGATTAAATGGAAGAAATGTTGCCATTTAATATTTCCTTAAAGATAAAATGTGTAATAAAAACAATACAAGATAAACTTATTCTAAATCATTTATGTTTATTGACCTAATAACTATATTGATATCAACCCTTAGACATTCCATTGATAGACAGGAAGTTTCTGAATATGGAATAATTCTTGATTGAAAGCAATCACATGTAAAAGTTGGTCATTTATTTAAGCTGCATTTATCATTAGGCAGTTGTAGTTAAGTGTCAGAAGAATTCTTCTCTTTATATATCTCTGTATGTGGAATAATATTGATTTAGGCCTTGGAAGAAACTTGAAGTTAAAAGCTACACACTTCAAATGGTATTAAAATCATGTGGTCATGCAGACATTGTGAGTTTGAGAATTCTTCATTTTATGTGGTATTGTTAAGTTTTAAGCCTCCTACAGAGGAGAGCTTCACATCTCCTACTTGTCTTTTGAAGTTTGTTTTGTAGTGACATGAATCAACACACATGAAGTACCGTACATTATAAATGGATTTTCCATGGGTTATAGCTGTTTTCGTTACATCATTAAGGATGGTTTGGGAAAAAAGACCTTTGACCTCCTAACTATAGAAGATAGCAGTTCAAAGTGAGTTGTCTCCCCATACTAGGTGCAGAGGTGTCCTCTTGTAGGTTTTTGTGTTACTTTAAAATTTGAAAAGTTATCAGGAGTTTGTTACCAGTGTTTCAGCCCCTCTTGAGTTGCTTTGTTGATTGGATATACTTTGGTGACATACTTGAACATGAACAATTTATGGCATCTTTCCATACATATTATATAGGAAGTCAGAAATTATGATGCCCACTTTATCAGCTTTATTTACAACACTTTAACATCTATTTTTACTAAATCTTTTTTTTTCTGATTGTTCTTTCTTTTTTTAGTTAGGCAATACACAGCTAATTCATTAAATCAACGAGCTATAAGTTTGCATTATAATTTTGAAGATATAATTTTTACTTTGATGACAGCTCTTTGAAAAACATTTTCTAAAATATCTTATTTGCTTTCATTTGTGAAATACAATATTCATGACACAAGATATTGTTACATATTTTCATAAAAAGGTACATAGTTTTAACTAGAGTACAATTGGCTTTGTTTTTCATTGTTTTGAAACAAAGGTTGTACATAGATAGTGTTACAGATTTAGTAAAAGATATTTAGTTATTTAACAATCTGAGAGTTTTTTTCTTTTGAAATTAAAGTTGAAACAAAAGATTGAGTTACAAGATTATTGCTGCTGTCAAATAAAAAATAGAAAGTGATCTTACATATAATATAAACTTGGTGTAATTTGTGTCAGTGATCTTTTGTCATATATGGTTATTATTTTTTGTCACTATGAATTGTTATGGTAAATTAATACTGAATTAGTTTATAGATATTTTTTATAGGACATCAGTTTATATTATATATTTAGATTGAAATAAGCATGTTTGTATATGTGTTATAAAGTATTGTTTAAACCCTATATCAACCCCTATATTGCTTATCTTAATTGTAACATATCTTAACCTGTATGGTATTCCCTATATCCCACCACTACTCAGTACACACTTCAAAAGGAGTACAGTTAAAATATATGATAAAATGGACATGACTTGTCAAAATCTGGTGGCCCTTGGGTTTATTTAGATATTAGGACTAATTGTTTTAGATATTCAGTATATACCACTCCCCTTCCTCAAGGAGAGATGTGTTAATGGCTGTTTGTCTGTCTGTCTGTCCTCTGCAAAGTTATTGTTCCCAACATTTCCTATGTATGTAATGTTTTGAAATCAAATAAAGCCTGGCAAAACCAATAATTACCAGTAAGTTATCATAATTTACCTAAAATAAATTCTGGCAAAACCAATAATTACCGATAAGTTATCACAATTTACAGTAAAATGGATGTACAGTCCCCTGCCTACATAGATATGCCATAACCAGACATGATTTTTTCTTATTTAAATCAGAAATCTGATTTTTCTAATCAGGATTGAACCCTAACATTTCCTTGACATTGATGAATAGGTAGGGAGTGTAGTTAATGAACAAATCTTCAATTTTTTATCTCTGAATACATAGTGATGAAATACTATCTTTTAAAAAATACACTATGAATCCTTCTGAAATGCTGATTTAGATTTAGTCTTTAAACCCCATTTTAAGTGTACAGATACCCATAGCCATATAAAAATTAGTAACATTCTCAAAATAGAGATCTTCATAAAAACAATGTTTTATTTGAATTTGGAATTTTTGGGGAAAATTTAGAAAACTAGTAAAAAATTAATTAGTAAAACTAACCCTTACTGAGGGGGGTAGTCATGCTTGCTTGGCTAAGGAGTTTGGTTAGTTGATATCAAGGCAATAAATTACTACAAATAAAGTACCAAACTTTACTAACACCTTTATTGTTATACTTTACTAACACCTTTATTGTTATACTTTGCTAACACCTTTATTGTTATTTTTAGGGGTTATGAAGAAAAAATACTTGAATAATGCAGTAAAATCTTGTTTTTTTTCCCTTCATGTGCCACATTTTATACACATTTTGCCTGATTCTTAAACAGAGAAGTACTAATTATTTTAACAATTTTCTAAAGTAAAAAATAATTCCTAATTCAAATACTGTGAAATGTGAAAGTACTATTGTTTGTTGAGTACCAAATTTTCGTGGTTTTCATGGGTAGGCCAGACCATAACATATGGTTCCCAACGAAATTGAGATTCCCTTTGATGAATTCAAGAATCCTTGAACTTATGTATCTACCCTTATCCATGAAAATTTGTATCCATGAATTTAAAGTATTTTCACAGTAATACCTTGTTTGAATAACTTAAATGTAATGAGTAAAATTGTCAAGGTAAGTTGAAACCTCTGTGCAAAATGGAAGTTTAAGTCAGTATATATTTCAGGGATACCAAACAAGTCCTTTATAGCTGCCATGTTACAAATACTTAAAATAAGTAAGATTTCAAAGATAATTTGGCAGCCCTATAAGTCTAAAATTTAAATCCCTGGAGTATTTAGTTATTTAGGATTCATGATTATATAGACAGAAATTGGTCAAGTAGATCTGATCTTTTGTTTGAAGTTTAGTTTTAGCACTACTGGTTAAAAGAATCATGCAGGACTTGTTTTCATCTGTTGGTCTGCAGTCACAACTCCTCTGAGATTAAGTGTTTAGCCACTGGTAGCCCTTATCTCTTTGAGGTTTAGAGTTTTGCTACCAGCCTTTTGCCCTTGTTAATAAGTCAGAATTGATTCAGGCTAGTGAAAATTCAGTAATTTTTATTAACTAAGGTAGAATTTTCTAACTTTCTTGGAGAAGACACATAGGTGAAAAATTTTTAGGTGTACACTTGATTGCTGCTTTGATTTGACTACACTTGGTAGGTTGACCAATAGGTACAAAAGATGACTGCTGCATGGTTTTAGGGGGAGTTAGTTGATATTTTCTTTTAGTTGCTACAAAGTAAAATTTGCTGTAGTATTTGTATATGTTATATTTCAGTGTACATGTGATTTTGGTTACAAATATTTAAACTTTCCTTTAGATAGGGTAATTGTTTGATTACAAGGGTTAACTTTTTTAAGAAATATACTAAATAGGTCAGAAATATCAACACTTTGGACAAATTGAAATTTAAGTTCTATTTGATTATTTTTCTGGGAGTTATTTCCCTTGGAAACAGTTTCCATTTATACTTAAATGAAGAGGTGGGTGGGAAATCAGGAGTCTGTTTTTTGGTTAGCCTGTAATGGTTTTTAAAAAATATTGTAAGTTGGCTTATAAATTGTATGTGATAACAAAAATATAGCAAGAATGGATTTGGAAAATAAGACAGAGAGACAACAACCCCACGTAGATGAAAAATATCAGCTCAAGTCAACTCACAGGTCTTCAATGATAGACAAGGAAGCCTATGTAAATTCATGAAATACATGTTCTGCAAGTATGACATGCATAAAGTAACAATTATTGCAGTTAGGAAAATTGATTTAATTAAAACTTAAATGTCAGTTATAAAAAATTAAGATGTTGTGGAATGTGTGTAGCTTTGTTTTACTATTATAATCAAGTACAAACAATACTGAACAGAACCCTATATAAACCCAAAATCCTGAGATAAAAATGAGGGAAGATCTATATTGGTTACAAGGACTTTCAAGGTACCAACAAAATGTTTTGGAACATGAATTTACCTATTTTGGCCGGCAAAGATTCTCATATAAAGTTAACGATTTGAAAACTTAGATTGAACAAGATTGGCCAGGAAAGTTTCTAGTACTAATAGAATGTTCTGGACAATGCATATATATGTAGACTTAGTTTGGTCAACACATGCAGTTTCTAGACCCTTGATACACACACTACCAAAACTTAACTGACAGCTGAATATTATAATGTAAATTGTTTGGAGATTCAGTTTTGAATTGAATGAAGCAAAGTTGCTAAAACAACATTAGATTCAATTAAGCTACTTTTTTCTGTGTACCATAAAGTTTCAAGTAACAATCACATATTTATGTACTGTAAATATATTGATAGCAGTTGCTAATTTATGTGAATTCTGTGAAGTGAAAATATTTGTCGGTATCAATTTTTGCAATTTCAAAAAATGCTTAACTACATATAGTGTTACAAGTAAATTTCTCATGCTCTATTTTTCATGGTTTTCTGTCCATTGCAATATTAATACATTTATAGTAATAAATCACTGCCTGAACTTGACTGACAGTTGTACTTTACAAGTAGATTAATTTAGTGCCCAGAGCGTCAGTTGTAAATTAAATTAGAGTACCCAGGATAAATCTGTCTTATGATAACTTTATGAATTTAAAATACACTTGTCTTAAGTTATTTGAGATGTTCTCGAGATTCCCAGATTTTACATATTTTAAGACTTTTAATAGTTTTGTTTTATTATGACCTCGAGGTTTCCATATAGTTTGTCAACTTTTTAGGTCTTTCATTTTAAAATTGTACATGTAGTTGTCTTTGCTTAAGTTATTTGAGGTGTTCTTCAGTTTAGCAGGCTTTTATAAATAAAGTCATATTTAAAACTGTAGTAATGGCCTGAAGGTTAATTTTCCAAATTGTTTGTCAACTTTTTAGGTCTTTCATTACTATAGTTGTATTATGTAAGGTTAGTTAAGATGTTCTTGAGATTCCTAGATTGTACATTTTCTTATATTTGTTCTGTTAAAAGATAAATGTTGTGATCTCCCAGTTTCCAAATAGTTCATCTAGTTTTTGGGCCTTTCATGATTTTAACATAGGCTAAACATATAATATTTCTGTTTCCTGCAACCCTGCTTATCTTATTTGATTGTGCCTACCCTAAACATTTGATGGCCATTTTGGCTTAAACACTGTTAAAGTCTAGATCAAAATGTTTTTGAAAAATAAAATAATTTTTCTACCTACCTATGTACCCTTTTTTTATGGTAGCAGAAAACAAGAGTATCATCTTTTTTTTGCCCTAAGCAGTTGCCTATTAAAACTTATTTGTAGTTCCCTTGATTTTTTTAGGTTTATTTTTTTAAATGATAATTAAGTCAGTAAACCAGATTATTTAAATTTTTAACACATTGCTTTGAAACACCAAATTAAACTTCTTGCATAAATAAAGAGAAAAATGTGTTGTTTTTTTTCGTGTATAGAATTCAGCCAGATACAACATCTCAATCAAACAACATAACATAAACATTTACAATTTTGTGCTGTTTCCCTGACATTTTGATAATGGATGATATTGTATCTTTTGTTCAGAAGTTATGGCCCTTTTTCATTTGGAAAATCTAGAATCTATTGCTACAAACTGGACTTCTTTGAGTCTTACAAAATATAGTACTATACTTCATGAAGGACACACTGTAAATACTAACTGTATTTTCTTTTCAATATGGATCCCTGGCTTCAGAAATCATTGGTCAAATTACATGTGTGGTCCCAACTTGTATTGTGTTTAATACATGAGAAATTAATTGGTGTAGATTAATACTAGAGTAATTTGGGGGGGGGGGGTTAGAATGTCCATTAAGGTCAGACTAGAAAAAAATGATGGATCAATGATATGATTTACCCAAAATTTTATTTAAACATTTTTACATTTCATTATAAGTATTGTTTTGTGTTTTTCAGAACTTTACCTCCAATAGAAAGTAAGAAGCATTCCCCAGATCATTCTGTCAGCTCATATCCAGAAACTAGGTTAGTTCTCCTAATTGTTTTGTAAGCTCATATCCAGAAACTAGGTTAGTTCTCCTAATTGTTTTGTAAGCTCATACGCAGAAACTAGGTTAGTTCTTCCAACCATTCTGTCAGCTCATCCCCAGAAACTAGGTAAGTTCTCCCAACCATTCTGTCAGCTCATACCCAGAAACTAGGTAAGTTCTCCCAACCATTCTGTCAGCTCATACCTAGAAACTAGGTAAGTTCTCCCAACCATTCTGTCAGCTCATATCCAGAAACTAGGTAAGTTCTCCTTACCATTATGTCTGCTCATACATAGAAAATTGATGCTACAGTTATGGTTCCTAGGATCTAAAAAATAAAGTTAAAAAGCCTCTAAAATAACCTAATACTTAAAACAAGAGGACATCATCGAACTTTCCACTTACAGCATAACTAGCACTGAAAAGTAAATTCAAATGGAAGATGACATATACTGGAGAGTCAGCTGAGTTTCTGCTTATTTCTGAATAGCCCCCTTGTCATATTAGTCACGACAATGTGGTGTTTCATTTAAAACTTTTGTACTGTTAATTTATAAATTGCTTACATTTTATTATTCTGAGTTTATCATGTTGGCCACAAATGTGATTCATTGAAACAAATCTTGTATCAGTAGTGCTGGAAATTCATCTCTGTCAGATTATTTAAACCCGTCACTATTTTTTTAAATAGAATTCTGAGTTTATGGTGGTCCTGCCTGTGTTCCAAAAATAAAAATCTTTTAAAGTTAAAGTTTGAGTTGAGGAATGATTTTAGGTTTTTTTATGAAACCAGGCAGACAACTGTTTTCTTCAAGGTCATTCTCTGGTTTACCAGTTCAAAATTTAAGTTCAGAACTGTATATATAATACTTAACCCATGATTTTTATGTCTTTTTGTTTATAGCAGAAAAAGAAATCAAGTGAATGGTGTTCCTGTGAAAGCAGCAAAACACACAAAAAGAACCCCAGGCAGACAGGCAGACTATGATAGAGGTACGTCACAAACAAAACAAGTGATTCTTTAATAGGAAAGTTATTCAGAATAAATGAAAACAGATTAATGGAACCGTAACACATTTTAACCCTTCAAAAAATGATATAATATTGTGTATTCCCTGAAGTATGGGCCATGATACCACATTACTGTGATATTTTCCCTGAAGTATGGGCCATGATACCACATTACTGTGATATTTTCCCTAAGTATGGGCCATGATACCACATTACTGTGATATTTTCCCTAAGTATGGGCCATGATACCACATTACTGTGATATTTTCCCTGAAATATTGTCATGATACCACATTACTGTGATATTTTCCCTAAGTATGAGCCATGATACCACATTACTGTGATATTTTCCCTAAGTATGAGCCATGATACCACATTACTGTGATATTTTCCCTAAGTATGAGCCATGATACCACATTACTGTGATATTTTCCCTAAGTATGGGACATGATACCACATTAATATGATGTTTAAGACTATTTCTCATGTGTTGTATACAGAGTATTACAGTTTGTACTAAACAATCATTTCATTGAAAGACAGGAAATATGATATCATCATTTTATCATTAGTCGACTCAACAAGTTTGGCCATATAATCATAGAATACATCTTAATTACTTCATTTCATTTGAAAACAGCGAGGGTAAGATATACTGATCTTGTTGTGAAACAGTTGCTGGGCAAGGGGAAGCAACTCAGTTTGTACAATATTTGAGTGTGACTTGCTAGTGCTCTATATGTAGCTATTTGTTCATACACTAATTCAGGTGCATGGTGCACATGTTTTGTTTACAGATGATGGTGGTGTATTCAAGGCCAAAGGTCAAAATAAAGACACGAGGGGAGCACGAGAGGTGCGTGATACAGGAGACACTAAAGTTGATCTTCCAATTGACCAAGTTCGAGCAGAAGAAGTCAAAGTTAGTTCGGCAAACACTAAAAATTGGGTGGCATAATCTGACATGGAATGTCAGTTTGGCATTGAAACTAACAACCATGGTGTAATATTATTGATTAGTTTCAGCAAGTAATGGCAGTGTTAAGCATCATATCTGAAACTCTTTTAACTATCCATATATTATCCATTAACAAAATAGGTGTATGTTTGGAGGAGGGAAGAGGGTGAGGATTCTCATGAGGTCCATTAAAGTCCACTTGGGTGCATAATATACCACATCCTTTATTCATATTATTCAACATGTTTTAATGCATGTATTTTCCTTAGAAGTCTGGTTATTAATGATACATAATATGGCTTATGATACTAGTAATTTATTATTTTTCTCATTTATTTTTTAAAGTACAATGTACTACTCTGTAAAGAAAATGTGATTGCATGTAAATTATATTTGCTCTACTTCACAATTTTTTTTTAATTGTTTTTATTTTCACTATCATTGAAGTCACAAGGGTTTACATATTCTTCAAGTTGAGTTTCAGTTGAGAAATTGAAATGAATTTTTCATTTAAATTTCAAAGTAGTTGTTTTCATATTTTATTCTAATTAAAAGATCCTTGTGCATAATTGATACCTGATCTTGTATGGATTGGCATTGTTTATAAAGGATCATTTTAATAGTATTTCTGCCATATGATGGAGTTATCTTTCAGGAATTGTTGATGTAGAAATTGTCATTATTACATTAATACTTGTTGGAATTTGATTGATTATTGTGACAATCATTCTACCATTAGTAGGCCTGAAAATTAATGATCTAATTTGGTCTATAAGGAAGTGATCAAAGATGAAGATTCATTTTTTCATTCTTTATCATTATGAACATCCAGGAAAAATCACATGATAAACTGTTTAGAAAAGGAATTTTGTCATCAACTCTTGAAATCTTACCAACGTTATAAATTATTCTGAAGGATAGGACCAAATTTGTCAATTTAATTGGGTTGTGGCACTCAAGGGGAGACAATCCAAATATTTCTTATTTTCTTAACAGTCCTGTCACATTCTGCTTTACTTAATAGTTATTTAGTTGTTTCTTTAAATATTGATTAAATGTCATTTTTCTTTGTTTGATTGACCTTTAATAACTATCTAATTATATATTTAAACAAGTACTATCTTTGAAAAAAAAATAGCCGACACTGTAAGATTTTGTTCTCTTTACTTATAATATTTTACATTAACACAATTTTTGATACCATTTTTTCGAACACCACTAAGTTGTGAGTATTTGTCCAATCTGGGAAGCAGAATTGCAATCAGGTGACTTGAGTTTCCGTAGAAGTGTGTGTTTAAGATCAGAGGGTAAACAGCAAAACTATTCCAACTGCGTCCGTTTGTTTGTTGGGGTTTAACGTCCGAAGAGCAATATTTCAGCTATATTCAGACGATCAACTGCGTCCGAAAAATATCTTTCTATGAACAATTAACTTATCAAATTTTCTCACACCAATCATTTATTCTAAGCCGTTACTTGTTGAAACGATCTATGGTATGTGTTTGAAAAGTCATTTGGAAGGTTTAAAAAATTTTTGTAGATTTCACAAAGATTTTTTTAGATGCTTAAATAGATGCTAAATTCAGCTGTATTGATTCAGATACTAACTCATGGTTGGAGCTTTCTTGCATTTGTCACCCTTTTTCAAAAGAGTTTATTCTTTTGAATTTCTATTTCTAGTTTAAATCTTAAATTTTTATACTGTAACAAGGCCTTTGATCTTGGTAAAGTTCTAAAAATTATGGGGATTGTTACTTTCAGTATGATAATTACAATTTGCAAATTCGTTTAAATTTACTTCAAAATCAAGGGCCTGTTTCATATTTTCCATAATTTTATTATATTTCATAGAAATTTATCTTAGGACATTCAGGAGAATTATAAATAAAGATCTGATAAAATTCACCCAAAAAGTAAAACCACTGTTTACATGTGAAGAATGGGACATAATAAACTTAATATAATTTACCATGAAATTTATACTGAAAGTTCATTAAACTCAAATATACATCTGCTTCTTAGTGAAAGTCAATTGTAAGATCTTTGCCATGAAGAATGGCCAGCACTGTCAACTGTTTTATCTGGGAACTTCAGTTCTTGCACTATACTGATATTCTCCTGTTTATGTCTGTAATATGTTAAAAGTTCAACACTGTTAACTCAGAAATTTGTGTGGTACTTATTATTGCCACTTTGACAATCTTTGGAATTCTAATTAGCAATAATAAGTGCATGCAATGATTTCTGAGCTGCAGTAGATTCTTATTTAACTTTTTCCTTCTCTGTTTGTTTGTCTGTTTACATGTATCAACCATTATAGTTCATTTTCTTTTGCACTCAAACTTCATACTAATTTTGTCGTCCATATATTTTATATAATGACATCATTAATGACTTTAATTTCAGCTTAAAAGTTTGGTACACAGGAAAAATTGCAACATACGAAATTTTTCCAAGATTCTAATTTGGCTATATTCATGAATTATATGAAATTGCAAAAATAAAAGCTTGCCAAAGCTTGCCAAATTTTGTCAAGATATAATTTCCATTCCATTAAATCTGAAGATGAAAAAATAAAGACTGTGAACATGCAAAAACTTGATTCATAGAAAAAATTGTGAAATTTGGTAGCCATGAAAATTACTTGCCATGTTTGAAAATATATGTTTAGCTCCTATATTAAAATATGTGATTTTACATATGGAAGAGGTACATTGAAATAGAAGTTTCATGTGTTAGCACATGAAATACATGTTACATTTTTCCTGTGTATAGAACTATATCAGCCATTGTCATTCTGCACCAACCATGTGTCATATTCATCATCATCAATTTTTTTTTCTTTTTTCCCACATTCTTAAAAACTTCTTAGGAAGAGATCAACGATGGTGATGAAAAGGAGGCTAAAGTACCCAGTGGCGTCGAGCTAAGTCGTCAGCCTTCTGAGGCATCTGAACAGCAGGTTAGGAATTGCATGCTGGGATATGTTGCTGACCTTTGACCTCTTGTGTCATATGAAACAAATTTGGCAATTAAAAAAAAGCATGAAAATAAAATGTTAAAGAGGTTAATTTGTGGCATAAAATTAAACTTAAGAAAATCCTGCTTTACACATTTTACTTGTAATGAGATGATTTATATGTCTGTGTGATCCCAGCTAGAATTGATGTATTGTGGCTTACTGCTTCTCTGTCAGCAAATATTATTTTCATCAATTCAGGCATTTAATTTTTTATAGCATTTGATGGATGGTGAATTATGATGGAAGTAAAATGAATAGTTACCACTCTCTAGTTATGAAAAATGTAACAAGATGTCATCAAGTCAAGTTCTCAATTCTGAATGAAAAAAATACATATTTTCAAAAAAACTTCATCAATTTCTGCATGTAACAATGCATATATCACTAAACATCATTAACTAACTTGCATTAACTGCACAAAACCTGTTATTGCACTGTTCTCAATGCACATATGTTTTACACAATGCATGTTTTCAACTTAATGGAATAATTCTTGTATATCCATGAATATTATATATCTCTTGTTTGCCTATACATATAATATACCTAACTCTAGATTTTGCACGTGAAATATTTAGGTCACATATTCATGGATCAGCTTGCTGGTTACCCTACACACGTTGACTGATCAGCTTGCTGGTTACCCTACACACATTCAGGGATCAGCTTGCTGGTTACCCTACTCAGTAAATTCAATAGCTGATCGCCAAAAGTCACTTTCTTTTTTCCGACACAGAGTTTATCTTTGCTATGGGTTTTTACGTATCTACCTTGGGATTATTTAAAATATTGGCTAATTGGCAACAAAATTGATGCCAATTGTTTGGGTATGACATGGTTAGATTAGGGATTAACATAGTCTAACACAGAAATAACTTGATTTAATACAGAAGGATATGTATTACTATGTATACAGTGGTGTGCTATGGTATAAGTGGGACCTATTACAGATAAGTACGGTCTAATATGGAAAAGTACAAAATGCTACAGAGCTGTACATAAAAATTCTTGATGAGCTGGAACTTAGAGATTGCCACGGGTTCACATGGTTTCGCCATGGACTAAAACGAATCATTACATTCTAGTACAGTTTAGTAAGGATAAACTACGGTTGTGTGATTTATAATAAAATTTTAAGCATACATAAAACTTGTCATAGATATACAAATACTGTTACAATTGATTACGAATGACTACAGTTTCTTTATGTGTAGTACTTATAATGAGCGCTGTGAAGCGGTGTGAGCTCTACGGTTATGTCATGTACTTTCTAAATTTCCCTTAAGGTTCCCCAATATACAAACGAAAAAAAAGTCATGTCCCGGAAGTAACAAAAAGTGACTGTCCTTAGGGAGAAAATTTTGCTTGCTGCTTAAATATACATGTATATAGAAATATTGCACTTCCGAAGCAAAAATTTTCTTTCAGGTTGACCCCCCCCACTCTATGTAATGTCCAGTATTATTTTTATGAGTCTCACACTGATGGTACATGTATGGTAAAGCTCACGGTGCTTGCTTATTTAGACAATGCCTACCCCATATTACAGATTGCCACATATGGTGCCAGACTGTATCTGTATTTAATCCGGCAACGTGATCCATGAATGTGTGACCTAGGCATATTGCCAGACTGTATCCGTATTTAATCCGGCAAGGTGATCTGTGAATGTGTGACATTAACTTGATTGATTGATTGATATGTTTCTCCTTTATATTTTATTAATACTTGTGTTATTTTGGATTTTTTTTTTTTAAATATTTTATCAATATTTCATAAAAAATTACAATTATGAATTGAAACAATTATAATTATTTAGAATGTATCCTAGCCAATTTATTTTTATATTGAAATAACTTTTTGTCCATAATTTGCTTAGGCATTACAAACTTAGTATCAATACTAGCTTCATCTTACTGATAAAAACAAAAAGTTCAGATAAAGTAAATATAAATGAAGAAAAGAATTTTTAATTGTACATTTTGTAATTGTAAATTAGTTCTTTATTGAAATTGTAATTGTAATTTACAGGATGAAAGAATTAGGAAAGAGAAACAGAACAAAGTAAGACTTTTATGATATTATATTTTTTACTTGCCAAAATCATTATGAAAATAGAGTTTGTGCCTGCTTGGGATATTGGGAGTGAAAAAAATTATGATCTATTGTTTTGGCTGATAAAATTTATTGTGGTATTCACCTAACATGTATAAATTGGTTTTGTGTTTCCCCTGCAAATGATGTTTTTATTATTATTTTAATGTATGTTACTAATACCCAGGGATTTTATTTCAATTCTTCAGATTGCAACAGAGTTTTTCTTTATTATTTTTGTTTGATGGGGATGGGGAGGGGGAACAATATAATTTATCAACTAACCAAGTCAAGAAAAAAATCTTACTGAAATTAATTCCACTGTGCTTTTTAAAACTTATGAAGTAAGGTAATGATAACACAGAAAATATTTCTTCGATTTTGGCAAGAATCTAAATGCCATTGATCATTTGACTTAAAGAGCTTTTAAATTTAACTCTGCACCTTTCATCACTTTATATGTCTATTTACTTGTGACATTTTAAACACCAGGAAAAAGGGAGACATTTACAATCTTTAAAATCTATTTATAGTATCAGTCTTCAACACCAAGCACACAATCCAACTAACTACCTCTCCTCGTGTAGTATAGAGTTCTCTCCCCTTGTAGTCAGGAAAATTATGCAAATATGGAAGACTGACAGTATTTTAAAACTATGTCATATGATTTTTTTAATGACTGTATTTGGTTTTATTCTGGATATATTTTAATAACCACTGTTACAGAACAGAATATGACAATGTGTTTTCTATATATGCTGATGAGTTGCTTTGCAATTCTTTTTTTTTCTTCAAATCTTCCAAAACTTTCAGTATTGTATGAATATTTTAAAACATTCACCCAAGTTGATTTAATTTATATAATGCTTTCAATTTGACCTTTTGGTAGTCAGTTGAAAAAAAGAAGTAGTCTGGATACTTATTGAACAAAAGATTCTGACATTTTTGATATACTTAGGAAAATATTTGGTTGAATGTTGAATGGAATTGATCTGATCTTTTGTAAAATTGTTTTTGCATGGCACTGTTAGTACATGTATTGTAATCCTTAAGCAAGGTGGCAGTTGAATTTTCAAAGTTTAGAAGGTTGTATTTTTTAAACAGTGTATAACAATGCATATTCGATCATCTCAGAAATTGTGTTTTATGTGAGAGAAAACTCTTACTTTTTATAGTTTAAATTTGAGTCTTTTTTTTTAGTTTTGGTGTCTTAATTTTGATAATCTCTGCTAGCTATGCTTTGGGACTGTTTTCAAATATTGTATAAAGCATGCACAGAAATTTCTTAATAAATAAATGCTTATTAGAAATAATCATGGTATTGTTATAATCAGAACTACTGAATGGAATTGAATTGCATGCAGGCCTTGTGGGTGTAGTGTTTCACTGTACACAGCAATCCCAGATCCCCTACCCATCCCAAATTATAGAGCATGTTTTGTTATTTGTTATTTGCTGTCCCATTATTCAAACTGATCTTTTACAATATGTCTGAAGTCAGCTTTGCCAATTATTTAATCACCTCCATACTTTACTGCATGCCCTCATCATTTTGAATGCATAGTATAAGGCATCCTCCTGAGTCAGAGTTTTGAGTCCATCTTTGCTCCCTCAAATCATTTGAGAGAGTAAAGGTGGACTCAAGACCCTGGCTTTGGAGGATGGGTATTAAGTTAGTTGATTATTGAGTGAAAATTTCCTTCCTTTTGGTACAACTTCATTTCTCAACCCAAGCTTGTAAGTAAATTAATGTTTTCTTAAAGTAAAATACACATGTAATAGAAATGGTAGACTAGCTTTTATGAATTCTTGTCTGGTAGAATATCTCCTGTGAAATGACTGCTAAGCATACACTTTCAAACTTTCAATATATATATAGTATTCTAAATGGAACTCCTTTTCTTTTGTGTAAACTCTTTAATTCGACTGTTCAGTGTAAATGGCTGTGAAAAGCTGTTCAAAATAGAGTCATAGAATGAAAGTCCTATCTGAGAAAATCATACGTATTTGGTTTGGCTAATATTATTCTCTCATTTAATTTTTTTTTTTTTTTTTTTCAATTTTAGTTTTTTAGAAAAGTGTGCAATAAGAATGCTCATGCTCTGCTTAACATTATCGTGCTAATTAAACTGTTTGCGTTGTGTAATTTATATTTAATCATGCATTGGATTTTATTTTTCAATTCAAAATTCAATTTGTTTTCAGATTTGCATCATTTTCCTGAATTATATTAGATTGCTAGTAAAAGCTAACTGATTTACAAACTATTTAGTTATACTTTGTAGAAAAACAGGGGCATTTAAAACAAACATAGATGCATGAAAGAAGTTATATTTATTGTTTTTATTTGGTTTTTTATTTTTTTTGTTTAATTTTTATGTCTTTTAAAAAAAAGTCATTGACTACAAATAAATTTGATTTAGAAATTAATTTGACAAGTCTGGATATATTAATCCATACACCAGAGTTGTTCAATACCATTTGTTCCAATTTGTGTAAATATTTATGAATCAAGGTTCTAAGTAGTTTGTATATCATTCTATGTTTTTGTATTGGCTTTTTTATGTTTTTCTTTCTGATTAGGTATGACACAGTGTTTAGTGATGCTGGTTTTATACAATTAAAATATCTTATTGATATTGAATTTTAAATGTTTTTTTTTTATCATCAAAAGTTTGATGTGAAATTTATTTGTTCTTTTTTAAGGAAGAAATACTAGAAGTTATTAATTCAACAATTTTATCATACAGTTTAATGAAAAATTCCTTTTTGTTTTGAATCAAATTTTGTGGTTTGTCAAACCAACATAACTATATAAATTTGTAACCCATGAACAATGATACTTTAATAATAAAGTGAAAGTTTTAAATTACTCTTCCATTCTGTAATTTACCTTCTGAAAAAAAATGTGTCAAACCTTTGTGTTGTTAGACATTATTTTGAACATTTATACTTCATGTAACAGATGATAGATTTGGATTATGATTAATTTGATTTAATTATATAATTATATATTTATTTATATTTTTAGGTTTTTTTTTCTATTAAGTGAATTTTTCAAGTTTAAGTTTTGCATATGGTATAAATGGACAAAATACATGTGTAAAATACATGTCTGTATGTATCTAACACTTTCCTTTTCTTGTTTATTGAGTGTTTTGGCTGATATAGTAAGAGTTACACTGTTATTCTTTAAATCAATGGTAATTTTAACATTCTAATATGGTTCAATCTAGATACGTGTAACAGAAATTGTTCAGTTCTTTTTGTTTTTTTTAATGGTATTACACTTCAGTTGATGTGAATTTTTTTTTATTATATTTTCAATTTTTTTTTTTTTTTACAATCACTGAAGGTTTCTATATTTCTAAATCACTTTTGTTCAATAGACACCAATAACTCCTTATATTTTTCATAAAAGTCAGTACTGGTTTACCTATTGAATATGCAGAGTCAACCTTTAAAAACTGTAGTGTAAATGATCCAGTATGACCCATTGATGACAAGATAGAAAACTAATTGAAAACTAGAAAACATGACTGGTTTTTAATTGATCTTTATTGAAAAAAATTATAGAAAATTTTTTTGGTAAAAATTAGTTAACTGTTTTATGTTATGTCATTACTTTCCAAACCATTGATTCATTTTATTGGAAATATATCTTTCTGAAAGAATTTTAATGTTTAAGGACACACATGTTCAACTTATCACTTTTTCTTTTTTTTTTTAGCATGATTCTAACTGAAACCAGTATTAAACTGACACCAAGATTTTTTTAAAAATTTCTTTGTTTTTGGACACAGTATTTTCAGTATTTTCAGTATCTAAATGCTTGTCTGATTATTTTCTGCTGCTCTTGGCTTGTGTTTTAAGTATTACAGTCACAGTATTCTTTCAGCCTTTTTTTATCTGAATTATTTGCACGTTCAAATCTTTTGATTTTAATACTGATCTTCTTTGGGCTATTTTTTATATAATTTGAAGTGAAGCATTGAATGATTTAATTTATCTTCTATGAGATTGAGCTATTTGTTTTCAAAGACAGTTACATACTAGAAGATCGTTATTTCTTCTAGGGAGATTGCTTTGCTAGGACAAAATTCAGACAGTTAAAACTGTAGTAAAAAATAGTGGAGACAACTGAAATTTACTTGATTTTTTTACACATACCATCTAGTAAAAGATATGAAAATTTTAGTTCAATTAAATTAGTTTTGTAACAAATAAAACAAAACAAAAAGAAAGAATGAGTTAAATATTTTTCAATGCAGGACTTAACATTAATTACACAGAAAATTGTTAAGTAGGAAGGTAAAAAAAAATGGTAGGAGGTCTTAACACACTTTTTTGCATGATATTTTTCACTGTACACAGTAGCACCATAGCTGTAGCTCTCATGATGTTGTCCTTACTAACAAATTATACATGCTTGGTGTTGAAGTGAGGCCAAAATATAATTCACATTTTATCATTTGGTTTGTGTTGACCCATTTAGTGTTTGATTGTTCACATTGGTTGCTGTGTGTTCCTAACTGTTGATATGATACACCCCAATAGGAGACGAACAATCGGCAAAAACAACCTGACCACTCGCACAGTAAGACGTCTCAACAAAATGGTGACAGGTCACATGGGGTCAAGGGTGACCAAAAATCACCTAGTAATTCATTGAGCAAAACGTCACAGAACAGCACTTATAAGTCGAATAGTAAAGCACCACCTCAACAAACCTCTAATAAAAATAGAAAGGACACGCCTCCGAAACAAGATGATCGTAACTTTAATAATTATGATACTGTGCGAGCTTCGACACCTAATGATACTGGGAAGAAGTCTCCGGCCAAGGATAACAAAGTTCCATCACCTTCTGATGAACATAAGGTAGTGACTAAAAAGAAATTGCTATGTTTCTAATCAATTGGTTGATGTTTTAATCGTGGATATGATTTTCCATGTAAATTGTGGATATAATTTCCACTTTTCATTGTGGATATAATTTTCCATTGAAATGAACTTTAAATTATTACCTTTTTGTGTTTAGAGTAAAAAAAATCCTTTCAAACACAAAACACTCTCTCTCTTGTACTTCATTTTGCTTCATTAGTTTTGTCCTAATTTTTATACAAAAATAGCTTATAGTGATGGGGGGGTGGAGATAAATACTTGCTTTTAAATTATAGATGTCATAAACATGTTTGTTAGGAAATCAATAACAAATCCAGTTCATTTAAAAAGGGATTCAATAAATAGAGCCTTGGGTGTAAAAAGCAAAATATAGGGTTTCTTCTATTTTCTTTCTTTCTTTGTTTCATCTGTTACATTTTTTACCTTTCCTGCATTCTAATTTGATGAAGTCGTCATATCTTTTTGTACATTTTTGTCATGAAAACCTATATACAATGTACTAATTCATTTAAAATAAAGTATTAATAAAAACAAATATGTCAAAATTGAATAAAGAAAAGTTGAACTAAAATATGTGAAAAAAGAACAATAATTTAGTGAAAAAACTATGCAATTTGTAAGTTTTTGTTGATGTTTTGTTTCTGTGTTAATTTTTTTATATCTGATCTGTTGAAAAAATTAATGGCCAGATCATTCTATTTTCTTCGACTAAATGTGTTGCATGCTAGAAAATCTACTATTCTTTCTTTACTTCTACTTTTCATTGTCTCTCATCTGCTTTTGTCACCAATTTGTCATATTATTTTTTTATTTACATATGTCACAAAAGTGTATCCTTTTATTTTTTCTTTGCTGTTTTGATATGTACTTGTTATTCAGCTGTTCTATCAATTGACACCAACAAAAAATTACTTTGTCATTACTTAATGTTTTCTGTGTTCAATATGTCTGACCTTCTTTCATTCTTTTTACTGCTTCGATTTGTAAATGCTGTTCATCTGTCTTTGTCTGCTGTAGTATGTCTGTACTTTTTGTGTCATTTTCTTCACATCCTAATCGTTGTCATGGTTCTATGCACTTTATCTTTAATTTATCATTCATTCTTTCCTCTTTATTATTTCCTTTATATGTGTAGTATGTATTGTCTGTATGGCTGCATAAAATATATTATGATTCTCAGGCTCTAACACCTCTCTTTCAAGGTTCCCTCTTTAGTAATTTTTGTCACATTATCAATAAGATAAAATACAAATAGTGCCTTTCTTATGTTCTTTTACAGCAAACAAAGGAGTTTCCCCCATCTCCTTTTTAGGCAATAGAAAGGGAAAATATGCTTTTCCTCTCATAAGAATGTTTTGAAATATGGTATGAGAACTCAGTAATTAATTTTGATAGCTTTAGTCTTATGTGATGTTATTGTCACCTTCACATGCATTAAATAAACCATAAAAATGTGTAATTTATATCTATTTTCACACAGTTGTTGCTCTGCCATTGTTTAAAATGCAGATCTGACTGAACCCACTCCATTGCCAATTTTAGAGAATCTGAAGCTGGCCACATTTACAGAGGTCTTTGCTTTTTTCTGTCATTATTCTTCATTAGTGTGTGAGTTGTTATAATGGATAGAAGAAGAGAAAAATGTTCAAGATTGTTTGCTTGTTTTTGTCCTTTTCCAGTAGAATTTGGAGTTTTCGAAAACTGTGCTGATTTGAATTATAATATATATTGATTGGCCTGGGGTTTTTTGTTCGATGATCAGTGTTTTATTATTAAGTTAGACAGCATTATGAATTAACATATTTCTACAATGTCCTATATTGATAATGGTAAAACCTTTGGTGATAGAACTATCACTAGGAAGTCTAGGTCAAGTAAAGTTTCAGTTGTTTCCAATGTATTTCTGCTTACACTCTGCATTATCTTCTTTTGTTGTTTTGTGTGCCTCTAGTCTGTATTTATTTTTTTAGTGATTTCCTAGTCGCATTGTTTGATCTTTCTGTTTTGACTGTATTCACAGCTTCAGTCTCTGTTACTTATATTTCCAATGCCTCTGAAGGTAAGAATTTATTTATCTTATGAATAATATGACAATTTTCTGTGCAATTGTGAATTCCTGATTTTTTTTTCAGTTCTTATTGTACTTATACAAATTACGTACTTAGCCATGTTCAAATTTATTTCATTTTAAATCAAAATGTGATGACACAGAAAACTACTTAAGAACTGGTTCAGGAAGAAATAGTTTATTTTTTTAAAAGTTTCATAATTAGCAAAAGCTCAAGTATATATACTGTTTTATGATATATTGAATTACTATTTATGTTCCACATTTTTTTTTAAAATTCTCTTTTAAAAAATAGCATTCATTTGTAAAACTCTAGAAGGGTTTTTATATTCCTTGGACTGATATTCTAACTTTGATGTGTCTGGTAATGTACAATAATTTTAACACTTAAAAATTACTTTCTTAAGAAACAGATTTTTTCTGGTCTCAAGTGGTCAATACTGGTATCCTGATTTTTCTGGTCTGAAGTGGTAAATACTCGTATCCTGATTTTTCTGATCTCAAGTGGCCAATACTGGTATCCTGATTTTTCTGGTATCAAGTGGTCAATACTGGTATCCTGATTTTAACAAGTTGTTTGATTTTAAAGAAAAAATATGATAATTACAGAATTCACAAAATGCTACCAGTATGAGAACTGCATACGTTTGATTGCTCTAGTCTGTTCACATTGTTCATCCTTTCCTAACATTCATCTACTTATATTCTTTCATTTATTCTTTCCATTCCCTTCTTTTACTCTTTCTTTTCTGAATAAATGTCATTGTGGTATCAGTAGTTAACAAGTAAAACAGATTTGGCAATATGTCTCCACTAAAACTTATTAATTGTCTGAAATTCTGATTTGATAAAATAGACTTTTTAATAATAATTTGCAATACTTACCAAACCATTTAAGAGTATTACTTAAATATAGGTTAGTAAAACAACGGATATTAGAGAAGTTTGGGATGATTCAAGAGTTCAACTACTAAATTAAAGTTACTTTTGATTTCGTCTAATGAAAAACGAGACTGGTCTATTGTAAGGCTGTTCAGATGAATAAATATGATTTTTCAACACTGTATACTTCTATTCCCCATACTCAGTTAAAATCCCGAATTAAAAACATTGTATATTGTTGTTTTTCCAAAAGATGGTACACCTAGATACAAGTATATAGTTCTTGGTAGAGATTCCTCATACTTTGTAAAAAATAATTCCAAATCATCTTCCAAATATACAGAAGATGTTTACAAAATGCTGGAATTTTTAATCGACAACATATTTGTCCAGTATGGTAGACACATTTTTCAACAAACGGTCCGCAACAAAACGATGGGAACAAATTGCACTCCTCTACTTGCTGACCTATTCATTCACTCTTATGAGGCTGACTTTATAGCTGATCTGATACGAAGGAAAGAATATCATTTAGCTAGATCCTTTAATCTCAGTTTCCGCAATATAGATGACGTATTATTTTTAAACAATCCTAATTTGGGGGATTTGATACATAGCATCTACCCCAAAGAATTTGAGATAAAGGATACTACAGACACTGTAAGGTCAGCCTCATATCATGACCTACACTTAGAAATCAGTGGTAAAGGAAAACTATTGACCAAACTTTACGACAAACGTGATGACTTTTCGTTCAGAATTGTCAACTTTCCTTTCATCTATAATGCATCCCTTCAGCACCTGCATATGGAGTGTTCATATCACAGCTCATATGTTATGCCAGAGCTTGCCAAAACTAGGCAGACTTTTTGTATCGTAATAGAGTTCTAACAAATTGGCCTCTGGAACGGAGTTATGTTGCTACAAGATTGAAGTCATCACTACAGAAGTTTTATGGTCGTCGTCATGAACTTGTGGATCACTACGGTGTATCTATCTGCGCCATGAAAACTGATTTGTTCAACTTGTCATAGTTTTCCTTTACTCCGGACTAAACATTTTATGAGCAACTCGGCTGGTGTTTCTTGAAAAGCAGAGGACGCTTACCCTACCGGTGCACCTGGTCCATGCTCCCAGTTTTTAGTGGAGTCCGAGTTGCTCATTTGCTTTTGTTACTTTGTTTGTATGACTTTAGTTACCTTATATTCTTTGTTGTGTATGTCTGTTTTCCATGTCTGGTCTTTGTCCCTGTATTACATTCTTTTGATTACCGCTATAACCTTGGTTCCCTTGATTACTCTTTCCTATTAAAAATATATCTTTTAAGTACTGTTCCTTTACAACCCTCAATAGGATCCTTTACTCTTTCAATTTTAATTCTAATGTGAAAGAAGCCACTGTTGTTGGTAGTGGATGCACGTTTGGTGCTTCAGGTATATATCATTACAATGCACAGCAAATACAATAAAATTCAAAATGTCCCTTTGATACATTCAAAGTTATGTTGTATATATTTTTAATTTTATTTTAATTGAATATTTACTAATACAAAATATTATTTCTAAAAGGCTGCGACCAAGATCCAGGCCAATTATCGAGGTCATCAGGCCAGGAAGGAGGTCAATGACCTTAAAAAGAAGAAAGCAGACGACGATCGAAAGAAGCAGGATGATGCAATGAAATCTAAACAGATGAAACAAGAGAATGAAGCTGCAACAAAGATACAGGCAGGTTTCCGCGGGCATCAAGCTCGTAAGGAAATCAAACAGAAAAAACAGGTACGTGATTTCAAGAATTCAAAAGAAGAGGCAGCTGTAGTCAAAATTCAATCTGGTTACCGCGGCCATAGAGCCCGAGAAGAAATTAAACAGAAGAAGACACAAAGGATGGAAAAGAACACAGAAGAGGAAGCAGCAGCTGTTAAAATTCAAGCTGGATTCCGTGGGCATAAAGCTCGACGGGATATTAAACAAAGAAAACAGAAAAGAGACGATAACAAGAAAGAAGAAGAAAAAGCAGCTACGAGAATACAAGCAGGATTTAGAGGACATCAAGCTAGAAAGGAAGTGCAAACAAAGAAAAAACAACTGGTTCAACATGAAGAAGAAGAAAAGGCAGCCACTAAAATACAGGCTGGATTCAGGGGCCACCAAGCCAGAAAAGAGGTGGCTAAGAAAAAGGTATATTCTGGTAACAATCACTCCCCCTCGTTAATTGGTTTAGTTAATAAAGGTGATCTTGCTAAACCTACTACAGTTAATGAAAATTCTAAAGTCGAGGCTTTCAGAGAAAATTATAATATGTCCAACCCTGATAGATGTAATAATAGTATTGGTAGGGTTTCTGAGGAAAGAATATCGAGTACTGTGTCACAGTCAGCTAAATCTATAAAGAGTAGAGGGGGTACATCAATAAGTTTAAATGAAAGTCAAGGCAATGATCTGATGAAATCGTTAAGTCAGATAAGGTTAGATCTGTCTAGACAGATTTGTGTAGATAGCATACAGCATGATGATAGATATACAAAAAATGATGTTGTTAGTAGGCAAGTCAATTTAGCAGTCAGGCATAGTGATGATAATATTAGGCAAGGAATTTTACCAAGTGGGCAAAATGAAAGTGGTAAAGGGCAATACAATATAGTAAGTGGGGAAAGTGATGTTGAAATAAGGCATGAGGAAGTTTTAAGTGGTCAAATTGATGTTGATTTTAAGCAAGAAAATGTTCTCAGTATGCAAAGTAATGTGGAACATAGAGAGGATAGTTTAGTCAGTAGGCAAAGTGATATTGATATTAGGCAAGATGATGATAGTAGGCAAAGTAATATTGAGATGAGGCAAGATTACAATTCCAGTAGGCAATGTTATAATGAAACTAGGCAAGATAGTAATTCCAGTAGGCAAAGTAATGTTGACATTAAACAAGACAATGTTTTCAATAGGCAAAATAATGTTTACATTAGGCAAGATAATGTTTCTAGTAGGCAAAATAATGTTGATTTTAGGCAAGATATTGATCCTAGTAGGCAAAATTATGATGAAATGAGGCAAGATAATGATTCCGGTAGGCAAAATTATGTTGAAAGGCAAGATAATGATTCCAGTAGACAAAGTAATGATGAATTGAGGCAAGATAATGATTCCAGTAGGCAAAGTAGTGTTGGAATGATGCAAATTAATAATTCCAGTAGGCAAAGTAATGTTATCATTAGGCAATGTAATGTACCGTTAAGGCAAAATGATGGAGTCAGTATAGACTCTGGGATAGATAACCGAAGTCTGCTTTTTAAAATGAGTAGTAAAAGCACTATGCTTACGAGGTCTGAATCGTATAGAGAAAATTGTGAAAATGAAATCCTTCCTCCATACAATGATTTCAGCAGTAATTTTGCTAGTGACAATTCTAATAACAGCCAGAACAAGTTTGAATCTAGTAGTGAAACTTGCCATGATGATGAAAATGAAACTTCTCCATACTGTCATGAAGGCAGTAGAAAAGATAAAGTGTTAGATAAAGTTAAGGAAATGAATGAATGTAGAATGTATAAACACAGGGTTGAGAAGGATCATAAGAGTGAATTGAAGGCAATGATGTCGAAGCTATTGCATAAGAAATCTAACTCTTTTGTTGCTGGTGATAGAAAGGGACTGGCTAAAACATTTTCCTTTATTCTTGAATCATTAGTACCCTTGGATGAGAAATCAATAAAAAAATCATTGAAAAGATCTAAAACTTTAGGTAGATTGCATACCTGTAAACTGTTTGGTTCATCTAGTTATTTTGCACCACCCAGACAAGTTTATACTTTACCGGCTATTGCCCATAACAAATCACAACGTTTTACTGACAACCTGAACATAAATACAGAAACTGATCAAGGGGTTGATGTTGTTAATTCAAGTCGAAATAAAACTGTGGAAGAAAAATTTAACTATAAGACTCCCTTTTCTAGTTTTATGATTAAAAATAAAACTTTCCCTGAAATGTTAGATACAGATCTTGATAAAATGTTCCCTATTTTAATTGCAAAGTCAAAACGACATAAGAGTTTTCCATTTTTTGATGTGAACAAATCAAGTTCAATCAACAGAGTCAGTAGTGGACTCAGATCAGCCACTGATAGTCAGGCTAGCAACCATTCTGGTGATGAGTTCTTTGAGACTGATTTAAACATTCGCTCTCCTGGTGATGGAGAAAGTTTCACTGTTAACTTTGATCTGGCCAAAAGGGAGGGAATATATGCTGATAGTCGCTGTGGTAGGTTTTCTAATTTAGGTCTTTTGGGTAGTCATGGGGAAATGGAAAGTTTTACCACAGAGTCCGTTCTTAAAACAAGTAGAACTGGAAGTTGTAGTTTAGATGATACCCTTGAAATTGAGTGGAAAAAACATGATGTTCATATTTTAAATGAAATTGAAGATGAGAAAATAGAACAAGAACTGATCAAAGTGAAGCATTTGGCTACCACATATCTGCAAGCTTCAGTAAAATCTTTTCTGTCTAGGTTTTGGTCATTTTTGAAAATTCGATTGGAAACAAACATTGATGATGTCACAAATTTACAAGCTGCAGTTAGGGGTATGATATGCCGTAAACGTCTAGAATATCAAATCATGGAAGATGATATTGAAGTCCAGGATATTTGGCGTGCTGATGCAGCAACTAAAATTCAAGCAATTTTTAGGGGTTATCTTGTTAGAAAGGATAATAAAGTAAATAGTCGTCTAACTGTCAAAAAACAAGTCACTTTTGGGGCAGTGTCTAGAATTGAAATAGTGGATGGGGAGTTAAAAAAAGACATAACTTTGATAGGGAAAGAAATTGAAGATGAAGATAAAACTTCTCTTTTTAAAGAAATGTTGAAGAATCCTAAATGTCAAAATGAAGAGTTGCTAAGTCCTGAAAGTAATGTCAATAATATAGCTGCACAGACTATTCAGTCCGCATTTAAGGAATACAAAAAAGGGAAGACAGAAACGGCAACCACCGTTGTACAAGCAGCTTTCCATGCTTTCATTGGTAGAAGAAACAGTTTTCATATGTTGGCTGAGAAAAGTGGAACTGATGAGGCCCTAGTAAATAAAAACTTCAAAAGTATCAAAGAAAACACTGAAAAATCGGTATTAAAAGTACAGACAGGCGTGGATAGGGAACAGGCTTGTAGGGTTATTCAAAGAAGTTTCAAAGCATTTTTTAAAGAAAAACAAAGAAATGCATGTCAAGATACCGAGAACCAAGCAGCTATTTTAATACAAAAAGCTTTTGTAAAGTACATGAGAGTGAAAAATGATAAAAGAAATGAGGCTGCAAATATTATACTGAGACATTTCAAGACTTACAGGGAAAATATGCTAATGAAAATTAGAGCTGCTTCAATTATTCAAAAGACTTTTAGATTATGGCTCTGTAAAAAAGTTAAAATAAGGAATGATGCGGCTACAAAGCTTCAGTCAGTTATTAGGGGTAGGTGGAGTCGAAATCGACAGTGGAAGATAGAAAAAGCTGCATCTGTAATTCAGACCACATTCAGAAAATATAGAATAAGACAGAGCAATTTAAAACAATGTTTAAATGACGAGGCTAGAAGTATGGTCGATTTTATTCTAAAAACCTCCCACAGTTGTTACTCATGGCAACTAAATCATGAAAGAAAAACACGAAATGATGCAGCTATTAAAATTCAGACTATTTTTAGGGGTTATATGTCGCGTCGGGAGTATAATGAAATGAAGGATAATCGTAATAAGGCGGCTTTGAAAATGCAGTCTTTCGTTAGACATCATATGACAAGGATTTTAAAACAAAAAATGAAGGCTGAACTTGACGTTAAAAAGCCAAATGAAGCAGCTATTAAAATTCAGTCAATTTTTAAAGGTCGTCGATCAAGGGTTATCTTCCATGATTTAAAGTCCAATTTGGAAAATAAAAGAAGAAACAAAGCAGCCGTGAAAATTCAATCTATCTTTAGAGGTCATAGGTCAAGAGTAAAAACTGACGCGTTAAATGTCACCCCTCAGAATCAAAAACTAAATGCAGCAGCTGTGAAAATTCAGTGGTATTTTAGAAGTTATAAGTCAAGGGTTATATGTAAGAAGTCAAGGGTTGAACATGAATGTGAAATTGCAGCAGTAAAAATTCAATCTTATTACAAAGGTTATAGAGCAAGGGTTTTGTTAAAGAAATTAAAAGCTGTTGATGATTTACAAGCTAGATTTAAGGGTAAACTAACCAGACTTCAAATAAAGCATGATGAACATTTTATCATAGAGTCTTGTAAGGTTTCTCCAATAAAACATAGTTCAACTGTTAAAGGAATCTTCGTTAAATGTAAACAAAAAACTAACCCTTCTCAAATGGATTTGAATACTGCCGTTACAAAACTCCAGGCTGCTTTAAAGGCCAGAAAAACAAGGCGGGAGCACAAGAAACAACTTAGGGAATTAAATGATAATAATGTACATTATATAGTGTCAGCCTTAGAGGGGGTTCTGTGTGCAAGATTTGTTAATGAGATTCAAAATGTTCATAGTAATACTGAGGAGAATAAGACAGACAATTGTCAGGATAGCTACCATAAATTTGGTAATTTTTCATATTCACCTCAAACAAAGTCTGAGCAGAAAGGTTTTTTAGATTCTGATAGTGATCACGCACAGTTTTCTGTTGAATCTGGGTTTGTTAGTGGTCATAGCCTACAGGGTGCCACTGTATCAATGAATTCTGTTGAACGAACAGATGATTGTGGAGTTTGGAGCAATACAAATTGTACTGTTCAAAAAGACGTTGAATCAGTTCTTGAAATTGTTAAAAGTAAATCTGAAATTGATGATGATTATTTTGTTGAGAAAGCGAGCAGATCTGATATTGGTGATTTCAGTGAAGTTGTAACTGTTGTTAAAAATGAAACGAACTGTGAGAGATCAGTTGTGTCAAGGTCAGGAAGTAAAATGTCAAGGTCTTTTTCAAGGAGCACTGATAAGTTGTTCTCAATAAAAGAAGAAATTGAAATTCCAATAGTGAGACAAGAATCTGCTAGAAAGGTTGTTGAGTTGGTAGAAAATGCAAAGAGTTCAGACAATGTTAATTTTAAAAATCTGTCTGTACAGAGCATGCGTTTGAAAAAGGATTCCTGTTCAAATGCTTCTTCATTGAACTGCAATACCAAATTTCAACAAACTTGCAATGACATTTTTGATATAAATAAGTGTAACTATGATGAAGAAAATAAAATAAATTCAAAACTTAAGGATGGAAGAATACTCCAAGCTGCATACAAAGCCCACAAATTGGTCAATAGTTTAAGTTCTTGTTACAAAAGCATGTCTTCTGTAGATAAACAATCATCCTGCCCCAAGTCGTTGAAAATATATTTGCATAGTCATCTTCAAGCAAGTGTTAGAGGGTTCTTATTTAGGCAGAAATTTGACAACTGTTTCATTAACACTTTTCTGCAACCTTCAAAATCCAGACAAAATGAGTTATCATGGTATGTTTCAAAACTAAACACTATCAAATCCTGTTTTGGTGGTGGTAGGATATATGGGAGGGGAAAATTTATTAATTCGAACTACTTCACTAAATTTCAGAGTAAGAGGTTAGATGGGAAAACTGATGCTGTAACCCTCATGCAGGCAGCAGCAAGGGGATTTTTAGTGCGGAGACGCATACAGAAACGACAAAATACAAAACAGTTGTTACATCTTCGTTCTGTAGCGCAGGAAGAAGTGATGGACATTTTAGGTCTCATTCACGAACGTGACAATGCCGCAACAAAAATACAAGCAAGATATCGTGGTTATAGAGATAGGAAAAAAGTCAATCGAATTAAGGTAAACGAACAAAGAGCGGATGCTTTGTTGTTCCTTCAAGCAAATGTGCGTGCTTTTTTAGCGCGTAGAGACATAAATAAACGTTTGATAATGGATTTTTGGCGTCAAGATAATCCTGTGAATAGGCTAGGTTACGTAGACTCTCTGGATAAGGTCCAAGCATCTTTTCATGGGTACCTTTTCAGGAGAGTTGCGTTTGTTAAACTTCATCAAATACTGAAATGTGACGTTGCTGCTACTGTATTGCAGTCAGGCTTTAGGGCATATGTTGAGCGATGGCATATTTGTCGACGCAAAGTAGCAGCCCTTGCTAGGTACCATAAAGCCGCTTCAGAACTGCAGATAGAATTTCAGAGTTTTCTAACAAGGAGAAATATTTCAGCTAATATAAGTAGACAAAGCAGCTGTGCCTCCAAAATTCAAGCTGGAGTTCGTGGTTACTTATCTCGAAAGGGCTACCTTGAGCAAAAACGAGCTGTTACAAGAATCCAGTCTGAGTACCGTGGCTTTAAAGCAAGGCAACAATTCGAAACGCTTGCTACTGAACGTAAAAATTTAGCTGCCACTAAAGTTCAATCTTATTTCCGTGGATATAAAGTGAGAAGGGATGTTCAGTTACAAGCTAGACATTTGGCACTCGAATTGTTGCAATCTAGCATTAAGGGATATCTTGTTCGTAAAGAAGTTTCAGTCAAACTAAAAAATGAAGCTGAAATGCATGCAGCTGCTGTAAGAATTCAATCATGTTATCGTAGTTACTCACAAAGAAATAAATATGAAACTATGAAATTTCAGCACAAAAATGAGGTTTGGTTACAAAAGTCAAAAGCAACAACTCAAATACAGTCCCATGTCAGAGGATATTTGTCTCGGAGAAAACTAATGGCCCAGACAGTTCCTTATAGGAATGTTGCAGTTGATGGAAAAGATCCTTTGTTTGTTCAAGGTTCAGCTGAAAATTTTGATTTGATTACAACTGGGAAAATCAGTTCGGTTCGACCTCTCACAAGTGGACATCATGCTTCGTTATCAAATGTTCATAGAGAACATACTTTTGTGATCGATGCAGATAAACATAAGGAACAATTTATCCCTACTGCGTGCTCGACTATCGCTCATGTGGACTCTTTTTCCCATTTGCAAGAGAGTTTTCGTAGCTTACTGTCTAGGCGTAGAAAATCCACTAAACCATCTCAACAATTTTTTCATGAACGTTCACGCTTTATGGCTGCTTCACATCTGCAATCTTTCTTCAGGGGCTATTTAACTCGCAGGTTAACCCATAAGTTGTGCCAGTATGACAATGAAACTTCTTCTGTTGTAGTATTTTTCCCAAAACATCCCACTCCTCCCCCATTTGTGAACAATCCTGATATGGTTAAGATAAGTTGTTCCTTTGAAAAACAGAATAATGAAACTGTTGATAGAATTTTACCTTCATTTTATGATGGTGGGGAATCAACATTTGTCAGTGAAGATATTCCTGTCCGAGTTTCGTATCACCGACAACACTCAGACAAAGAAATTGAAGAAGAAAATACCAAACAGGAAGACGAAAAGATTCAATACATTCTGCATAGTAAATCAGCAAAATCAGAAAGACAGAAAGAAAATAATACACCTGTACAGTACCTGTACCGTAGTCGAGAATCTACCAGGTACAAAACACCTCAACAGTCTCACAGACCTTTGAATCAGTATGAGGAGCCATCTCTTTTTCTTCATGAAGGTCTCGAAGAAGAGAGATTTGATAGTGACAGACGTCGATTTGAAGAACCTTCACCTCCTGTAAGGAGTGCAGGAAGCCCAGCTCTTCATTCATCTCATAGACAATTGGATGAAATATCCTCTCTTCCAGATGCACATTTAAGGAGACATGAAGAACCATCTCCTTTCAGGAGATATGAAGAACCAAGTCCATTAAGGAGGTATGATGAACCATTTCCTTTGCATGAGACTGATAAACAGGTTAGTAAAGATGTAAGAAACGAAAATAGACGCTTTGAAGAGCCTTCACCTAATATGCAACTAAATCTTCATGTTGGTACAACAACAGTAATAGACTCATACTTAAGACATGATATAGACACACATCGTAGCCGATTTGAAGAACCTTCCCCAGTTTCAACTGACCTTGTTGACCCTGATATTGAGTACCCTATCAGTCCAATGGAAAAGACAGAAGCCTTCTCCAGTCACGAAACAAACCGAAAGCAGTCAGATGTTACACGTAACTCTCATGATGACAGTGAGTTATCAGTAGAAACATTCTCACGTAGGATCGTAAATGAGATTCAAAACAGTGCTATTCTTAAAGAGGAATCCTTACTCATTTTACAGGCGGCTTTTAGAGGTTTTCTGTTACGAAATAAAACATATTCAAAGCGACTGCTGAAAATTTCTAAGATGGACATGGATGATAAGTCTATATTTGATGAAACTGCCCTGCCATTTTTGCATGCTGGAGTTAAAGGTTACCTAACAAGGCATAGGGAGTTAACAAGTCCTCCAGAAATGTAAAATTGTTTGAAACCTTTATCTTGGTCTTTATATTTAGGATACACACCACTAGTCTCAACTATTGTCATACTGGCATTGCTACTTCCTTTCTTGTCTTTCCATGTATATCCAACATGCTTAGTGAACCCTTGTATATTACTAATTTTCCTTGGTTCTTTTGGTTTGCTTCTTAGTTTCTCCTCTTAAGCACTTTTTTGGTTCAGGTGGCATTCTTATATCATATCTGTTTGGTAGAAAAAAATTGTCTTGCACTCTGAACATGGTAGTTAATTGAACAAGCTACTTTAAATTTGTAAAACAATTAATGATTGATCTAATCAATTATATATCAATAAATATTGCTTTTGCAAACCTAGTTTGTCTTTATATGCAGCTTGTGTAATGGCTTTTTAAATGTTTTCATCAAAAGGTATTCGCTGATACAAAAAAAAAGTCAGTTTTGAATATTGTTGGCAGTATAACCCCACAAACTTAAATCGTGCCTGGCATCTATGTTATATCAGAAAAAGAAGTATGGCTGTTGTATTTATAAGGTTTCTACAGTGGAAACAATGTGATTCTTATATTTTTTAGTATAACGAGGGGGATTTGAAGAAGCTTGTTCAAACAATGTATATTGAGAAATAACATGGTAGTACACCGAATATCGATGATTTTCATTGGTTGTTTCTCAGGGGCTTAGCAAGATCACTTTAGTCACCTTTAACATGTTTATTTACATCTTGCATTTGAATTGTAGGATCTGGTTTGAAATATTGTCCATCTTCAGAGAACTTTACTGTATTCATTCTAATTATTGAAGTAGAACTTATATCAACACTTTGTAAAATGTTTTCACTACATTTAAAATATTTAGAGAATCGGTGCTCTGTTTTAGAATCTGCTGATTGGACATTTTCATTGATATCACAAACCAGATCCACAAGTTATGGCACTGTTTATGTACTAAATTTCACATTTTATTTGCTGTGGTCTTTTAAAACAATTTATGTATGTTAATCATCTATTGTTTGTAATGTTCCTATATGCCTACTACTGTTGTTTATTCGAAAAAAAAAATTAATGTTTGGTTTCATATATACTGTAGATTATATGTTCATTAGCTTAATTTCAGTTCGATTTAAAATGATCTTGAACAGTGCCATTTTCCAAGAAAAATTTGCTTTAGGTATATAGAGCTTTCGCATGTACATGCATGTATCAATCTTCCTATGTATACTTAGTGCTTATGTATTAACTTGAGGGTGAAAGAACTGCGTTTTAGTTCAAATGAAAGTTATTTGTTATTTTCATATATTTTAGTCTTCTGGTGTTGGTAATGGCCAACCAAACGGTATCATTCATGATATTGTAAGTAAAACAGCATGACCACACAAACCACCTTTTAGATGTATATATATATTTGTAGATGTTGTTTTGAAATGTTTTGATGTTCAATTGATTTTTACAAAAAAGAAATGTCATGTTGTAAACATTATATTGACAGAAATAATGTTGTCTTCTGATGACAATACAATACATTTAATTATGCTGTTTATGCAAAAATATCCGTCATATCTGGAAAAGTAACACATTGTTAAATGGACAATTATTGTATTCTCTATTATTGATGTAAATAAACAGATTTTGAATTTTAGTTACCAAGAAAGTCATTAAGTGATACCCTCAATTTTAAATGGTAGACAAGATTATTGAGACGTGTTAGTTAGCATGTTAAAAAGGGGTTGTTCACATGTGTAAATGGTACATATTGTTTCCTGGCAAATGTAGAATTGTCCAGTAGATAAATAACCCAGAGCTGTGTTGTATAAATCTCATTAACTATTGGTACTTTACAAAAAGAAGTTTATTAATGTTATAGTTTCAAATATACATTTTTATGTGATTTAGTGAGACAAATGGACTTTCAGTTGGAACTGCTCAGCTATTTCTGCTGCATTGACATGAGGTGTTTTTGCGTGCAGCGAGATAGTACAAGTATCAATTGATGGATTTATATTTAAATGTGCAAATTAATGTGAATTAAATGCTCCAGGCCTGGATTTTGTAAAAAAAAAATTCTCAAATTGAGAGTTGCCTCAAATTTTTCCTCAACTAAAATTTTGACCAATCAGATTACTTGAAATTAGATATTGAGGTAAAACTCAAAGATTTGAGGAAATTCTCAACTTTAGAGATTTTTATGAAATCGGGTTCAGGGCAGTTGGTTTGTTGAAGGTAGATAAGTCTCACAAATTACCCCACATAGATTGTCATTTTATTTTCATGAACAACTCTCGTCATGATATGAATTAGATGGTACAGTTGTTTTCACATATGTATTTGTGTGTAGTTGCATGTTAATGTAAATATGAAGTTAATATAGTGCAGAAATTGTCAGTAATTGCTAACAAAATGTAGTAGTCTATTTTCCTGGGTTTTTTGTTTGTATTGCTGAAAAATTCATTTGTGAAACAGCTTTTATGCACTAATTACATTTGTTTAAATGTTTTAGAAATTATTAATTGACCTATTTATCAACAGACGTCAACGGAACAACGGGAAAATAAACTAAAATATCTTAGTGTAATATTTTGTTTTTGTTAATTCATGATTAATTACGGTAAGTATGATTGTGTCTGAATTTGATGATTTTTGTAAGAGAAAATTTGTTGTATACAATGACTCGTATTTAATGTTTTTGTATCAAGATAATTTTCTTCCTTGCTTATTTGTTTGAATCAATTTAATCTTAAAATAAACATTTGAATGTTCATAATTTATGACATGTAAGTGTACAATGATGTTTGAAAAAATTAAATTTATGTACTTTGATGATGTTTATGAATATTCTACAATTAATTTTGCAGAAATCTTGATTATGAGGAGGTAAAAACCATTTATTATATGCGGTAGAATTAGCACTAGGCAAGGCTTACTAGAAGTGAAGTGTATAGCACACATTGACCTGGGTGTCTTAGAACACTAAACTTTTAGGTCTAAGAAAATTCGCAACTTCATCATGGCAAAGTTATTCTTTTTATACTTGTTTCAGCATTGATGCCATAAAGTTGAGAAATTTCTAAGATCAGTGTTTTATACGTTCTTCTGGCAACAAGGTCTGCTTAGGAACAGTATCATATCACACTGATTAATAAATATGATTGAATGTTATTTGAAATAGATTCTGTTCTGTTTTTGATTGGAGAAAATTCGATCATAGTCAAGAGTTCTGTAGTTAGAATTGATTGTAAATATGTAATTAGTTTCACTGTATGATAATATTGTAAATGAAGTCATTTAGTGGTAGATAGAATTATAATTGTGCATGTCTTCAATGAGAAAATTTATGTTTAGTGTTTGTAGCTAATATTACGGATGTTATGGCTTCTAATTATGTACTTAGATTGATTTTTTCCCCCAACGAAAATTGGAAATTTCTATTTTATTTTGCATTGTTTGCAATAAATAACTCATATAATTCCAAAATTTTTTTTTTCTTGTTTTTAAGGATAGTTTGCATAATTTTTCTGACTCAAGTATTTCCATCATATAATAGATTTATTTCTCATGTTAAAACGTAAGACTCAATTGGATAAAATTACTAACAAATAAGATGTGGGGAAACAGCTTATTTTTGAAAAGCATTCCATACAGAAGTTTTCGGAGTGAAGACTGATAAAATAAGTAATGACATTTCATTTATATTGGTATGATTAATTGATTTTTAATTGAATTTATTTTACAATAAATTGGAGCTAGATTTAACATTACTTTATTTTATTTAAATGTTTGGAGTAATTAACCTGTTTCCCAACTATACATTAAGTTCATCAGGGAGTACAGTATTCACACTTGACGTTGGAATGTTCAGTGTTGTACACATTTTGTACAGGGCATGTTTTATCACATTTATTTGTCAACATTTAAGTCTTGGTATCAGTGGAAGAAATAAACCACCCCGGCAATCCTTTTTCATGGCATAATTTTATATTCTCTATAATTTTCTTATGCTAGTTAATTGTAGCTTCATTAAGTCTCATCATTTCGTCACTTTTAGCACTTGTTGTGAACAAGACTTGGTAAAACTCGGAAAACATTTAATTGCTATGTCTTCTGTTTCTTCCACTGATGTGTTTACCTTTGATCTTTGTCTGCATTTGCACGGTTATATATTTGATTTGCATTTTTCTTTTGCAGGTTTATCATGTCTAAAGTTTCAGTATTTGATGAAGTTCTTTCTATTGACACAAAACCTCTATACACATGCAATACACGATTTTTGTTCAATTCACTTCGACACATATTTCGTGTCCAGATAAATTCATAATGATTGTTTATTAGAGAATTACGTAACTCAAGTTAATCATTTCAAGAAGAAATCTGTTCTTCAAATTACTAATTTTATCATTAAGTTTCAAATGGCACAGCCTACAATTATGTATAACTTGGTATGTCTAGATTAATAATGCTTAATGATAAAGGATATCTAAGTATGTATCAGGCAGTTGTTTTCATGCATACAGTTGAGTATATGTCACAGAACAAAAGGAAATAATTAGCCCTTTGAACTTCCAACACACTGCCATTGGTTGGCTAATTGATTGGCATTGTATAGGAAATTTGTAGGTTTTCAGATCTTTGATTTGTCAGCCGTATTCTCTAAGTTAAGCTTCACAAGCTGCTGGAAATTATCTAAAGACTATTTCTAATTTTTTTTTTTTCAATCATTTGGACTAGTCTATTTTAATTTTTTTTTCAATCGTTTGGACTAGTCTATTTTAATTTTTTTTTCAATCATTTGGACTATTGATTTTGCTTCATAAATGATTTCTTCATATCAAAATTGGTTTTATTTAATTGTATTGATCTTTTGTTATTTAGGAATTGGATACCAAGGGACCAAAACCCACTGGCAATGTTGTCCCTCCAATTCAGAAAGACGCACAAATTGATCCCAAGACTGGGAACGTTACAAAAAATGTAGATAATGATAAGGACAATAAAGGACCAGACTCCAATAAGAAACCAGAGGCTGACAAAGACACTAAAACTGGTGATCAAAATACAAAGACTTCTGACACAAAGCCCCCTGGAGGAAACGTCAAACCTCCTGCTTCTGATAATAAACCTCCAATTGGTGATGCAAAAGGCCCAGCTTCAGATAATAAACCCCCTGGCGGGGATGCTAAACCCCCTACCGACAAGGCTACTGCTAAACCTAACGATAATGCTTATGGCACTGACAAGTCTGCTCCCGGTGATAACAAAGGCCCCACTGGGGACAAACCCCCTGCTGACAACAAACCTAACACTGACAATAAACCCCCTGCTGATAACAAACCTAACACTGACAACAAACCCCCGCCTAATGTCCAAACAGGTAGCAATGTTAACACTTAACACTAGTTTGGATGCAATGTGTATTGGCATAGTTCTTTGTATGCAATGATGGCATGACTGCTAACGATACATATGTACGCTGAAATAAAACCATTCTTAACCTATAAATAGCTTTTGTCATAGTAACAGTTGCTATGGTAACCAGTCAGGGTATAGGGTATAACGTTTGTTGTGACGCACTGAACTGTTGCTATGGCTACTGCTTCGTTTGCTGTGTTGGTGTGTGTTGATGCATTTTTCTGTTTATTTTCTCTAGGCGGCTAAATGAGAAGGATGGACCTTTGGGGCTAAGGAATGTCAAGGGCACCATATACACTCATTTGTGTGTTAAAGAAGAGGTACTAACCAATGGAGAAAAATTTGTATTGTATATAAAATTGTCATATCATATTTATATTTACATGGACATGTATCGTTCTCTTTCTTTTTGTTTACTCTGTCATTAACGTGTGTGCAGATTGAATAATGCTGTAAATAGGTCAGGTATCAATTAACTGTGTAAAGTAACTGAGCGTACCTGTGCTGAGATATCTTGAAGCCATGTCTGTAAGTCCTCGTGCGACCAATAGATCGGGGGTTGTAAATTTGCTCTCATTAACTTAGACTTGTGACATCTTTGGATTAAATGTTCAGTTTTATTTCAAAACAGGATTCTTATTTAATCTTAAAGACAATGCAAATGTATTTCAAATATTTGGATCTGAATCTGAAATAGCTTTGACTTAGAATCATTACTTGAGAATAAGTCAAGCTGATGTGGCTTAAATTAAAATAAATATGTCTAATATTTAACTATAAGATTTGAATGTATAACAAGGAAGTCTTAAATCCAACATCTGCAGGGTGGTTGATGTGAATCACTCACAATTTTGTTCGGCAATAGAATGGCAAGTCAGTATGCTTATTTCTACTTAAAATACATGAAATGTTTTATTGAAGTAAAATATTGATTCTTTCGTGTTTTTGGTTACATCTTTCTGTAAAAAAGACAATAATTTGAAACAATTGAGTAGTTATTGTAATTTACTAACTGTTTAAATATGTTAATAACTTTCATTCCTTAAAATGTTTGGAAAAAAGTCCAATATATTTCGAACTATTTTTAATTGATATTTATGTTATAACATTTCTAATATTATTTCATGATTGATGGGAGAAATGAGAGGAGATACTGAGGTTCTGTGGGGTTGGGAGAAATGAGAGAAGATACTGAGATTCTGTAATGGAGCTTTCTCCCTTCATTGTTAAAGTTTTTAGTTTCTTGCATTCCTCTGTTGTTAATATTATCATAGATTATAAATATATTTACACATTATATATATAAGTATATATTGATACAAAAAAAATCCCGTTTTAAGCTGTGATATGTATATAGTATAGTGTATTCTGTTATATGATCTTTATTATTTTCTCATCCGTCCTGGTTTATATAGACACTAGTTATAAGATTTAGTAAATTAGTCATAGGATTTATCATTTTCTAAGAAAAGATTATTAGGAGGCTAATCCGTCCAGAATTTGGTTTTTTTTTTTTTTTATATACTTTTTTAGTCACTACTTTTTTTACAAATATTAGTATTTTTCCAGTGCAATCTTTACTATAAGATTTCTATAAATTTTGTTTGTCTTATTTTGTTTTGGTAATTTTGCAAGACTTTAAAAGGACGATTTTATTCTAATAGAATCACTTGAATTGTATGCCAGACAATTTGTATGGTACAACAGAGCTTAGATGAAAACTATTATAGCTTGCTTGTTGCATGGAATTACATGATGCTATGATTCTGTGTAGGAACTGCTCAATTATAGACATGAATAAAACTGTCATCTTTCTAAATTAGCTCCATCCATATTTCCCAGTTCAAATATTTTTACCAAATGTGAATATTACTACGCGTATGTTTTATATAAAATTAATAGTACTTTAAGTGGTATAGAACATAAATTTTATTTCTTGTCAAATCACTATACTTTATTGAGGTTGAATTAAAAAATCAGTACTGTAGAAGTCTTTTAAATATCTAGCTCAACTTTCATTTTGTTGATGATTAATACCCTGCTGTTACACTAATCCACAGCTGAAAGTGTAAATCTTGTTATTTGCTGTTGAAAATGTATATCACTGTTTTATTCAGTTCAAAATTTCTGTGTAGTATTGTCTGTTCGGAAAAAAATCTGGAAACAAATAAATTGTATGCAAGAAGTTGTTCTGTTTACTATATGAATGTCAGAGAATAAAGATACCGAACTTATTCGTCCAGTATAGCATTGAAAACTTATAACAAATGGTTCACAACTTACAAACACGAAAAGAAAAATAAATAACATCAACTTTTATTTACAAAAATCAGCATATTCACTTATTTAGAATGCCAGAGAAAAGCGGAGAATTTGTGAAACAATAAATTTGGACAGTTGTATTACGTAATGGTATGTAACATAGCTGTTTTTTTTTATGTTGAGATACTAAAATATCGACCATAATTATAATATACTGACGCATCAAAACAGGGTACAATCACTAAATGGTAAAAACATCAAAGCAGTATACAGATCTACAGTATAGAAAACTGTCAATGAAATACAATTACATTGAAAAATGAAGTTAATAAAAACAGAGCACTTACAATATGAACTCGTAAAAAAACGTAATGTATCTGTTCCATAAAGGTTAGCTAGTCCTGCTCTGCCAACAGAACCTGTCACAAGGCAAATAATGTATCTGTTCTATAAGGATTAGCTAGTCCTGCTCTACCAACAACACCTGTCACAAGGCAAATAATGTATCTGTTCTATAAGGGTTAGCTAGTCCTGCTCTACCAACAGCACCTGTCACAAGGCAAATAATGTATCTGTTATATAAGGGTTATCTAGTCCTGCTCTACCAACAGCACCTGTCACAAGGCAAATAATGTATCTGTTATATAAGGGTTAGATAGTCCTGCTCTGCCAACAGCACCTGTCACAAGGCAAATAATGTATCTGTTCCATAAAGATAAGCTAGTCCTGCTCTGCCAACAGCACCTGTCACAAAGCAAATAATGTATCTGTTGTATAAGGATTAGCTAGTCCTGCTCTGCCAACAGCACCTGTCACAAGGCAAATAATGTATCTGTTTTATGAGGGTTAGCTAGTCCTGCTCTGCAAACAGAACCTGTCACAAGGCAAATAATGTATCTGTTCCATAAGGGTTAGCTAGACCTGCTCTGCCAACAGCACCTGTCACAAGGCAAATAATGTATCTGTTCCATAAGGGTTAGCTAGTCCTGCTCTACCAACAGCACCTGCCACAAGGCAAATAATGTATCTGTTATATAAGGGTTATCTAGTCCTGCTCTGCCAACAGCACCTGTCACAAGGCAAATAATGTATCTGTTCCATAAGGGTTAGCTAGTCCTACTCTACCAACAGCACCTGTCACAAGCAAATAATGTATCTGTTCCACAAGGTTAGCTAGTCCTGCTCTACCAACAGCACCTGTCACAAGGCAAATAATGTATCTGTTATATAAGGGTTATCTAGTCCTGCTCTGCCAACAGCGCCTGTCACTAGGCAAATAATGTATCTGTTATATAATGGTTAGCTAGTCCTGCTCTACCAACAGCACCTGTCACAAGACAAATAATGTATCTGTTATATAATGGTTAGCTAGTCCTGCTCTGCCAACAGCACCTGTCACAAGCAAATAATGTATCTGTTCCACAAGGTTTAGCTAGTCCTGCTCTACCAACAGCACCTGTCACAAGGCAAATAATGTATTTGTTCCACAAGGGTTAGCTAGTCCTGCTCTACCAACAGCACCTGTCACAAGGCAAATAATTTATCTGTTATATAATGGTTAGCTAGTCCTGCTCTACCAACAGCACCTGTCACAAGGCAAATAATTTATCTGTTATATAATGGTTAGCTTATCCTGCTCTACCAACAGCACCTGTCACAAGGCAAATAATGTTCCTGTTCCATAAGGGTTAGCAAGTCCTGCTCTACCAACGGCACCTGTCACAAGGCAAATAATGTATCTGTTCCATAAGGATTAGCTAGTCCTGATCTACCAACAGCACCTGTCAAAAAGCAAATAATGTATCTGTTCCATAAGGATTAGCTAGTCCTGCTCTACCAACAGCACCTGTCACAAGGCAAATAATTTATCTGTTATATAATGGTAAGCTAGTCCTGCTCTACCAACAGCACCTGTCACAAGGCAAATAATGTTTCTGTTCCATAAGGGTTAGCTAGTCCTGCTCTACCAACAGTACCTGTCACAAAGCAAATAATGTATCTGTTCCATAAGGATTAGCTAGTCCTGCTCTACCAACAGCACCTGTCACAAGGCAAATAATTTATCTGTTATATAATGGTTAGCTAGTCCTGCTCCACCAACAGCACCTGTCACAAGCAAATAATGTATCTGTTCCACAAGGGTTAGCTAGTCCTGCTCTACCAACAGCACCTGTCACAAGGCAAATAATGTATCTGTTCCATAAGGATAAGCTAGTCCTGCTCTACCAACAGCACCTGTCACAAGGCAAATAATGTATCTGTTATATAAGGGTTAGCTAGTCCTACTCTACCAACAGCACCTGCCACAAGGCAAATAATGTATCTGTTCCATAAGGGTTAGCTAGACCTGCTCTGCCAACAGCACCTGCCACAAGGCAAATAATGTATCTGTTATATACGGGTTAGCTAGACCTGCTCTGCCAACAGCACCTGTCACAAGGCAAATAATGTATCTGTTCCATAAGGGTTAGCTAGTCCTGCTCTACCAACAGCACCTGTCACAAGGCAAATAATTTATCTGTTATATAATGGTTAGCTAGTCCTGCTCTACCAACAGCACCTGTCACAAGGCAAATAATGTATCTGTTCCATAAGGGTCAGCTAGTCCTGCTCTACCAACAGCACCTGTCACAAGGCAAATAATGTATCTGTTCCACAAGGGTTAGCTAGTCCTGCTCTGCCAACAGCACCTGTCACAAGGCAAATAATGTATCTGTTCCATAAGGATTAGCTAGACCTGCTCTACCAACAGCACCTGTCACAAGGCAAATAATGTATCTGTTCCATAAGGATAAGCTAGTCCTGCTCTACCAACAGCACCTGTCACAAGGCAAATAATGTATCTGTTCCATAAGGGTTAGCTAGTCCTGCTCTGCCAACAGCACCTGTCACAAGGCAAATAATGTATCTGTTCTATAAGGGTTAGCTAGTCCTGCTCTGCCAACTGCACCTGTCACAAAGCAAATAATGTATCTGTTCCATAAGGATAAGCTAGTCCTGCTCTGCCAACAGCACCTGTCACAAGGCAAATAATGTATCTGTTCCATAAGGGTTAGCTAGACCTGCTCTGCCAACAGCACCTGTCACAAGGCAAATAATGTATCTGTTCCATAAGGATTAGCTTGTCCTGGTCTGCCAACAGCACCTGTCACAAGGCAAATAATGTATCTGTTCCATAAGGATTAGCTAGTCCTGCTCTGCCAACAGCACCTGCCACAAGGCAAATAATGTATCTGTTCCATAAGGGTTAGCTAGTCCTGCTCTGCCAACAGCACCTGCCACAAGGCAAATAATGTATCTGTTCCGTAAGGGTTAGCTAGTCCTGCTCTGCCAACAGCACCTGCCACAAGGCCAATAATGTGTCTGTTCTATAAGGGTTATCTAGTCCTGCTCTACCAACAGCACCTGTCACAAGGCAAATAATGTATCTGTTATATAAGGGTTATCTAGTCATGCTCTACCAACAGCACCTGTCACAAGGCAAATAATATATCTGTTCCATAAGTGTTAGCTAGTCCTGCTCTGCCAACAGCACCTGCCACAAGGCAAATAATGTATCTGTTCCACAAGGGTTAGCTAGTCCTGCTCTACCAACAGCACCTGTCACAAGGCAAATAATGTATCTTTTCCATAAGGATAAGCTAGTCCTGCTCTACCAACAGCACCTGTCACAAGGCAAATAATGTATCTGTTCCATAAGGATTAGCTAGTCCTGCTCTGCCAACAGCACCTGTCACAAGGCAAATAATGTATCTATTCCATAAGGATTAGCTAGTCCTGCTCTGCCAACAGCACCTGTCACAAGACAAATAATTTATCTGTTCCATAAGGATAAGCTAGTCCTGCTCTGCCAACAGCACCTGTCACAAGGCAAATAATGTATCTGTTCCATAAGGATTAGCTAGACCTGCTCTGCCAACAGCACCTGCCACAAGGCAAATAATGTATCTGTTCCATAAGGATTAGCTAGACCTGCTCTACCAACAGCACCTGTCACAAGGCAAATAATGTATCTGTTATATAAGGATTAGCTAGTCCTGCTCTGCCAACAGCACCTGTCACAAGGTAAATAATGTATCTGTTCCATAAGGATTAGCTAGACCTGCTCTACCAACAGCACCTGTCACAAGGCAAATAATGTATCTGTTCCATAAGGATTAGCTAGTCCTGCTCTACCAACAGCACCTGTCACAAGGCAAATAATGTATCTGTTCCATAAGGGTTAGCTAGTCCTGCTCTGCCAACAGCACCTGTCACAAGGCAAATAATGTATCTGTTGTATAAGGGTTAGCTAGTCCTGCTCTGCCAACAACACCTAGAAATAATGACCAGGAAAGGCAATTTTCCTCAAATTATGCATTTCTCTGAAGTATGCCATAATTTAATTTATGGTCTCACTAACCACTTCTAACGTTTCCATTACTTTACATGTTAAAAAAGTAATTTTCAAAGTCTCACTGTGAATTCCCAGGACAAATGACATCTTAAAGTTGCTTACCGTTGCGAAGCTTGGAAAATAAGGCTTCCAAAATCATTATGCTAATGGTACGATGATTGGAGAAATTCTTCACAAAATTTACTTGAATAAATAATACTGAAAATCCACATTTTTACCTGTTCTGTTGACAGCAAGTAGGCAAATTACTCACACATGTAAACAATATTCATACACTTTTTTTAGTTAATTACATATATGATTTTAAAGTACACATTCTCAGCTTTATTTTGACTACTTTTAATCACACAAATAATGCACTTACAATGCATATGTCTAGGTTCAGTGTGTTGTTGGTACTACATAGGTGGGGGGTGGCCATTTGACCCGGAAGTGGTTAGTGAGACCTAAGCCATGTTGGGAGTTATTGCCCTTTTTCAACGATTTTTGCTATTTTTAATATCATTTCTTTCCAAAATCTTCTTCTCTGACACTACATGACCAATTAAAACCAAACTTGGTATGAATGTTCCTTGGGGTATACTGCATAGAGTTGATGTGGAGATTTTTTATTCGTCAAAAAAACATGTCCACCGTTATTAAAAATAGAACATAGGGGTCAGACAGTAGTTTTTCACATATATCTCCTAAACCATTTGGTTTATCCAAATTCTATCAATAGTTGAAATGATCCATATTATTAGGACTACAAAAGTCTTCAGACTCCTTGTAAGAGTTATTGTCCTTGAAAGGGAAAAAATGACATTTTTTAAAATATTTTTCAGTTAATATCTTGAAAAAAAGATAGATTAAAAGAAACTTTCAATTGTTGAAAAGATCTTGTGATAGTTCCTACCAAAGACTTCTTTAGTAAAAATTGTAGGACAACTTCTTGTTTAATTTATTGCCTTTGAAAGGCAAAATTCAAGAAGGTGAGCGATACAGGCTCCTGGGAGCCTCTTGTTTTTTTCGGTAGTAGTCCTTCAAAAACCTAGCTTCATATGACTAAAGAAAGTCAAGAGAAGAGTGGTGCAAAGTTCATTCCCATAATTGTTCTACTGGTCAGTTAAAACACCTTTCCTCCAAAATTGACAAAAATTTTGTTAACCAACATTTTAACATTGCACTAAGCAATTCTCCTGAATACTGACTGTTTTGACAAATTAATCCTTTTCTCCATCTTTGATTTGAAGTAAATGTCTACTCCCCAGATTTGTATAGAAACATCAGTGAATAAGATCATGCAGAATAATGTAATATTGAAGTGCGGTGTATGAAGTAGGAATATCTCAAGTTCTTTACACAGATACTATTACAAAAGATAAGGTTACCAGAAGAGATACTCTGCATAAGTTCTTTGAAATTTAGAGAATTTACGTTGGATTCACGCCACTTTTAGTGTAAAGACACTTGTGAATTTGAAGGATAAACCATAATTTCATCACCTAAAGTAATATCAAATTAAAGTTCGTTTTTGTCTGCAAAAACATGTCTCCCCCGTCCCGCAAACTGGATCTACTTGCAGAATCCATCCCGTCCACATAACAGCTTCATAAAATTCTGTTGAGAGGCTGCAGAGAAGTTGCCCTAATTGGTTCTGAAGTTCAAAAGGGCACAACACCCACAAAAATTTGGGGATCAAAATTTCCTTGCGATACGCTCTGAAACATGTAATGTTCTTGCTACATACTAAATTTCATAAAATTTGGTTCAACAGATTCAGGCGACTTGCCTGACAAAGGTAATTTATGAAGATTTTTGGTAAATTTCAAAGTTCGAAGGGGCATAACTCCTACCAAAATTGGGAAAGTTTCCTGGTAATATGCACAATAACACATGATGTTCTTACAACATACCACTTTCATAAAATTCGGTTCAGTAGTTTCAGGGGAGTTGTGCTGACAAAATAATTTATGAGGATTATTTGCAAATTTCTTTCTAAGTTAAAAGGGGCAGAACTCCAACAAAAATTGGGGGATCTTAATATCCTGGTAATATGCACTACATACGAAGTTCTTGCTACATACCAAATTTCGTCAAATTTGGTTCAGTAGATTCAGATGAGTTGCACTGACAAACTTTGTGACAGAACACAGATGAACAGGCCAAAAACAATATGTCTCCCTACCTACGTGAGGGTGTGGGGGAGACATAAAATGAAAATAAACATAATTGTTAATTATGTATAATTTCAGTTACGCTATGTTATTTGTGTGGAGATGATTTTACGAGGTTTTCAAAAACAGTGGAAATTGGCAAATTGGAAGTAAATATACAATAAAAAAAAAGAATCGTAATGGTAAAATCCAGATTTGAACTAGCGGAATTCCACTTTAAAGCCAAAAAAAATCATGCCTGTTTGTTGTGTATGTCTGTTTTCCATGTCTGGTCTTTCTTATTACTTTCTTCTGATTACCACTATAACCTTGGTTCCCTTGATTACTCTTTCATTAGGAATATGTTGGGTTGCCTAGTGATTGCCATGTTAAATGAATCCTGAGCACCAACTAAGAACCATAAATTGATAAAATCAGAAGTAAATACATATACAGTTTGTGTATATCTAAAAATCAGGAATTGTGAAGGAAAAATGAAGATTTGTAAAATTCATGTGCAAATAACACCCCATGAAAGGGGGAGAGGGTCAAGTTACTTTAATTGGCATAAAGCATACAAAATGCAAAAAGTACCACAAAATCATGGTTTTATTATCAATCACTCAAACAACCTAGCCATATTAACACAACATTATCTATGGCGGTTTTACAATGTAGCAAAATGGATGTTTTGTACAAAACAATTAACAGCTTCTATATTCAGGATAAATAGATACTCAGATATATATATTCAACGTAATGTTAATGAATATCATCTACGTCATTACTCATAGTACTTAAAATAAGGATGTTTTGGTATCACAGACATTGCATAGATTTCTAAACTAAGTAATTCTGTCCCCTGATCACAGAAGCTGCTATTGTTTTTTTCCAATTTCAGCCATTTTGTTTAATTAGGTAATTCACACATGATCGCTTGGTTAGTATTCTGTGGAATGGTACAATTTGGTAGCAAATGAGAATCACAGCCAGTAGCTAAATATTGTCTCTATATCCTAATATAGAAATATCTGTATTTATAGACATAAATCCCGTAATAGGAATCTCCATAATTAAATATAGAAATGTCTATGTCATGGAACATACACAAGTATGTGTCCTTTAACTGAGTTGCCTTCACATTTCATTCAAATTATAAAATATTTTCACAAGTCATGTACGTGCATACACATTTGCTGGAAAAATACTGCTTTTTTCAACATCTGTAGTACAGCATTGATTTCATGAAAACATTTTATAAGACACTATGTAAACATACAAAGCAACCTAAGTTTAGAAAAAACTATAAATATAAGGTATTATTTCTTCAACGCTGGGGTTAGTTAATACATAAACATCTCATTAATCCAAAAATCTTGCCCATCTGAAAACAACTCAACCATACATATGTGCTTTTGGTCCATTAAAACATTCATTTTACATAAAAAAGTAAATATTCAAACTATATCACTTCATTGGTATTATGGCATTTGGGAATATTTTGGACTAATTGAGTTACCTATATAAATTGCATTGCAATTTTGTCATTATTAGATCAATAAATAAAGACTTTCTGTGTACAAATCTATGACTAGTCTTTTTTTGATTTGTCAAACTCTTCATGTGTAATACAAATCACCAATTAATCATTGAAGTTGATATGATTGTAAAAATGAATGCACCAATATATAACGGGAGATGAATCAGAATTCAATTGAAAATTCCTTTAGCACTAATTATACATCAAAGTTGATAATTCAGAAGATAGCAGAATGGCTACAAATGCCCAGCATTCTTGTATTTTATCTTTAAAGTTGTAACAGAGTTAATGTTGTCATTTATTACATTAAGTACGAAACAAATCAGTCACTGAGAGAAAAATTTCTGCCTAATTGAAGAAATTGCTGCCAATAAAAAACTTCAGACCTATCTTAATGAAAATTGGTACATAGAATATTCCTAAAAGTTGATGTCATTATTTGAGTTGACGGTTGAGTTCTTCAGAGATGGCTGCCAAGAAGTCCATTGTGTACAGATACTGTTCTGGTTTTATACTGGAAAAGATAAGAAAATCATATATCATGTAAATAGATCTGTGGAAAATTCAGTCAATGAGGGGAACAATCATACATTGTATAAAGAGGGCCACTTTCAATGTGGCTACATATGAGAATCTTAATGTAATGTATCATTAATTATACGGAAAACAATATTATAATAATAGCAGTAAAGCATAGCAATTGTATAAACCTGGATACTGTTGTAGTATACAGACATGGTTTTAAAAATTGGAAGTAAATATACATTAAAAAAAGTAAGTAAAATGTAAAATCAGGAAATTTCTCTTCTATAACATATCATGTCTGAGTATAAGTTGCTTCTGTATCTAAGGTTTTGCATGTTTCCATTCAGTCTTCCTTATTGTTTTGGATTACTCAGGCCTTTCATCATTTCTATATTTTGAACATTTAGTATTTATTAGCACTTACTCCCATGGGGACTTCCATGGAGCTATTTTAATTATGAAGACGATCTCATATAGACCATTGAAATATCAATAGAAATTTCCTATACAGTATTTGTCTTCACACACTGAAGCATAGAAACAAATCTATTCAACCCATGCACGATGTAATTGATTAACTTCCATAGATCATGTCAAAAGACACAATCCATTTCCTATTCATGTTATGAATTTTTAATTTTAGTGTTAATTTGCCAATCAGTACAATTTACCTTTCAGCATATACGAACTTACTTTTTCAGACCATATATACAGCCAGCCAAGTCCTTGGTCATTTTACCAGAGTCGACTGTAGCTACACATGCTTTCTCTAATGTGTTGGCAAATCTGCAAACGAAAAGTATCAATGTTAAATGATCTACATTATACCATGTATATACAATTACTAAGTATTTTACCATGTATATACAATTACTAAGTATTATACCATGTATATACAATTACTAAGTATTTTACCATGTATATACAATTACTAAGTATTATACCATGTATATATAATTACTAAATATTTTACCATGTATATACAATTACTAAGTATTATACCATGTATATACAATTACTAAGTATTTTACCATGTATATACAATTACTAAGTATTATACCATGTATATACAATTACTAAGTATTTTCATATAAAACAAAATAAAATATACCAAATCTGAAGGTGTTAACTAACAAAGATGAATATAGCAAGATTTGCAGTTATATGCAGTAAAATAAAGAATCATACAGGTAAATTGTTCACTTGAAAGGGTAAGGATCTATTAATAGTACCATGTATATCTGATTTTGATTTTATTATACCGTATTTTGGTGTGTACAGTGCACATATATGTATTGTGCACATATAAGTATTATGCGCAGTGCAATTTTGAAGGTCTAATTGTGTGACTAAAACATCATGTAGACATCAGTAGCTACATTAATTGAATAATTTTAATTTTGAAGGATGATAAACTTGACACAGGATAAATGAAATGGCTTATAAAACAAAATCTAAAGTCTGTAAAATCGGACATTTTCAGTTTTGTTTGTAACTCAAATTTCACAATTTTTCATTTAAAAACATACTTTTAAATAAGAAAATTGTAAGAAACAATAAAAATAAGTATCAGAATAATCATTTTCAGCTATAAAAGCATTAAAAAAGGAGGGTTTGACAAAAAAGGAATTAGTCACTTTTTGGTTTTTAGTTGTTTCATATTAATTTCTAACCATGCTTCGTAAGAGTTTATAAGAAGGAAATACTGTACAATCTTTGTTTGAAACATGTTATTAAGTTATTTGAACATGATTTGAAGAAAATATCACTAAAAATATAATACTTAAAGATGTATTTGATGATTAGATAAAATATCTGTTAGTAACATTTCATTTCCGGTTTGTTTGTTTACTTTATGAAATGTCTTTTCACGTACTGAAATCTTTAATTTCGTGGCCAATTCTTATGTATTGATGTATAATCCAAAAACACCCATGTTCTGGAAATGATTTCTATGTAAAAATGTGTGCATAATACACATCAAAATACGGTAGCCAGGAATTTTAAGTCAGTCAAAGGAATCTGCTTTAAACAGTCTTGACATCCTATAATTTCAAAAAGAATCACATTTCCAATATTAAAGGAAGTTGACAAAATTGCTTACAAAGTATGCCCCAACTATATAAAGTAACAAACCAAATTTGAAACCAATCCAACTATTGGGAGCAGAGATCATTTCATGTAGTGAAAATGTACCTTTGTAATTCTGGGTTTCCATCTAATTTTCCTCTGTGTTCAAGACCTCTGGTCCAGGCGTAGATACTGGCTACGGGGTTTGTGCTGGTTGGGTTTCCTTTTTGGTGTTCTCTGTAATGACGTGTGACGGTACCGTGGGCAGCCTCTGATTCGATGGTCTTACCATCTGGGGCAACTAGTACACTGGTCATCAGACCAAGGGATCCATAGCCTGAAAATAACTCACAGATTGAAGGTACTTTCTGTAGTAATCTGTAATAGTACTGCGGTACACTGTCAACTAGGCCGAAAAAAAAATGTGTGTTTACTGTCACAATGCTGAAAAAAATAGGATCAGTGGGTCTAATTATTTGTTCAAATGTAGTTTCTTGACTAATAAGCATAATAAGCTACATAGAGAGAAACAGAAGACTGTGTAATGGTATACATGCTTGTCTATCAGCTAGTTTTCTTTTTAAATTGCTGGCAGTGCTGGCACTGGAGGGCACCACAATTGTTTAATACGATAAATACCTGTACTGGTGTTGGAAAAGGCTTAAAAAAGTTAGGGTCAAAGCGATAAAATGAGGGTTGGTCGGGTGAATGTAAACACACATATTATTTTTTTTTGCCCTATCATAAATCGCAAAATTTTTGTAACAGATTTATTTTGTTTTTTTTACGTGGAAGAACATTGATTTATGTTCAAGGAATTATCACCTCACCTATGAAAAACTTTGCAGAAGATATTAGATGGAAGAACCTATAGAAAAAAAGGTGGCATTAAAATATCCTGGTGTAGTCATAAATAAGATCCAGGATCAGAATAATATAATAATCATAACACTTCATCCCCGTCTTGAAAAATATGAAAATCATCACTTTCTGAATCTTTATAAGAAAAATGAAGAAAATTAAAACATTTGATATAACATTTACTTCAAAAGTCAGCCACAGGTTTTAAAGGTCACATTGTCCAAGAAAAACAGTTACCTGCCCAAAGCTACAACTGACATATTGAATTACATACCCTGGGCTACTACATCAGACTGAACATCACCATCGTAGTTCTTGCAGGCCCAGACAAATCCACCATCAGATTTCAGGGCTTGGGCAACCATATCATCGATCAATCTGTGTTCATACCAGATTCCAAGTTTCTCAAACTCTCCCTTGTATTGCCTGCAAAATACAACACATAACCGACCACATGGTTTTCACACTGCATAGATTTTTCTCTAAATTTCAACCCCTTTTGGATGAAATGCAACTAGTTTTAAAACAAATTTAGCAATATTTGAAATCAAGCATTATTTAGCAAAGCAAAATAAAAGCAGAAATAAATAAAGTGATCATATTGTTGAAAAAGATACCAGGCAGTAAAATCTGGATTTGCGAAAGAAAAATTCCATTTAAATGACAAAGAATGTTTGAAACTTTTTTTTCATTCTTCTCGTATGAACAGCGATTAACATTCCATTTTAACTCGCTAATTTCACATGAATAGTGATTAACATTCCATTTTAATTTGCTAATTTCACTGTTCAAGTATAATCCATAAACACTGAACAATACAACAAAAAGTGTCACGTTGGTAGAAATGTTTTGAGATTGTAAAAGATGATAAAAACTTAACTGTTCAGGCTCATTCAGTGTTCTAGGATTTTTGAAAGTTTTAGGTCTCCTTGAGAAAACTTGAAATTTTCATTAACTTCCTCACAATTAAATCTATTTAGACATTCAAGTTTCCTACTAGCACAAAGGGAAAGTGAAGCTTAATAAAAAAAATTTCCCATACCAAAATCTCATTTGCCTCAGGTGATAGGGATGTGGAATCAGAGAACACTGGTCATTTAAATACAAGTCAAGGAATTATTACTTGCTATCTTGGGGAGTGCTCAATAATTAGCACTAACCAAATTCAAAGTTTACAATAGCAGCCAAGTGGTGGTTTCACACACTGCAGTACACAAGTATTACTTAAAGTAATTTACAGTTTTCAGGATCAGATTCTTTTCATAATCATATATTCTCATCCCCGTCTTGAAAATGAATTAATCATCATTTCCTGATCAATCTTCAGTGGAATTGGTCTTGTCTGCCGAACCATACCAACATAATATGTGTAAGATAAGGATTCATAAGCAATCACAAAAGGAGATTTTCCTAAAATACTTGAGATTTTCTTAAGTTTCCAATTTCAATTGATCTGCTTGTTGTAAATGTGAGTTAAAGAGGGATCTTAGGAAAATCTTAATTCTATGAAACAGGGTGTAAAACTTGTTGGATACACAGGTTAAAAAACAATGACTCTGATCTTTCCAACATTGAGAGAAATACAAATTGCTCAATTACTGTCCCATATTAATATCGGTTTCACATTTTTTAAACTGAAAGATGAAACATGAACAAGGAAATTATCAAGAACACAAAACATTAACTGTCAACGTTTTAGCTTTTCTGTATTACTTGTCATAAATTTCCTGGAAGATGTCCTTAAATCTACCATCATATCTCTTCAGAATGGTGTTCTTAGTGCTCATGTAAAGTGGCCATTTCTTGTTGATAGCATACTGGAAGCAGGCATGAGCAAATCCTGTGATACTCTGCAAACAGAATTTATACATACTTACAGTATGTGTCGTATGTAAAATGGCAACTTGAAATTTTTTTGACTGTCAACAGGGCCTAATCAAGAGAGAGAAATGAGCAAAAACTTCTTGTTTGTGCTCACTTCTCCCATTTGTCTTTGACAGGGAGGTTTTAATAATAGATTACATAGACTAAAATATCAATATTGTTATTTACAGACAGAATTTACATGACTTTCTCCATGACACTGATATATACAATCTACAAAATGTTCAGCTGTCGAGCAATACCATGTTTTCCATTTCATTTTGTCCATAATCACTCAAGCACCGATTAATCTTAATTTGCAATCTATTTACGATCAGACATTTTGTCCATAATCATTCAAGCACCGATAAATCTTGAATTTACAATCTATTTAGGATCAGACATTTTTCATAATCATATTCAATCATCCCCGTCTTGAAAATGAAATAATCATCATTTTCTGAGAAAGTAAAGGTTAAACATACACATAGATATGGTTTATGATTGAAAATAAAATTCTAAGCATTAGACTTTAAGGCAAAATACTTTGTAACTGCCAATTAATATTTTGATACTTGCTAAAATTATCTAGGTGAAAATATTTTTTAAGTCAATCCATAAATGCTTTGCCAAGCCCTGCAAGATACACACACAGAGGTCAAATCCTGAACAGATGGGCAAATATGAACACAAATTCAAGCTTGATACAGCTCTGAATTTGACTGACTTTGTTTTGTAGTAATTCAACATGCTTAGTGGGATTTTTTTATGTGCAAGCAATGGCCTTCAATTATTTTTTGCCCTTTTCTGGCTCACATTTCCTGTTGATAAGTAGGGAAGGAAATAATTTCATTTTTAAATCATAATATAACAAGAGCCAACCTGTTCTACCTTTCAAATACCACATAATTTTTTTTCAAGTCCTACTCCTACCAATAGTCCCTTGCTGTAGTTATCTCCCTTACCTCATCAGTGTTGTACATTCCCATCACACAACCTCCACCATTTGTGAAGTTGAAGACCTCCATTCTCTGTTCGGCACCACCTTCTGGTGTCCAGACCATCTCAAACTTTCCATTTCCCTGGGCAACGAAGTCGGTTGCTCTGTACTATGAAGAAAAAATTAAACTTTTACATAAAGATAGTTTATAAATATAAATTTGATAAGATAAAACACTATTCTTGTTTAGGATTTATAACATCTTATGAGACAACAATTTTAGGTTGTTCAGTCTTTAATTATTGATCCTTTTAAAACTTATTCATACTGATACTGTATATGTTTATTTCAACATTTTAATTTCAATAGTTGATCTTCCATTGATTAAATGGTAAATTTTCTTACGTAGACAGACATTTAAACATTCCTTCTTATGAAGTTTAAATTTTCCATGTTAATTCTCCAGTTAACTATGTAAGACATTTCATCAGGTAATTGTCATTAAATCTGTGAAAGTACACCTCTGTTCCCTGAAGTTAACTACATTATTGGCTGTAAAAAAATCATCATGCAGCATTGGTTCTCTTGGTAAGGCCAAAATAAAACAACTCCTATCTTGAGCGAGAGCGAGAGCGAGAGAGAGAGGGAGAGAGAGAGCCAATACAGTAAAACTTAGTTATTTTTACTTAATATAATTTTCTTCATTTCATTCAAGAAAATAACACATGGCGCACAATTTCAATTTTTGATACAGTTTTTTTTTTAACGCCACTAAGTTATCAGTATTTGGTCAATCAGGGAACATAATTGATTGGGATTAAAATTTTGTCAATGGGACTATGGCCCCCTTACCCTTCATTTCAATGGGACATTTTCCATTTTAATGGGCCATCATAAAAAACACCATGGGACAAAATATGGAATAGCAACTATAGCCAGCTTTGTGTAAATATAGCAGACTAAATTTACAATGTAGCATAAACAAACTATAATTTACACTGCAGATTAATTGTTCATTAGGAGATAAAATGTTTGATATTCAGTATAACTGTATCATATGTCGATGTCAATTAATTGTCACATCTGATCACTTTTCTTTTCTGTTGTTTGAGTTTTTATACTTATGAATTGTCTAGTGCTTAATCCTAGTCCAAACAACCACAGAACCCTAAGTTGTTTTGGTGAGAGCCTATTTTATTTTTTTTTTGTTTGGTTACAATTAGATTTTGTCCATTTATCTTGGAAATGTTTTGGTGGGGCTTTAGGACTAGATAACATGACCCCACCATCATCAATATTGTAAATAGGAGGGGTCAGAATCATATTCAGTTGGGGAGTCAGTTTCTACAACAATTGCAGTTTGATTCTGGTTACCAACATTTGCAGTTTGATTCTGGTTACCAACATTTATATTTTCTTTTGCAAAAGATAACTTTTTTGTTTTGGGTCAAGCTTTAAAAAATTACTTTGGTGACAATTTCAACTTCAAATGGGACCACCAGTACACAACCGACAGCCCATCATAACTTTGAAAAATGTTTGATGAAAATATGATGGCCTAATCAATAATTCTAATTAACTCGTTATATCCCTAGATATCTCCACCTTGAATAACATAACTTAGTTAAGTAGTTAAATGTATGACACACCTGTCTGTCATGCATAAAATAATTCACTACCAACAATGCTTACTTGGTCACCGAAGGCATGACGACCAATAACAATAGGTCTGGTCCAACCAGGGACAAGTCGTGGAATCTTCTCACAGAGGATTGGTTCACGGAACACTGTACCATTCAAAATGTTTCTGATAGTTCCATTGGGACTCAGCCACATCTTCTTTAACTTGAATTCTGAAAAAAATAATGGTTTGCAAATTATGGTCCAAGTACAGAATGTTTATATAACAATCATTATTTTCAATGTACTATAAATATCAAGGATTCAATGCTCTTTGTATATGCTATGATGTACATTCAATCAAATGGCAAAATTGCATGAACTACATGTACTAACAATGGTTGATACACTAGTTTCTGCAACTTGTCCAAATGTTGATAGTTTCTGAGAGATTAGTATGCTGGATATGAATTGACATTTCTACCATTAGAAAATCTAAAAGGAGCCTAAAACATGAATATGAGTATACATGTATAATGGCTTTGACAATAAAATTTACTGCAATGTATAACATTTGTTCAATGATGGTTCCACTTAATACACTTTTTTTCTTCAGAGAAGATTGTCGCACCAGAAAATGGCTTTCTTTTTTTTTGGAATGGTAGGATTTATAAATTTTTTTAAATGTCTGATTTCTGATGGTTATTTTAAGCCCTGAATTATATGTTCATATCATTCAGGTCACTTTGGCAACTAAGTGTACTATTATTTCATTTAAGCATTCAAGAATTCTCATTCAAATTTTTCCATCTGACAGAGAAAAGTCATCCCTTCATAGTTCTGTTTAGAAAGCTGCAAAAAAATTGCTTTTTCATCCATACCCTCAACTCTCTCTTCATCTGGGGTGATTGTGGCACATTTAACACCCACATTGTACTTCTTGATGGCCATTGCAGCATCAATGGTGACCTGGTCATCAGTTTGGTCACGGTAAGGCAAGCCCAAGTCATAATACTTGAGGTCTACATCAAGATAGGGCAAAATCAACTGCAATGAATATAAAATAAAAGTTAAACATCTATTTATATCAACAAGCTAAAACAATTAAAGCTGAGATGTGTCATGTGATGTGTCATGTGATGTGTCATGTGATGGGTCATGTCTGCTATAGCTAGTAGCAGATTCAAAATTTTAAGAGAGACAAAGAACTACAGGACCACCGTTAGTGTCCAACCCTGGTACAAAAAAAATGTAGGCAAAGGACTACAGGACCACCGTTAGTGTCCAACCCTGGTACAAAAAAAATGTAGGCAAAGGACTACAGGACCACCGTTAGTGTCCAATCCTGGTACAAAAAAAATGTAGGCAAAGGACTACAGGACCACTGTTAGTGTCCAACCCTGGTACAAAAAAAATGTAGACAAAGGACTACAGGATTACAGTTAGTGTCCAACCCTGGTACAAAAAAAATGTAGACAAAGGACTACAGGACCACCGTTAGTGTCCAACCCTGGTACAAAAAAAATGTAGGCAAAGGACTACAGGACCACTGTTAGTGTCCAACCCTGGTACAAAAAAAATGTGACAAAGGACTACAGGACCACCGTTAGTGTCCAACCCTGGTACAAAAAAAATGTAGACAAAGGACTACAGGACCACCGTTAGTGTCCAACCCTGGTACAAAAAAAATGTGACAAAGGACTACAGGACCACCGTTAGTGTCCAACCCTGGTACAAAAAAAATGTAGACAAAGGACTACAGGACCACCGTTAGTGTCCAACCCTGGTACAAAAAAAATGTAGGCAAAGGACTACAGGACCACTGTTAGTGTCCAACCCTGGTACAAAAAAAATGTGACAAAGGACTACAGGACCACCGTTAGTGTCCAACCCTGGTACAAAAAAAATGTAGACAAAGGACTACAGGACCACCGTTAGTGTCCAACCCTGGTACAAAAAAAATGTAGGCAAAGGACTACAGGACCACCGTTAGTGTCCAACCCTGGTACAAAAAAAATGTAGGCAAAGGACTACAGGACCACCGTTAGTGTCCAACCCTGGTACAAAAAAAATGTGGCAAAGGACTACAGGACCACCGTTAGTGTCCAACCCTGGTACAAAAAAAATGTGGCAAAGGACTACAGGACCACCGTTAGTGTCCAACCCTGGTACAAAAAAAATGTAGGCAAAGGACTACAGGATTACAGTTAGTGTCCAACCCAGGTAGGTACATGTAAAGGACTATAGTAACACTGTTAGTGACCAACCCTGGTACAAAAAATATTTAGTCAAAGGACTGCAGGACCACTGCTCAGTGTCCATAAGTGTCTATAAATAGCATGGGAAATCCCAGTGTTTTCACATGATAGAGGTAAATTTAGAAATCATTATGGAGATTAGGCTTCACATCACAAGAAGCAAAATGCACCTATAAAATGTACAGAAATGTTTTTCCTTTCAGAAACTGTTCAAAGTTTTTCAATAAGATCAGAACTTTTTTCACAGCACTATGAGGAACAGGGGCAATTTCTGTGTAGGACTATTTTTGCGTATGTTCCAAATGCTCATTGGTTGAATTGGTGGTCTGTAACCTAAAATAACTAAAGCTAGATAAATTCTTTTGTCCATTTAGACTGATTATTTTTTTAAACAAAATCTTAATATGACTTAATTACCGTGTCTTTGATTTTCTCCCATATGATTCTTGTCATTTCATCACCATCCAACTCAACTACTGGATTGGCAACCTTGATTCTTTTAGCAGGACCAGCATCTACAGAAAATGTAGTCCAAATTATGTATACATTTACAAAACAAAAACTAAGAAAAACATTTTTAGTAGGTATTTGTAATTACCATAATGATAAAGTCAACTCTGAGAACTTTCATGACTGGAAGAATTAACTCCTTAGACACAGTAATTCAGCTAGCGCTCGTCATTTTCGCCATTTACGAAAGGATTTCCTAAATGACGAAAATGTTTTAGATCGTTTCATCACTGAAAATTAGAAAAGCGTATAAAAAAATCCATTCAAACAGTATTTCAGATAAATTTTCGCTCTGACAAATTTATGACCCCAAGCTTGGCAATTACCTGGTCAACCAGGTGTGAAATACATTCTATTGTTGTTAACGTGGCATCCCTGATATGTGCATCGTTAATAATCCTTTAAAATAACAATTTATCAATTGTTTGATCATTAGGACCACATAAGATAATCCCAGAGTTCTCACTCAACTTCAGCCGAGCGTTTTCCACCGCCGAAAAAAGCTTTGAGTTGACTAGAGACATTTCTGATTTTAAGTACGGGTTAGGGCTCTGAAGGATTAGACAAAAATCTTAAACTCCAAAAACAGGCTATTCGCCTCATTCTAGATGCTGAACCTTTTTCTCCATCAGAACCCTTGTTCAAACAATTAGGAATCATGAAAGTAGAAACAAAGAATAAATAACACAAATACCTATTAATCTATAAATCTCTGAATGGGGAAGCACCAAGTTGCATATCATAAAAGTTTAACTATGTTTCAAGAAACAAACCTTATTCACTAAGAAATGCTGAACAAGGTAACTTGATAATCCCAAAAATTAAAACTGATCTTTTCAGACATTCATTTACATGTATATATTCTGGGTCTGTCTTGTGGAATAAGTTACCCAAATAATTATGTAATCAAGCCACTGACAACTCATTCAAAATCAATCTAAAAAAATACCTTAATACTTTTGAATAGAGTATCTATCTAAACACTATAATGAGCTTGTTAATATTCGACAGTGAGTTGACAACAACTCTATATAGCAGAACTTCTGCTAATGCAGAATACGTATGTGGTAGATACATTATTGTACTTGAAAACAGTCGAACAGATATATTAACTTGGACTTCTTGCTTAATTCTTTTCTCTTCATTGTACTCTGTGCATGATGGTCATGTATAATACTGTCCACCTTGCAAGATTTATTCTACACTAAATCCCAACGAAAGGAGAAGTCCCAAAAGTTGAAAGTTTCTATAATATATTGTACCTGTAGAACTTTCAAATTAAGGTTGTCCTACGGCAAGTGAACAATTACATTGTATCTAAGACAACATCTACTTCCAAAATTTTAAGCCTCTTTCATCAATATGACTACGTAAAGACCTCTCTGCTACAGTCTGGACTCTCAGTTTTTTCAAAGCACTTCAGAAAGCTAAATCCTGATCATTCATTGCCTGTTTAACGTAATACTTGTAATCAAGTGTTTCTAGGGCAATCTTTTGAAGAAAATATGTTCCACTTTCTGTTTTATTACTCAATTAATTTTCAAATATAATCTGAAAATTTACAACGAAGTTTCAAATTTATAAATAATTGTATAGATATATATATTCACACAGTAAGTGGGGTATGACTTGGTATAACACTTAGTACAATTCATTTTTAAAATCTGCATGCATAATTCTTTAAACAAAATATATTTAAAAATTTGTTTGAAGTTTTTATACTTTTATATTTAGAAGACATGTGCGTAATTGTAAAATCCTAACAGTGTACATAAATAAAACGAAGAATACGTTTTTGTAACTACATGAAGAGAGTAACACATGACACATCAAGTATAATAATTAATTTTGTTTCTGTATTTGCTTTTATTCAAATTGAAAACATTGAAATTCAAAGTTGACATTTGAATAGGAGTAAATAAATAAAAAAATTTGTATTTAAAACAAAAAAGATTAAATTGGTTTTTTTTACATTCTATTACGCTTTTCAAAACTTGTGAAAATGCGGCACGTTTAGTAGTGATAAATCAATTAACAGTACAAATGTTTGAATGTGATGTTAATCGCTGTGTTAATTTCAAACTTGGAAATAATTATCACATATTTAAAACACATTGCAGGGTAAAATTATACAGGTAAGGACTACCTGTAAACAGTTAAGAAACATCATGATGATGCTCAGCGGGTAGAAATTAACCTCAATCAAGTTTGAAGAAAAAAAGTATTATAATCTAATAAGTGAAATGAGGTGAAACATAAGTACAATTTATTATTTTGCTATATTAAAAAACGAACAGTTTTTTAATTATTACATTGATATTATGTTAAACAGATTTTTTTTGTTAAATGATAAATCATTTCTCAACGCTATCACATCACCGATTATCAACCAGCACTCAGCCGCGACTCAACCGTGGAACAGTGATTGCTGCAGAAGCCCAATTCTCAACGCAACTCTGCCTAAACCGTGTTAGGTGAGAAATTAACATCTGTGTTGCACCAACTGTATTTTATAAAAAAAATCATACTCATGTCTATCTGTGTTTTTTAGCTTGTACAAGAACAGGAGTTTACATTTAAAGATGAAATGATCGGTAAGCCTTGAATTTATGTAATATTACCTAGTTTCAAACACAGGGGCTCGTTCCAATGGACAATATATAGGTCATATATATTCAGAGTTCTCACTAGGATTTTTACATGGCGAGTCCTGGGACTCGTCACTTTTTGGAAAGGTGAGTCCCAGATGAACTTGGTGGATCCCACCCTTTTCCTGGTTTAAAACCAGTTTAAATGCTACATTCATTATTTTAGTGCATACATAGTACTACATATATGTATGTACAATCATACAAAACCATATCTCACTGCAAATATGCAAGTCATCCATATTAAATTGTGTAGAGTACAACTCAGCATCTTTTTTTTTTCATTTGAAAACTTATTATGTTTGCTGGTTTCATGACACAGCACAATAAATAATGTGTATTTAGTTCCATGTACCTACTAACATACCTGCCAATTTTCGAAAATCCCCCATGAGGGTTTTTATGCGGGACAATGTGTGAACCTATATATTCATGACATATTTTGCAAATTGCATGGGTTTTACTGTAGTAATGTATGAGTGAGACAATCTCTATAGCATTATAGTGCCTTTTTCAGTCGAACAACATATGCATGCACTATAATTGATTGAAAGAGTAATCAAGGGAACCAAGATTATAATGGTAATCAAAAGAATGTAATCCAGGGACAAAGACCAGACATGGAAAACAGACACACACAACAAAGAACATAAAGTAACTAAAATCATACATACAAAGTAACAAAAGTAAATGAGCAACTCAGACTCCACTAAAAACTGGGAGCATGGACCAGGTGCACCGGTAGGGCAAGCGTCCTCTGCTTTTCTAGAAACACCCGCCAAGTTGCTCATAAAAAGTCAAGTCCGGGGTAGACAAACAAGGAAAGGAAAACTATGACCCAATGAATAAATCAGTTTTCATGGTGCTGATGGATACACCATAACAATCCACGAGTTCATGATGATGACCATACAACTTCTGTAGTGATGACTGCAATCTTGTAGCAACATAACCCTGTTCCAGAAGCCTATTTATTTGAGTTCTAGCGCGATACAAAAAGTCTGTAGTTTCGGCAAGCTCTGGCATAACGTATGAGTTGTGATATGAACACTCCATATGCAGGGAAGTTTGTAAGTCCCCTTTTCTGTAGGATTCCTCCAAACCTAATTAAAATTTCTAAGTTTTATCAAATTAAAAAAAAAATAAATGAGAAAACATTCTAATTCATTTCTACCAAATGAGAATACATTGAATCTTTCCTTTTTCCCATTAATGTCAGTTGAAGGGGGGTTAGTATTTGAGTTTTGAAATTGAAGAATGATTGTAGTCAGCTTATTTGTCAAAATAAGCTTAACTTGGATACTGTGACAGTATGATGCTGCATAGTCTTCAGAGTAGTTGGAAGGGAACTTGGGCAACCCTTACTTCTCATTATATGTATACCTAAGGTGCAGTGTATGAGGAAATATTCAAGAATGTTTATAATGAATTTCCAAAATCATCACAATTTTAGAGGAATAGTATTCCTTTTAATTATTGCAAACGTACCCTTACCTGTTTAGACAACAATTAACACCTTTTGTCAGATTTATGACTGTTCTAATTACAGAAATGAGATTGAAACTAAATTTTGTTTTGTAAAAAAATTGTATGATGAATATCATGTGTAATTAACTTTGTAAACTTCCGATTGTCCGTTGTTGTAAAAAACCAGAGTTTTATAACGATTTTTAAATAAATTACTGATGTTAGGATGCAGCTGATATTGTGAAGACGCGTCCCGTGGACTCGAGATGTTTTAACCAGGCACATCCAGCACCTTTTTCTTGCATCCAGGACATGTGTACGCGCCTTAACGAGAACCCTGTATATTATCAGGACCTTGTATCTATATATAGCCATTGGCAGTTGTTTAATCTGGTTCCCGGTTAACATTCGGGTCATTACAGTTACAAAAGAGCGCACAATCATATCAAGGGGACCAATATCATAGCAGAATAGCGGAAGTCACCTGATTTAAGAGCATATCGCATTCTTGCCATTTCAGATGATGCAAGTTGGCCACAATCGGTGACAGAGAATATATGACAATTAGCAACTTTGAAGACTTCAGTTTGTTCTTGTTTTTTTTTCATTACTGCTACTTTTTTGCTTACTTTAATACTTGTAATTCAGGCATTAAATAAAAATTCTCAAGAATTACACTTGTGTATGCATGGTCCAAGGTCAAAATGGGAAGCATATTCTTTCCAGTGATTAAGGTCAATTATTCACGACAGTTTAACAGCCCCCAATAGCAAACCACGTGACACAAAATTAGTTCAAAATTGGATTGGAAAGACTCTCGGTCAACCAAGGGCAAGAGTAACTAACTGACCTCAAAGACTCAAAAGCACGGGCTAAAGTTTACAAGACTTACAATTTCTCTTAGGGTTGTTTGTAATAACTGCTGGTGCAACCAAATTCTGTGCTGTGCCACTAGCACGACAAACAACTCTTGCTAAAGCTGCAACTGGACTTGCCATTTCCACACACTTGCTGAGAAGAGACCGGCACCGGAAGTGGGTAATTAAACAAACGGGCACCTGCTAGGGGAAGGTGCTGATTAAGGCTACATATTAGAATTCAAAATTTCACTATTTTGCTTTCTTTTCGCATTAATTTTGTTGTGAGAGTTTTAGATAATATATATCTAATCAAGTTACAATTTAGATCGAGTCTTATTCATGTTTTATTTTGAAATAATACGTTGTCAAGAAGTGGGAATTTACCTATCGACGAATTGGAATAGTCTACGGAAACCGCGACGTAAAAAGCCGGTCGATACGATTGGTTCACGAAGATTCGGCCTTCCGTCGGCAGCCATCGTTGCCCTCGACACCGGCACTGTTCTAGCAGTGTGGACCAACGAAATTGGAAAATAATGGCATAATTTGCCTTTTGTAAGTTGAATTATTGGTTGCAATTTGTTTACAATCATATATCTTTTTGTGAGCTTGTATTGTTTGGCGCACATGGCTTTTCTTTTACATTCTTGCTTTATTCTGTGGTTTACCTTTGAAAATCTTTTTGATTGACCTTTTTCAAGGTGGCAAATTTAATCAGTTTTGATTAGCAAAATGTCCTTTTAATGTCATACAACAAATTACTGACATTCTGAGTGGAATGCTTTCTTTGCCATAATTTTGCCAGTATGGTGTTTTTAACATTTTGGAATTTGGGTCTACAGATTGCCACATGTTCAATAATGGAATTTGCATATGCATGTATGTAAAATTAGCTGCGAAACGTAGCACTAACTTTTTTTTGTGTTATTTTTTCAACGTTAGATTGCAAAATCAAAAAAAAAAAAGATCAAGAGCTACAATTTCGCAGCTAATGTACTATTTGCCTTACTCCAATTAATACTAATAGGTCTAGTACATTTATATCAGGTACATATAATTTAGTTGACATTAAAACATAATCTATTTGCTTTCAAAGGTGTAAATCAGAAAAAGTGATGCTTTGACAAGTTCCCTTCATTATTTGTCCCTATTGAAACCAGTGTCGGATCTAGAAATTCCGAGAAGTATGGCCTGCCCTGTAGACTTGCCTGAGAGGCCCACTCTAATGATTTACTGTATGATCAGCCAAATTCAGAATAAATATGAATTAATCCAGAGTTTCCTGATTTTTGTAAATTTCATTATCAGGTCCATCATGTCCATGCTCCAAATTTTTAGTTGAGTCTGAGTGCCTCATTAACTTTTGTTGCTTTGTATATATTATTTTGGTTATTTCGTGTTCTTTGTTGTGTGTACGTCTGTTTTCCATGTCTGGTTTTTGTCGCAGAATTACATTTTCATACATGTGAACCTACCGGCAGTAGTTCAATTCTACCGGAATTAGAACATTCCTACTGTTCTACCGTTGAAATAGAAAATCTACCGCTTTCCAAACATTATACTGTGAACAAATTTTGGACGCCATTTTTTTTTATTTACTGAAAGAAAAAACCTGAGAGGATCGAATAACAACATTTCCGGTTGATCTCGGGTAAACAGGTGAACTGTTAATTACCATTAATTAGGGTCATAAACAGTAATTTAGGGCTTTAGTGGTTATCGAAGAGACGTAATTTAAAAGATGTGTGATGATTATATAACAACAGGTGTTGATTGACAATTATCCAAAGTTTTGGTGGCACATGCTTAATTGATTAAACAATTGGGAATGGTGTAAATGGGGGACATATGATATTTTGATGGTTATGTTGACCATGCATTCACTGAAAATGAAGTATAGCTTATTTTTTATCCAAGTCATTGGAGGAACTAAGTGATTTCTTATATTTGGAGCACTGTCACGATCATCAACCGTCAAAATGCTGAAATGTAATATTGCATCTGCAGCATCTCCTGCCAAGAAAGCAAAGTACTGTTCCAAATTCAATTCTGCGTGGAAGTCAAAGTGGTACCAAGACAGTAATGACTATTTGAAATGAAATCATGCTCGTAGTGACAATTTTTAAATGAAAATTATTTATTTAATTATAGTAGATATATCCAAGGAGCTATATATAAATCCTTGATACATTGAATTGTCAATAATAAATAAAATCATTAAAATGCCCAAGTGTTACCCAATCAAAAAGGTCTTTCCAACTATTCAAATAGTGTATTCTGCATTTTTTCCCATGGAAACAGACTTAAAACAAGGTTTTCCATAAGTTTCACACGTACATGTATTTGACTCGTTACACTGAAAAAAAAAAACGCAGATGAAAACCTCCAGTTTTCAAACCAAATCTCCAGTTTTGAAGGAATGACTATCACATATATGCTTTTGATTTCCTATAGAATCTTGGATCCCTTGAATACTTTTTCATTCAATAACAATAAATATATTGTTACCAATATTTAATGTTATTACTTCTGTAACCCAAAAAACATTTAAAAGAATTCATAAAATTATAATTGACAGATTTCTTGATGCTGCATTTCCAGCAGTTTCCAGATAGGCAAAATGTAATTTTTACCTTTATCACCAGGCAGCAGGTCTTCTTGTCACTCAACGCCATTCCTTGTCTTAACTCAAAAAATTATTCAACAAATATTATTCTTTCAACTGTTTTTATATACATATGAAAAATGTACACCTCAATAATTGAAAAATTGATTATTTTTTTCCTTCATTTTTAGCTTGTTGAATTGAGCCATTTTTTTCATGAGTGTTTTCTATCATCAGGTCCAGACATTATGTCTTATTTGGACACCCAATTTTAACTAGGCTTAGCCTAGTAGACCTGTAGTCATTTGATCTTTGTTACAAAAAGGACTACATGTATATGTTCCTTATTGTTTTCAGGTTGAACTGTCAAGATGTTGTTCAGATTTAAGACATCCTCATTACTTGTGAATCTCAGTGCTAATGTTGAGAAAATCTCCATACAGTGCAGCCGTGGCTTCAAACATGCTCCAAGAGTATACTGTCAGAAGGCTGAGGGTGCTGTCCCTGGTATACCATACAAAAATTTGACTGTTGGGGTACCAAAAGAAGTCTTTTCTAATGAGAAAAGAGTCGCTATTTCACCAGCTGCTGTTGCTAATTTGGTGAAGAAAGGATTTACTGTAAACATTGAAAAAGATGCTGGTGTAGAATCAAAGTTTACAAATGCTGACTTTGAAAATGCAGGAGCGAAGGTCACATCAACCAATGATGCATTTAAGTCGGATATTGTTCTCAAGGTCAGAGCTCCAGAAGTTAAGGAACTGAGCCTGTTTAAGGACAATGCCACCCTAATTAGTTTTCTATATCCAAAACAGAATCCTGACTTGGTAAATGAACTGGCAAAACATAACATCACATCATTTGCAATGGACATGATTCCCAGAATCAGCAGAGCTCAAGTGTTTGATGCTCTCAGCTCAATGGCAAACATTGCTGGTTACAAGGCAGTTATTGAAGCATCTAATAACTTTGGCAGATTTTTCACAGGTATTAATGTGTTGATGTAAAGTGTATAGATTTTAGATGGACCACACAAATAATGATATTGCCTGGATTTTGTCTATGTGGACAGTCACAATTTGACAGGCAAATGATAATAAAAAAATATTGTCTTATAATTTTGGTTTTTAGAAGACAAGATCTTAATAATACATCAGATCTTTCCACTGACTTTTTTTTTATCTCAACATCAACTTAATATAACCCCTTCCTAAAAAAAAATGAAAAGTTCAGGGGGTATACAAACATGCGGAAGGTAACAATTTAGAAAAATTATAACAAAACCACTGTTCATGCCTTTGAACAAAAATACTATTCTGCCTATACATGTAAGTGCTAATAAAAACCAATGCATTGCTTTCTAGGTCAGATAACAGCAGCAGGTAAAGTGCCCCCAGCAAAGATCTTCATCATAGGTGGAGGTGTAGCTGGGTTGGCAGCAGTTGGTACAGCTAAGAACATGGGTGCTATTGTCAGAGCTTATGATGTAAGACCAGCCGTGAAAGAACAGGTGGAATCTCTTGGTGGAGAATTTCTGGAAGTCTCTGTTCAGGTAAAGCTCAGACCTTGTCACTTATAGTTTGCAATGATGAATGAAAAACTAATTAATTGTAGTTAAAGACAGATCTTTTTGAGGTGAAATTCTTAAAGTTTGTGTGTGTGTTAAGTTTTTGAAGCATTTTGTGGAGATATGCTTGGGCATATTGGACAATCAAGAATGCCTTCCATAAAAATCCTTTAGAATTGGGAAAAAGCAGTTGAGACTTGATACAAGGTTGAAAAGAAGACACCGTAGTCAATGTGATAATGTTTTTTAACACAACAATTACCAGAAACACATAATTATAACCTTGCCACAGGAAGTGGTGAGGTTTAATGTGATACCCTCCAAAAAGTTGCTTGTCTGTCCCATGAAAGTTTCATTAGGATGACTTAAGAAGGTATTGAACTTTGAAGGATCTCATTTACTGCCCAGTTGATGCCATATTTTTCTTATTATATCAGTGTTCTAGGATTTTTCAGAAATTGAGGTTTCCTCAGGAAAAATCTATATGAAATCAACTTTCCCACAGTCAATGACTGTTTTCATAACAAATCCTTACAGCATATGAAGTTTTCAACTTGCCACGGGAAAGTGTAACTAAGTACCTAACTTTTCCTGACCCCAATTTCACTTGCCCCAGGTAACGGGAAATAGGAATCCTAGAACACTGTATATGTTTATCTATGTTCCAGGAATCAGGTGCAGGTGAAGGAGGCTATGCCAAAGATATTAGTGAAATGTCACAGGAGTTCCAGGATGCTCAGAAAGCTCTGTATGCTAAACAATGTAAAGAAGTAGATATAGTCATCACAACAGCTCTTGTCCCTGGTAAACGGGCACCCATTCTCATTACTAAGGTAAATTAGTGAACTAGATATAGTCATCACAACAACTCTTGTCTTTGGTAAATGGGCACCCATTCTCATTACTAAGGTAAGTTAGTGAACTACATGTAGATATAGTCATCACAGCATCTCTTGTCCCTGGTAAACGGGCACCCATTCTCATTACTTAGGTAAGTTAGTGTTGCTTGTGCATTTTATATTGTCCTAAACCCAGGGCCACATAACTTGAAAAATTACTTTTGACTGAGAAAATTCTGAACTGTTTGTGGCGTCTTCAACTTCAAGACTTTGATTGAAGTGAGAGGGAAAGCACTTTGTTGTTATCTGTAGTAGAAATTTCTTAATGTCATGTTAAGCTTAGAGCAACATAAATCAGATGCCTCAATAGGATGAACACCCCTCCTTTAGTACAACAATGTGTTGAAAGAGCATACTAAAATTGTCAGTTATTTCTGTTTTTATTTCATTTTTTTTTTTTTTTATTTCTTCACTGAAATGTAAATGAATATTTTAAATGATAACCTGTTTTTCACAGGAAATGGTAGATGCTATGAAGCCAGGATCAGTCATTGTTGATTTAGCAGCAGAAGCTGGGGGTAACGTAGAGACCACAAGACCTGGAGAAATCTATAAATACAATGATGTAACACATATAGGATATTCTGATCTGCCTAGTCGTCTACCAACACAATCTAGTACATTGTATGCCAACAACATCACTAAGTTTTTACTTTCAATTGGTAAGGGAAAGTAAAGTTATGGCATATTGGTGGAAAATTTTTAAAATGTAATTTGCAAATTTTAGATTTCTCAAGCTCTATCAACAATAAACTAAGTGTTAAAGCAGTTTGAGGGAAACCTATTTTCAAACAACATTCCTATCCAAAAAAATGTTTCAGCTACTTAGCTACTTGCCTGAATCTTTAATTTCATTTCTTTTCAATAAACATTAACTTATGAAATTTTGACTAGCCTGTGTAGATTTTTACCAGACTCAGGCATATGGCTAAGGGGTCAAATATTTGAAAAAAGAGTTAATGTCTTCATAGGGACAACTGAAATGAAAGTATGTATAAAAAAGTATAAAAACAAATGATAATGATGAGAATGGTTCAAAAATAAATGAAAAAGAAGTATCACTTAATTATTGTGTTTATTTTGACTGTGGTAACTCTTTCAGGTGCAAAGGATCATTTCAGTATCAATTTTGAAGATGAGGTTGTTAGAGGAGCAATTGTCACACAAAATGTAGGTTACATTGGTGTTAAAGATAAATAAGATGACATATAACGAAAATAGGTATGGTAAATACAAACCCACTATGATGAAAATGTTAGCCTAAGGCCACCCATTGGGTTTTTTATGGAGACAAAGCTTCATGTAAATATATCTTATCATTAAAATAAAATACAGGTACATGTATGTCTGAGATTATGAAAAGACATCAAAGTAAATGCATATGGTAACCAAACAGAACACCAATAAGTACTTATTAGAACTGCCAACCCTTACTACTTTAACACAAGTCTTCTGATTTTCGCAAACAAAATAACACAGTACGAATTAAGAAAATATTATGATAATCCAGATTTTTTTCCCTTGTTATGACCTTTACCAGATTCAAAATTAGTGTAATCCTCTTAGTGGTCATTTCTGCATTTGCCAGTAATGATTTTACAATACAAAATTAACCTCATGACCTTGGTTCAAGCTCATGTAGAAGCTTTACAAAACAAAAATGTCTGCCCCTTACAAAAAATCTCCAACAGATCCCCAGCCTGACTATTTTTCATAACTTAGGTTGGCAGCTCTTATTTTATCAGGAGATTTTTATATAAATTAAAGTGAATTTTTTAATTAGTAAGATGTTTGATTCATTTTGCTGCTGATGTCATTAATTCTTCTGTTAAATTTAATATCTTTTTGAAATTGATTTGATTGTATAACATCCATTTTTGTAGGGAGCAGTTGTTCCACCAGCCCCACCACCTAAACTTGATGCTGTTGCATCCCCTCCTCCAAAGGCAGTTGCTGTCAAGGAAGTTGAGCCACCAAACAAATTTAAGATACAGATGAATGAATCAATGCAGTACACGCTTGGCTTAGGTGGTATGGTTTGGCTGGGTATGATCTCACCAAGTCCTGCCTTTGCTACCATGGTGACAACATTTGGCCTGTCCTGCATTGTAGGTAAGACTAGATTAGAGAATTAAAGGAATTTAATGCATGAGTTTTGTAGGAGTTGAGATAGTTAACTCTGTGATAAATAGAAAGGAATTTTCTACTGAACAGATCTTTTTCTACATCCTGAAATGTTACCTTGAAATTAGTTTGAAACTAGATTTATGGGGAAAGAGGTATGGGATCCTTTTTTATAAGGAAGGTGTGAAATATATTATGCTTCAAATAAGTCGGACAGAATCTAAATGTCAAAAGGAAAGTAATAGATAATTGTAAACTAATCTTTTAAAAACTCAAATGAAACAGTCAATTCCTCAGAATCAACTGTTAAAAAGGATCAGTAAATTTGATATGCTTATTAATTGTGATGTCTAATTAGTCCTTTAAACGTGACATAATTCATATTCCCAGGTTACCATACAGTATGGGGTGTTACACCAGCTCTCCATTCACCATTGATGTCTGTAACCAACGCCGTTTCTGGATCAACAGCTGTTGGTGGACTGTTACTGATGGGTGGAGGTTATTTCCCCTCTAACACCATCCAAGTTCTTGCTGCCCTGGCTGCTTTCATATCCTCTATCAATATTGGTGGTGGATTTGTTGTCACACAGAGAATGTTGGACATGTTCAAGAGACCAAGTGAGTATAGAGCAGACAAGCAAGGGAAACCAAAATGATTTCATTTAAGCAGAGTAATTAATATCTGAATATATCTGTGTACAGCCCTCAATTTAGTCTAGTGAAATGGTTGCATTGGCGACTTAAATAACGTTTTTGCGACTGAAAACAATATTAAAGTCGCCAACTGGCGACTTGAAATAATATTGACTGGCGACTGAAAAATCCGGAAAAAAATCATGTCCAAGCAGGTATTTTTCATATGTTACTCAATTGTCACCAGTACGTTTGAAAGTAGCGAGATTTTGAAAACGATTTCAAGCGTGTCATCGATTGTTTCTAATTCCCCGTATTTTCATATAAGGGTATTTAATGTACAAAACACAAAAGAAAACAACTAAACAAAGGGAACCAAAGTTGTAGTATCAGTTATTTGAGACTCAAAAATCAAGGGACACTGTTACATAACAAGTTTGGAAACCAGACAACATGAAAAACTAAAACCAAAAACACACTAAAAATTAAAAAAAGTGAATGACCCGGACAAAATGAAAATACATGGTATTACTTGAACTTGTGATAACATTTTTTCTGGTGACCTACTTTTTTTGGCTGGCGACTTAAAATTTGTGTTGGCCACTAAAATTTTAAGGTTGGTGGCCAAAAGACCACCTAGTTTCAAAAGGTACTTTGAGTGTTGGTATATGGGCTGTTCCAGTAAAACATGTATGGGACGGGGGAAAGGCACTTGAAAATTGGGATAACTCCCATAGAAGCGATATTTTTCCACTCCTACCCACCCATAGAGGTAAAAACCCACGCTTTATAGATGCCAACAGAAACAAATTAAATTTTATATATATTCTTTAACAGTATTCCCATGGTGATACATTACTTTTTTTATATGATTCAGCTGCATGTGACATATTTCATACAGATAATAGCAAGACATAGCATGATTTCATGAATGCTTCATTTCATTTAAACGTATTCTGTAGTTTTGCACATAATCAGTGTTTTAGCTAGGATTTGAAAATAGTGGGTGCACAGGGAAGAGGGCACTTTAACATGTAGCATGTTTTTTCAACCAAAAAGGGATGTTGGTGTATTTGAAGTGTTTTTTTTTTAGATTTATGTTGCATTAAGTCAGAAATATCTTTATTTATTTTTTTGCTTTTCTTGTATGTTTGTATTCTTATTAAATAATACAAGAATGATGTGTAGACAAAAATTAACATTACTTTTGGAGAATTTAAAGCAGTATACTATCACACTATAAAGGAGATGAGGGCAAGTGATTCTTAACATTTATGACATACTATGAGGTAAAATGTTGCATGAAATGAAACAAATATTCAATATTGCTCCAATTTAATTTCAAAGTCATATTATTTTCTCTAACTAATGTAATTATAACTTTTGAAAAATTACCTGTACTGTTGACAATATAGAAAATTTTAAAATGAATTGAACTGACGGAGATAACCGACATATTGAATAAACAAACATATATATATGCAACATGCAATTGTTTACACCCATGGTTCTACATAACATAGACCTGTCAACTTGAAAATATTTTTAAAATTAATTGTACAAAAGAAAATAATTATTAACTAATGATTGGCTGTCCATGAAATGGTGATAGATCCAATCAGGATCCAATTTCTATTGGTCAGTGATGGTCATCCGACAACCCTGATCAGCTGATTGATCACCAATAAATTACATGAGGTACAATGTATACCTGCGGGTTAATTGGGACAGAATGTAGTAAATGAAAGTGACACTTTTTAATTGGCTTGGGGTAATTTATTCTTCAGATAATTATAAAAGGGCACTAAGGGGGTAATATGGCAGAAGGGCGGGGTGCTGCACCCTTCCATATTGCCTAGCTAAGACAATAATTAAAAACCATGTATATTTGCTGTTTTGCCTATTTCTTGCATGTTGCACATATTCATGTATAGACTAATGCTTTTACCACTTGTACATTCATATATCTGTATATTAAAATTGTTTCATATATTAACATTCATTTTTATGCACACATATCCTCTCAAAGCTTGATTTTTGTCTTGCCTAAGAGCAAATACGAAGAAGGCCAGAATATAGGGATTACCTTTCTGTTATTCACAATTGTGAGAGTATTTGTCCATAGCAAATTTTCAACAACCACTTTATATCACAGGTCGATGATATTTGGTATGTGAAGAGAAATAGAAGATAATGCAGTATTGATCCACACTGTACAACAAAGACTGAAGCTGGTGTATTACCATGAACTATATTGTATCTCATCTAACCAGTTTCTGTGTTTATCCATATGATTGCCTTGATAGTTGTTTGAAGTTTCCTAAAATCCATTTGTTTTATCGGGGATCAATGATTTCAAGAAAACTTCTCTTCTTGTATACCTAGCACTTTCAGCTGGAAATCTGTATTTAAGCATCATTCAAGTTTGCATGCACTCTGTGCAGGTGAAGAACAAGAGAGTACAAAGTAATACTGATGTTTATCAATATCGAGAATTCTGCTCATTTGCACACTGGAGGCTATCTTGTTTAAGGGTATGGAAATTTTGGTCATTGTTGTAGACTCTTTGACAATGTTGAAGATGGAGAACAGAAGTAAAAGCCTGTTCTTTGATAATTTGGTGTTTTTGTCACATGCACATTCACTCCATAGCCCATACCCTTTTATTTTGAAGTTTTGGAATGGGTTATTCTTGATATCAATATGCAATGACTACATAGTGATATAACAACTGTTCAAATTCAGTTTCAAAAGAACCCATCAAGTTTAATTGTAAAAGAGTTGCTTTGATGATAATTTAGACACACTGAATAGATATAAGAAGATGTGGTATGAGTGCCTTCATTTTTCCAACAACCACTCACAGAGGCAAATTTTCAAGCCCAGTGCTGTGCCATAGATGCATTTTCCACCAACCCACAACCAAGTATATATTTTTTTTAAAATGCCGTTCCCGGGTCCCATGTACAATGTATGTTTTGCTGGAACAGCCCTAAAGAACTTTTTTTAGATTTATGCAGAATAAACTGCAAAGTTATGTTTCTTATAGTTAAATATTTTGGCAAAAACTATAGTAAATTCACCTTAATTTATTCCAATACACACACCTTTTTTCAGACAGGATTATTTCATTGGTAAAAAGTTGTGGTTTAAAGTTCATGACCTTGTAAATTGATCAGGTGATTGGAAAGTTTTGTATCCAAGATAAAATAAAAAGGATGGCATCTTTTCTAACAGTAAATATGGTCATATTGATTTATTGTCCTTTAAAACAAGTCCACTTTTTAGCTCACTTGGCGTCCGTCATCTGTCCTTGTCATTAACAATTTTTCCAAACTCGTCTACTCTGACACTACTTGACCAATTTTAATCAAAGTTGGTATGAATGTTCCTTGGGGTATCCTGCATAGAACTGATGTGGGGATTTTTGATCTGTTAAAAACATGGCCGCAGTTACTAAAAATTGAACATAGGGGACAGACAGTAGTTTTTCACATATATCTCCAAAATGGTTAGGCAAAGCCTATTCTGAAAGGGGTAAAAGTGTTCAGCATGATTAGATCTATCTGCGGTCAAATTTTCATGTAAATCTATTAAGCCATGTTGGAGTATGGCCCTTTTTCAAAGTTTTTTTGCTATTTTTAATGTTATTTCTTTCAAAAATCTTCTCCTCTGACACTATTTTACCAATTGAAACAAAACCTGCTATAAGTGTTTCTTGGGGTATCATGCATAGAATTGAAGTGGGGGTTTTTTGATCCGTCGAAAAACATGGCCACTGTTACTAAAAATAGAGCATAGGGGTCAGACAATAGTTTTTCGCATATATCTTCAAAACGGTTAGGTTTAGTCAAATTCTTTCAATAGCTGAAATGATCCTTATTTTTAGGACTACAAAAGTCTTCAGACATAAAATTTGTCAGACGCCTTCTTATAAGAATTATTGCCCTTGATGGGAAAATGACCTTCTTTTTTTTTTTATACAGTTTTCAGCCAATGTCTTGAAAACTATGATAGATTTAGACTTTCATTTATTGAAATGATCCTTATGATAAGTCCTATCAAAGTTTTCTTGAGTCAAAATTGTTGGACTTCTTGTTTAATTTATTGCCCTTGAAAGGCAACATTCATCCAGGTGAGCGAATCAGGCTCCTGGGAGCCTCTTGTTGTCTTCCGTTGTTACATGTATGATTTTTGTCTTACCATGTTACATGTATGATTTCAAGTGAAGTAGAAGTCACTTGCCTGTATCATGGAATTTAAACATAAATCAAAGTGTTCACTTAATCAGTGTTGAAGCTTCATGAACAGTGGAAGTTCTTAAGGCTTCAAAGGTTTTGTTGATTGACATATATCTTTTAAAATACATATTATTTAAGTATCGAGAATTGGTATTTCTGATTAATTGTTTGAAGTGTCTGTTCAACTTTGTGTTACAGCTGATCCTCCAGAATACAACAAATTGTATGGAATACCAGCAGCAGCCTTCCTGGGATCTTATGGATATGGAGCTTACATGAACACCTTTCCAGACATACATCAAATGACCTACTTAGCTTCTGGTTTGTGCTGTGTTGGAGCTTTGACTGGTCTTTCCTCACAAAGTACTGCTAGAGTTGGTAAGTTGCAGGCGTGGAAATAAGAAAATGTATTCAAATTGTCAAGATGGTAAGTTTTGTCTTAACTGAACTAGACTGGAGTGAAATTTAATTGCCTATATGATATGTTAAACAAGAAAAACTTCTAAAATTACACACCCAGTGGTCAAGAGCTGTTTTACTTGGACTTGCCCATCACAATATATTTATTCACTATAGGAAAATAGGAGAGTGCGACCTTTTTTTTTATTGATCACATCATTTTCTGTTATTATTGAGCTTTTTTTAAGGCTGTGCTTTCTAGAAAGCTTGTTAGTTATTTTTATTACAGACTACAGTTAAAGTTGGCATAATTAAACTTCCATGTGCACTCCTTGAACCGTTAAGGTTTCCCGTACGCATGATACCCAAATGCATGATAAACGAACAGTTCTATTGTGCATTTAAATGAACGCTGCTATCGTGCATTTAAATGAACGCTGCTATTGTGTGTTTTAAACACACAATAAACAAACGTTCATACCGTGCATTTTAACGCACGATAGCCGAATGATGAAAAATAATAATATTAATAAATAATGAAGAAAGAAAAAAATTAAAATTAATGAAATTATTTAAATTAATAATAGCAAAAAATATAAAAATAACAGTTGAATCAAGGAAATAAAGTACAAAAATAAACGAATGCTAAAATGGGAAACATAAATGTTGCAAGGGGTGTAAATTGAATTTTCATACAAACTTGTAAAAAGACGAAGCGATTTTTTATGTCAGAAACCTAATTTGGTCCATGATTAAGATGGGATTCTTATTTTGTTTACCAGTGATTTTCAGTAACTGTTTTATTTTACAGGAAATGCTCTTGGTATGATAGGTGTATCTGGTGGTGTTGTGGCTACCCTTGGACTACTCAAACCATCTCCTGAAAACTTCGCCCAAATGGCAGCCCTCATGGGTTCAGGTAAGATAATGCCCAAATGGCAGCCCTGATGGGTTCAGGTAGGATAACGCCCAAATGGCAGCCCTCATGAGTTCAGGTAGGATAACGCCCAAATGGCAGCCCTCATGGGTTCAGGTAGGATAACGCCCAAATGGCAGCCCTCATGGGTTCAGGTAGGATAACTCCCAAATGGCAGCCCTGATGGGTTCAGGTAAGATAACTCCCAAATAGCAGCCCTGATGGGTTCAGGTAAGATAAAGGAAAACATAGATCCACTAATCAGAAGTCCATCCACTACTGCTGTTTGTCTTATACATCTGTATGATAAACTAATGTTTGTTTGATGTTTCTCCACTCGGAGATGTAGATAGGTAGGAATATTATTTTATTTTATAGAAATAAACACCCAGAGTGTATTGTAGTCACTAAAACAGTACTGTATTGATTACTTTAGGTAGAAATTGAGGGGGAAATTAAATTACATTATGTGTAAGGCCAAAAATTGTACGGAAACAGCAAACATAAACATTTTTAATTTAGACCTGTAAGTACAGAATCACCAGTGTAATGATTTAAAATTTTGGTTAAGCATGCTTCTGTTAGTGCATCATGGCCTTGTTCACCAAAGATATTTAGATTTTATTGGAGTGAGTTATCTGTAGTCCATGAATATGTACTGAATATCCAGGCTCAACCCCAGACTCCTATGTCACCCCAAGGGCCACAGGCCCCTGGGGTGATATAGGTTGAGGGTTGATACCCCATGTGATACAGATTTTGACATGTCATGTTCATTATATCATATATATCGGGTATGCAATATAGGTTTAGAGGTGTGATATAGATTTAGAGGTGTAATATAGGTTTAGAGGTGTGATATAGGGTAGACGATATTTGGTTTAAACAAACACTTATAATGCATATGCAAAAAAAAAAAATATATATTAATCTAAATATATGATATTGCAGGTGGACTGATAGGAGTGATTGGAGGAAAGAAAGTGGAGGTAACAGACTTACCACAGATGGTTGCTCTATTCCACAGTCTGGTCGGAGCAGCTGCTGTCCTAACATGCTTTGCCAATTATCTGTTAGAACAGCCACACTTTGCCACTGACCCTGCTGCTAATGTAATTAAGACATTTCTTTTCCTTGGAACATACATTGGAGGTGTTACATTCACCGGTTCCCTGGTGGCTTTCGGAAAACTTCAAGGTACATGTATAATATATTGTCAAACTTTTCAAAATAACATATAAAAGTGCTTCCAAGGTAGAATTGCACAAGCTAGAGCCCTTTTACAGTAACTATCAGTAACTGGGTGTAACTATTGTGCTACAATAAAATGTGTGGATTTTAATGCAAGGGAGATAATCTGTCTGTTACCCTCCCTTAGCCCAATCTACATACATGTGCATGCTAGTATAAAAGAAACATAGAAGTGTAAGGGGGTTCTTAATGTATTTGTAAGTGCCTAAATGTTTAAATCAAATGCAAAACTAAAATATTTGTAGGGCAGTTGTATACAAAAGAAGTGAAAAAACTTTCACTACATTAGCTTGGTCCACAGAAAGGTGTAGGGTAAAGAGATTCTGTCATTGATATCAAAATGTTATTTTGTTTTTAAATTTTAAATTATAGTAATAAAGTGTGCTAATTTTTGTGTCTTTATTGATCTGTTTATAAACACCTAAATAAATTCCTTTACTCTGAGCTTATTTAGTGCACAGCTTAGCATTCGCGAAAAATTAGAATACCAAAATTTTTGTTTTTGCCTCAAAAATCCTAAATTTAAAAAATATAAATCTCTATATGGTACCTTAGTTTTGAAAGAGTAATCAAAGGAACCAAGATTCTAGTAGAAATCAATGCAATCCAGGGACAAAGGCCAGACATGGAAAACAGACAAACACTACAAAATACATAAAGTAACTAAAATAATATATACAAAGGAACAAAAGTAAATCAGCAACTCGGACTCCACTAAAAACTGGGAGCATGGACCAGGTGCACCGGTAGGGTAAGCGTCATCTGCTTTTCTTGAAACACCCACCAAGTTGCTCAAAAAAGTTTGGTCCGAGGTAGACGACAGAGGAAAGGAAAACTATGATATGTTGAATAAATTACTCCACATTGTGTATCATTTAGACATGCCTATGTCATATTTAAAACAGGGCAACATCAAATATAACAAAAAGAGCAGACATGATTTTCTTCCGCTTTTTCAAGTCTGGATTTTACCGTTACGTCTTATTTTGCTGTAAGTTTGCTGATTTCTGCAATTTCTGCTTATATGGTTGGCTTTGTAAATATACTTTTATAATTGGCTTTATAAAGGCATGTCTGATTAATGAATGAAAGTAGTCAGATTTTGATCTCATTAATAATTTCTTCTTTTGTTATAAGGTGTATTGAAATCTGACCCATTACTTCTACCTGGTAGACATATGATGAATGCAGGTATGATGGCAACTAATGTTGGTGCTATGGGTTATTACATGTACAGTGACAATCCTACGGTAGGGTTGGCCTGCCTCGGAACAACCACCGCTCTCTCCAGCATCATGGGAGTTACACTCACTGCTGCTATTGGAGGTAAGCTGTTACTAATATTGAATACTTCTACATGTACAATAAATACAGAATAATGACTGTTTGGAGGTTCAGATAGGAAATATCACATTTAGCTTGATATGATTAGATGTTATGTTAGAAACTGGCGTTATACTGGTCATCAGAAACTTCTGTCAGTTTGACATAACTATCATCACGACAGTATATAATAGAAAATATCTGGCAGTAAAAACAATGGAAAAATGATAAAATTACTGATAATCCAATATTTAAGCAGCAGTGATGAGACAGATTCCTATAATCAGTGTCCAGGCCTCTGAATTCTCTGATGAAATGAATCAATATCTGAGACTGCTACATAATAAATGACTCCATTAAGACTACAAAACTGTTTAGAATTGAAAATGTCAAGTTCAGTTTAAGATTAATAAACTAGTTTTAATGTGCTTCCAGTGATTCAGCACTTTAGTCCTGAACCAAGAAATGGGTTTGTCTGGCGGGGGGTCAATCAGATGCATTCATTTATCTAATTTAACGATTCGGTTTGAGTTAAATGAATTCTAATAATAACACAGGGGAATACCAAAAATACTGCAGATCTACAACATGTAAATTTGACGGCCAGAAATTTTATTCGTATCAAGGACCCCCATGACAGTTATTCAACCAGACATTTTTAATTTCAATAGTTCATTGACCGATGTCCAACACCAATCTGAATCACTGGCTTCTATTGTCGTGTAGTACACATGCTAATATTGTCCATGTGAAGTTCACATGAACTTTACTTAACAGGAACTCCATGTGAAAAATTCACACGGATTCATCGGAACTCTTTCAAATTTTATTTGCTGAATTCATGGGAAAATCATGTGAAATAATTATGCCTGTGTAGCTTGCTTGTTGGAATGCAGTAGGATCTGCAGTCACACTTTAGACTTGAAAAAGTTTGTAGTCGCTGCTTTTCATATAGGAGATAGTGTTGCATCTGGTTGCATTAAAGTTAGTATAATGGGTTAGAGTGGGGTGACATCTTTGGGCTGTTGCTTGTCTTAGCTGGCACAATGAAAACCCTTTAGCCTAGTACAAGAAGGGTTATAACAAAATTATCGAAATGATATAATCTAGGGAATAGTCAAAAAGGAAAGTCGGTATAACAAATGGTGATATTAAAGCAGGGTCTGTTTGATTGGCCTATAGTCTGTATAACTAATGACGATATAAAGGTAAAAGCAGAGTCCGTTTGATTGGCCTAAAGTCTATATAACTAATGGCGGTATAAAGGTAAAAGCAGGGTCCGTTTGATTGGCCTAAAGTCTATATAACTAATGGCAGTATAAAGGTAAAAGCAGGGTATGTTTGATTGGCCTAAAGTCTATATAACTAATGGCAGTATAAAGGTAAAAGCAGGGTCTGTTTGATTGGCCTAAAATCTGTATAACAAATGGTGATATAAAGGTAAAAGCAGTCTGTTTGATTGATCTAACATTTTCATCCTAATATGAAATATCTCTATAAAATGAGAATCAGTCCATACTGAAAAATGTGATACACCACAAAAAAGGCTACATATTTTTATTTTTGTAATTAAGTTGTTTTATGGGTCTGTATTATGAAATGTGTAATTATTCTTTCCAATCTGTCTGCTCGTAGGAGATAATCAACATTGAAAATCCAATAGATTCTATTACATTTGAGTGTCATATACAGAGATATCTCCCTTAATTTTGAAGTCTACAGTGCAGTGTTATAAAATTTTTATCTCCTAAGAACACAGGTTATATGAAAAACTGATTGCTGATTTCTGTTTACTATGGCAATTCAAACAAAATATCAAAAATAAAAATATGTAGGCTTTTCAGCCATGAATTGCATTTTGCATGATACTTAGCTGGAGTGCTGCTTAAATATTCAGTTACAAACTATATTTATTTTGTAGGAGCTGACATGCCTGTTGTGATCACAGTATTGAACAGTTATTCTGGCTGGGCTCTCTGTGCTGAAGGTTTTATGTTGAACAATAATCTCATGACCATTATTGGTTCCCTGATAGGATCATCTGGTGCCATTCTTTCCTACATCATGTGTGTTGTAAGTATCATCTGGTGCCATTCTCTCCTACATCATGTGTGTTGTAAGTATCATCTGGTGCCATTCTTTCCTACATCATGTGTGATGTAAGTATCATCAGGTGCCATTCTCTCCTACAAACATTAAGGTTGTGTAGTATAGTTTTCTATCATTTATGGCTCATGGATACACAGACAGAATTTTACCTGGCCAGAAAAATGGAAATGGATGAAATCAGAAGTAAATATACAGAAAAAAAGGAAACGTTGCAGTAAATTTTAAAAAATCTTAATTTCTGATTATAAAATTTTATCACGTCTGAAAGCAGCATACTTGTATGAAATAATACAGATTAGGTTGTTAGTAGTCCTAAATAGTTAACAACTATGAATTGTCAGTAACTTGTTTGGAATACATTGGTCACAGTGTAATTGACAGTAACTTGTTTGGAATACATTGGTCACAGTGTAATTGACAGTAACTTGTTTGGAATACATTGGTCACAGTGTAATTGACAGTAACTTGTTTGGAATGGTCACAGTGTAATTGACAGTAACTTGTTTGGAATACATTGGTCACAGTGTAATTGACAGTAACTTGTTTGGAATGGTCACAGTGTAATTGACAGTAACTTGTTTGGAATACATTGGTCACAGTGTAATTGACAGTAACTTGTTTGGAATACATTGGTCACAGTGTAATTGACAGTAACTTGTTTGGAATGGTCACAGTGTAATTAACAGTAACTTGTTTGGAATACATTGGTCACAGTGTAATTGACAGTAACTTGTTTGGAATACATTGGTCACAGTGTAATTGACAGTAACTTGTTTGGAATGGTCACAGTGTGATAATTTCACTATTAGCAGCTATGACAGTGTTCTGATTTCACTGTGATGCCAATCAATAGCTGTGATACCACTATATGTTACCTGATCATGTCATCATATCAATGAAATGCTTTTCTTTAAGTAATCGTATGTTGGCAGAGATGTTAACTTATTAAGATTTTTCTTTTTTTTTTTACAATTTTGACTGCAAATTACGCTCTAGGGATTGTGAATATTTCCTTAGTACCTTTGTTAAAATTTCAGAAAGTTCAGACGTTTACGAATCATTTCTGTAGAATACTGTAAAAATATGGATTGTCATCAAGTAGTATAAACAGATCTGTGTTTGGTTATTACTTGCCACTTAAGAAATCATAGGTTGAAAAATTATGTGACATGTATTCCTGACATTTTTTCTTAATATATCACCAGGCCATGAACAGATCATTGACCAACGTCATCCTCGGAGGATACGGAACCAAATCTACTGGAACAGGAAAACCCATGGAGATTACAGGAACTCACACTGAGATAAACGCTGATGAAGCTGTAGAGATGATCACTGAGGCCAAAAATGTCATCATCACCCCTGGTTACGGTCTGTGTGTTGCTAAGGCCCAGTATCCAATTGCAGAAATGGTAGAGTATCTGAAGAAAAAGGGCATTAACTGTCGTTTTGGAATCCATCCAGTTGCTGGTAAGATATTTAAGAGTGGTTTTTTTTTTGTCCTCCCAAATTCAAAAATATTTTCTGAAACCCGAAGACATGCATGCAGAGTTTTATTTGGATTATTTATTTATAAAGGGAAAAATCGAACAATTAGAAGCAATGATGAAATAGATTCCTTATAATATGTGTCCAGGCCTCTGACATACTTGATGAAATGAATCTAAAACTGAGCTGATTTTTGATACAGCAAGTCTAGATAAATAAATTACTGTAAAATCAGAAATAATTGCAATATTTTGATTATTGGGAAATATATTTTGACATTAAATGGCAGTAATAATTTACATTATTGAATGTTTAATGTTTCTAATGTTTAATTGTTCTGAAAATTGGATTAAGTAAAATTCAAATTTTAACTCAAATTACTAAATTGCAATAATTCTGAATTTACAATAATTATCTATAGTCGGCGTCACATAAATATAATACTGTTAAAATTTGAATAAAAATATTTGCGACGACTTTATTGACACCTACCGTCGTTTAAATTGTCTTAAATGACTTGCTCATTCGTTTAGCCAAACGGCTTCTCCCTAAACATTGAATCGTTAAATTCCGGTCAGATTTTAATTCTAGGTGCCAATATTTACATTGTAAAAAGTCGGCCATGTTTACAGTGATCGGGTTGCTAGGAGATGTTGTTTACGTTAAAATGGTTTGTCCAAAAACCAAAGAACCCAGAATGCACTTCGGCGTTATTTCGGATATCTCGGATTTATTTTACGCGAACAACGTACAATACTGAGAAGTTGATCAAGCAGAGGATTGTCACCGGAGTTCGACGGGAACTTACGAACTTCGTTTGTAAACAAATCGTCCCGTAAAAACCAACATGGCGGATATTAGTATGGGATTTTCCCGTAAGGATTTGTTACGCATGATTTAAGCTAATAAGCGACTTGTTTTTGAGAAGCTGTTTGGCTAAACGAATGAGCAAGTCATTTAAGACAATTTAAATGACGGTTGGTGTCAATAAAGTCGTAGAAAATATTTTTATTCAAATTTTAACAGTATGTTATTTATGTGACGCCGAGTATAGTGGCCATATATGTAACATGTTTTGATATAAAGTTTATTCTCTTCAAGCAACTTAATTTTTTCATTTGTTCTTTACTTCAGGACGTATGCCTGGTCAGTTGAACGTTTTGTTAGCTGAAGCTGGAGTACCCTATGACATTGTGCTGGAAATGGATGAGATCAATGACGACTTCCCAGAAACTGATTTAGTCCTGGTCATTGGAGCTAATGATACCGTTAACTCTGCCGCTGAGGAAGATCCCAACTCCATCATTGCAGGCATGCCCGTATTGAGAGTCTGGAACAGCAAAAATGTAAGGAACCTACTTAAGGTTTTCTTTTAATTGGTCCTTGTAAAGTTATGTTAATTAGTCTGAATCCACTATCATAGAATGTCCCCTAATGAGAATTATATATTTATCTCAGATTTCAAACTATCTGAGAAGTTTGTAAAAGTTGAGTTGAGGAGAAATTTGTTTTAAAATTTGTAAGGAACGATTAAGATTGGGTAGGGAGGGATATCACTAGTAGGTGTTCATTCATTGATTTTTTGTTTGAAGCAGCAATGATGAGACAGATTCCTATAATCAGTGTCCAGGCCTCTGAGATCTCTGATGAAATGAATCAATATCTGAGTCTGCAGGAAAATATGTACATAGTCCTCATGGTGTTCCTGTCTTGTTGTTCATGAACTTCATCCATTTAATACTTATGTGAAACGTCTGCTTTATATTTGCCATTGGAGAACAACAGATATGTCTTGATTTGCTGAGATTTCCTACTCTCGTTGCCAGGGCAATGAAAAATATTGAGAAGCATTTCCCTGATCATTTTAGATACACAAGTTAACAAGTACTATCTTTAAAAATAAAGATAGTCGACGCAGTAAAATTTGTTCCTTTTACTTGTAATTTTCTGCATGTCATTCAGGAAATAACACATGGCACACAATTTTAATTTTCGATACATTTTTCTCAAACGCAACTAAGTTATCAGTATTTCGTCAATCGGGAAACAGATCAGGTGACTTGCATTTCCAAGGAAGAGCATCTTTAAGGTCAGAGGGTAAAAAACTAAACTATACCGACTGCGTCTGGAAAACCTTCCCTTCATTGGGTTTGATTAGTAATGGTTTGACAACCAAGAAATAAACTTGGAATGGCCTTAGGTCAAGAAAAAATATGTATGCTTAAGGGAACATTGGATGAAAAAAAAGGGTAGGTGGGTAGGTAAAACCCTTTTATACAAACAGTTACGGGAGGATTTCTTGACTTTATTAAAAATGCTCACCTGAATAAAAATGAGCAGGTGAGAGTTTACTAGAGGAATAATATAAGCATATGATTACAACTGTTTCTAATAAACAAATAAGACTACAAGTAACATTATTGACTCACATTTGAATATTGGCCTAAATATGATCAAAACTGCCAATACAAAACAAAAGTAAACCAATTCAGGATTTAGCTGTCCAATACGTCATATTGGCCTGGTTAAAAGTGAAATTGGACGGGCCAATATGATGTGTTGTACTTGTTAGTCAATAAAGGTATAATTGCATAAGGTTTTCCATATTGGCTGAGTTACTGGTCCTCAGCAAGCAATAATGAACCAATATGGCTAGCCTCAAACCAATAACTAAGTCAATATTAAAACCTTATGCAATAATACTTAAGTATTTACAAATATGTGCAGAACTAACTTTTTAAAAATGATATTTTCAGGTGATTGTTATGAAGAGAACTCTTGGTGTTGGATATGCAGCTGTAGACAACCCCATCTTCTTCAAGACAAACACAAGCATGTTGCTGGGTGATGCCAAGAAGACATGTGATTCTCTCCTACACAAGGTCAAGGCCCATTATGGAGACGAATAATGACAGCTATTTTTAGGATTCTATTTATAGACTAGGAAATTTCCAATTTTTTTCATACCTCCATTGTTTTGTAGATGATCATTGATTTGAAATTTCTTTATATAGAGTTAATATGTATGGTAATAATTTAAAGCATTTTGTTTTGAAGAACAGTCCTTTGGTGCCAAAGAAATTTTATTTAAGATAAGGGCTAGTCTTATTACTTTAAATGTAAAAACTTAGTTTATATATCAGATATAAATCATTATTTTTCATGTATTTTTATGGTAATTTTAGATCCATTAAGGTTCTTGATAGGTTTCTTTGTGCAGCTATTAAAAAATATAAAGTCAGCAACACAAATTTGTGATCAATGATTTTAGTTTTAAATCATTGCAAGTTTTTCCTTTGAATTTACCAAAAAGTTGGAAGTAAAAAGTAAGAGATCTGATCCATTAAAAAGTTTTTCTTTTGGTTGCTATTTTTTATCCTTTTCAAATTTTTGGGTTTTTTTTCACATCTAGTGCTACAATATTGTTTCTAGGTTGTATGTTGTTAATTCCAAAATAACCAACAAAAATAATTTCTGGCTGAGCCATTTGTTTTTTTTATGACTGCTTAACAGTTATGATTCAGATACAATGGCACTTTGAGTTTAGTGTGCTTTCGATAGCAAGAGTATAATTTGGAAAAAAGATATTTTCCTACTAACAAACACAAGCACTCCATCTTAGAAATCAATTAAAACAAAGATTTTTCTTTGTAAGTTTATATTTGACTTAGAATTTGTTCTTTGTCCTTTCAGAGACATGTCTTACATGTAAAGGAATTGTTCTGGTTTTGTAGATTTCTGAAATTATAGATTTTTGTGATGTATGTGTGGACAGTGCTATGGACATGATAAGATTTTTCACATGTGCTAAAATAAAATGTGTGAAAGTTTTAAGTGATGATATCTGTTATTTCAGCCTTTCTTCCGTCATCTTTGGTTTCTAAAGGAGGGGGTAATAACAAAATTACTTAACTGATAAAATCTAGAGGGTTGTCAAAAGAAAAAAAAAAAACAAGTGGCAACATCATAGTGAAAACTGGAAAGTTGGAGACCACGACAGTGGTCATGACTTGGTAGGACATTTCATAAAAATGTAGACATTCATAGAGCTCTAAACCTCCCATTTTCATTTGGATTCATTATTTTCGTTCTATTTCAACACAAATGGGCAGCATAAAATTGCTACCAGTTAAAATAAGTAAAATCAGTAATCAAAACAGCACTGAAGATATGAATAATAAATGAGTAAAAATTAAAAGAACTGAACAATTTAAACTACCTAAACCAAGCCACAAGTTTCAAATAGTCTTGAACTTTGTAGGGAAGGTGCATCAAGTTCAAGATGAAATAATAGAATACAAGTAAAAACTACAGAAAATTAAATTGTAGACATTATGAAAATCTGTTAGATGTAAATCTGTATTTTCAGAAACAGAATATTTTTCAATAAGATATAGATATTGGAAATAACTTATTTGGCAGCGAATGAGGCATATTTTCTTATAACCTTGGTCCAAAAGCCTGACTCTTAAGACAACAGTAGGGTCTTAAAAAGTCAGAATAGTCCCTTCTAGCTGGTGACATGCCTTAACAACTGAGAAATATCAAAACTATATGCAGGGGAAGCTGGTATATTACTGTAGAAGCTTTATAGATATATATAAAGTATCCCTATTCCCTCCAGTTAGAATAAGAATTTTATACAGGATACCAGACTTCTCAGGTCAATAGCAAAACACCAGTCTTATTAAACAGGATACCAGACTTCTCGGGTCAGTAACAAAACACCGGTCAGCTTAAACAGGATACCAGACTTCTCGGGTCAATAACAATACACTGGTCAGATTATACAGGATACCAGACTTCTCGGGTCAATAACAAAACACTGTCAGATCACATAGGATACCAGACGTTTCAGGTCAATTACACACTTGAAAGAATACTTCGAATGTAATGCTTCTTAGATAATTAACAAAACACATCAGATTACACACGATACCAGACGACTCAGGTCAATAACACGCTGGTCAGAATACACAAGATATAGTGCTTCTCAGGAAATAAAAAAAAAACCCTGTTCAGAATTCCAGGTCAATAACACGCTGGTCAGAATACACCGTACATAATGCTTTTCATGTAATTAACAAAACACTGGTTATATACTCAGGATATAAGTCCTAAGGTAATAAACAAAACACTGCTCGGGATAAGAGACCTCTCAGGTCAATAACACGCCGGTCGGAATGCACAGGATATAATGATTCTTGTGTAATTAACAAAATACTGGTCAGATTACACAAAATACTAGACTTCAAAGGTCAATAACAAAAATGCTGGTCAGATTACAAAGGATACCAGACATCAAAGGTCAATAACAACACGCTGGTCAGATTACAAAGGATACCAGACATCAAAGGTCAATAACAAAACTCTGGCCAGATTACACAGAATACCTGAGTTCAAAAACAAACTTTCCATGTCAATTAGAAAACTCTGTTCAAATTTCACAGGACATCCGATATCTCATATCCTAGGCGTATTCTTCTGCGTACTATACACACACATGTATGTCCATGTAGTATATGAATTTTCGCTTGTTTTATATATGACAAGTGCCTACACATAACAAACCTTATATGTAATGCCTATGCCGCATACAAATAGAGATGGATTTTTATGGAAAAGGTCGATTTGTTTAATTTTGCAACATCTTCCGACATCCGAGTACATGTACATCAAGATTTATTCATAAAGAAAAACAAAAACAATGACTAGATTACACAGGATACCGGACTTCTCAGATCAACAACAAAACAAACACTGGCCTAATTAGACATGATATCATATTTCTTACACTGGTCAGATTATATAGGATACCAAACTGTTCAGGTTGATTACAAAACACTTCCAGACTAGGTTTAATTTCGCAACATCTTCCGACATCCGGGCACATGTACACATCCGAAATCGGGGTACATGTACACAAAGATTCATTTATATCGCCTCTAGTGACATTAATCATTTCAACATCATTTACATGTATATAATGTTCATCTGTCTATTTCCGACACTTAAAATCAGGAAAATTATATATTTGACAAGGTACAAGTAGTAAACTCAAATTACCGTTACATATAGGAATGGCGACAATACTTTCATAACAATAATCTGGCACTCATTTCTTTTAACAATACATAGTCGTGAAATTTTGAAAATGAGATAGTTCTCATTTTCGCTAAAATTTTCCACGAAATTAACCGTCCCTTTTTTTTAAAAAAAAAAAGAAGAAAGGTTCCATCTTTAGATCCGCCACTGTAATATAAACGTATTTCATGTCAATATTATACTGATACACCACGATGTAGCAGAACTAGCCGCGATGAAAAAGACAGTGTTCCCTCGATGTAATAAATGCCGTGGAGACAGGAACTGATAAAGTGTTTAATCCCCGGTTCAACCCCATCTCTTTCCCGAAATACGCGCTAGAACAAGGAGACAGTAGTACCCTGTGTAGCGCTGAGATATACGCGATAGACCGAAAAGACAGAATTAACCTGTGTAGCACTGATATATATGCGCTAGAACGAGGAGACAGTATTGCCCTGTGTAGCACTGAGATATACGCGCTAGACAGAGGAAACAGTATTGCCCGGTGTAGCACTGAGATATACGCGCTAGAACAAGGAGATAGTATTTCCCTGTGTAGCACTGAGCTATACGCGCTAGAACAAGGATATAGTATTACCCTGTTTAGTACTGGGATGGTGATCAACATACACTCTTCCTGTTTTAATGCAGCTTTTATTTTTTTTTTTTTTCATTTTGCTTATAACATTGATCTCCTTTTTGCAAAATACTAATGATGGACGGATCCAAGGGAGTGGGGATGATGCGCTGGGGGGCCCGGGCGACCTTATCAATTAGCAAAAATGAAAATAGCTTATTTTTGTGTTTAAATGCGTACATTAAAATGTGTTTATCAAGGATTTCTTGGGGTCCCTTGGTGTCCCCTAGCTTATTCTCTGGATCCGCCTCTGCAAATTTAGATACACAAATCTGTGCTGGCATATTTGAACAATGGTTGGTCGAATGATGGTACAAGAGATCCAATCTAAACTCCCCTGATATCCTACGTGTATCCGTCTTTGGAAAAGTACAAAACTTTTCCCACTACATTCTGAATTAAGCTGAAAGGACGCATGCAGCTTAAGTAAGGACATCCGAATTTTGTAAAAACTTCAAGAAGTACCACTTTCAAAATGGTGAGGTTTTTTCATATCATGTTTCACCAATATACCGATTCGTACAGAGAATGACACTTAAAAAATTGTCATTTTCATTTGTAAAATTTACAAAAAAAAAGAGGCTCTAAAAGAGCCGATCGCTCAACCTTGCAAACCATGCCCTATTAACTAAGTAAGTAAAGGTGTCATGCTTTGTTGCCATGTTTGACAAAACATTGCTGAAAAAGAGCATATACTGATGAATTCTGTAAGTTAAAAAGAATACCTAAGACACTGTAAAATGTTAAAAACATGAGGGGGCGTTAGCCAAATACATTTACTGAAAAAGAACATAATATGAAGTTAAACCAATTGCTATCTATAATTTTGTATCATCACCATTCATATCAGGAGACCATATTTATTATATAAACCAATTATCGTTGAAATCAAAGCAAGTATAAAAATTAGCGGGGAAATGGCCGCATTATTCGATAATTGAGGAAAAAATAGCAAAAAGGGCAAATATTTTTCAGGGGCACTAACTCCTACAGCAGACAACAAATCATTTTAGAAATTTCGTAAAGGTCCTTCTTCTGATGGTGAACAATATTACGGTTTTTTTATTCAACGGTTTTTGAGTTATTTGCAGAAAAAAACTGTATTTAGACTCACATATTCTGTTTTTAGTAACAGTGGCCATGTTTTTTCATCAATGAAAAATCCAAACAGTCATTTTTTTGCAGGATAATCTAAGTGTAGATGTGTATATTTTCATGATAATTAGTTGCATGTCTAGATAAGCATATTTTGATTTCCGTTAATCTTATATCCAGAAGTTTATCTTTATTATGATTTTAAGTGGTTTTCTATAGGAAAGGTGATGAAGTACAGTATCATGTTACCCATTTAGGATGTTGTTTTAAGTAGTTGTCAAAGATTTTGATTTATCGGAAACTGGTGCTAAGTTGGTGTTGAATTGGTGCTTAATTTAGGTCATTTATGTAAGATATGATAATAAAAATAGTTGGTGCATAGTTGGTGTTAAACAGTATATAAGGACTTTAAATTTCAGTTTTTTGGGGGAAATTGAAGGTTGAAATTAAGTAGTGGAATAGAATGGGATAGCCAGTCAAATAAACTTTAAGGATTGAGACTTGGCATATTTGGCTGATCGAACTTGATGTTCAGGGATATACGTTTATATATTTATTTTATGTGGTTAAGGGATGTGTTTTTGGAGACAAGTGATGCCAGAGGAATATTGTTTTTGAGAGTTGGAACTTGCCGTAACTGAAAGTTACGTCGTTACTGTTGAGAGGTTATTGTAAATTATTGACGTTAGTATAACTTGCCTTAACAGGAAGTTATCGTGTTCCGGACTATGGTCCGAGGTTCCGGGCAGTGGTCCGAGGTTATAGATTGTATATGGTTGACGAAAGTATAACTTGCCTGAACAGAAAATTATTGCTATATGGAGAATTCCTCGCTTTTTGATGTCTGTTGTGTTGTTCCCCTGTGCCATGTGAATCCAATCCGTATTAAGCGTATTAAGGAATCTGATAACTTGATTGAGCGCACGATATGTGAGTTTTCGTAATTTCCTGATGTCAAAATAACTTTTTATCCTGTAACATGTATTTTCTGTATAATCGTAATAAATTGTAGATTAGTGACAATTCTCTTTATTTTGAACCTGCCTGGAATTGTGAGCAACTTAGCTTCTGTGGTTAAAACATACCAGCCAAGAGCTTTGTGCGTACTCGACCGCCATGGCATAAGGAACAATCATTATAGCTTCCATACAAATGATCCATTCAGGAGTTTCAGACCGAAGACGACGACGACGAACGCCAAGTGATGGCAATAGCTTACATGGCCTATGGCCAGGTGAGCTAATATGGGAAATAATGTCCTAACAACCATTTTTCTGAGCAACGTCGGCAGGCGCACCTCCTTTTCAAAGTGTCTGGACCCGGCCCTACATATATGATGTATGATTTATTGAATCGAAGAAATCTAGAGTAACGTACTGGTTGTTACATTGTAATTCGTGATAAAAGTGCAAGCCACTTTGAACGTGATTTAATTTAACTTTGAAATTCTATGAATTTAAAAACTGCACAGGAAACCCCTAACTGTGCCTCAATTTGTTTCATAAGACACGTTCTCCTAAGGTATACCACAAAACATGACATGGAACGGACGATTGCTGTATACGTATGTTTCCGTTTTGTGGGTTTTACATTGTTCGCAATAATATAGCATTCTTTTAAAATCGGATATTAGCTTCGGTGACTGTGTAGATTTTTGATACCTAAATTACGTCCAATATCTTTTGCATAATGAAGATCACAGCTTTGTAAAATGACATTTGTCGTTAGACTGTAGTGACTGGAGATATTCGACTCTTCAAGAAGATCTGTGATGCAGGATTTAAAGACTATACTTTAATATGTGTTCACGAATTTATACAGAAATAGTGGAAGCCATGTATAACATGCCACAGTGTTCAAGTGTTTATCAAGCTGTTAGTTTTACAATGCAACCAAAACTGATTTTTTTCTTAATCTCGGCCATGTCTGCTACGCTGAAAAATAAATAGATTTTTTTTCTTGACTATTGTAGTGATACGCGGATCGAGATTTTGTGCTGAAAAACTAGAAATAAAAAACAGTTAATCCTTCCAAGAATTTTGGCACGAAGAAAAGAGCTGAGACAAAAATGCACCAAGTTCTGCTATAATTTTAAAATCGGATCGGACAAATTCCTAACAGATTCTTCCGTCTTGTACATACGAGATTTTTTTCGTATAACTTGAAAGGCCGGGTTATTTCGGTTGAGAATTTTTGTACTTTTTTGCATTTTCGGTCTGTTGACAAGCCAAATTATTGTACCATTCCATCATACCATATTGTTTTTGACAGGTTGGCTTAACCGCAGTTCATTTTTACAGCATTAATAATCCCGTTGTAAGACAGCAGTTCTGACTGTGGTAATCATTACTCATCAGGAAATCGGCCTTGAGGGTAATGTTTAGAACGTAACATAAATATCTAATTCACGTCAAACATTTGCCGCCCCATCGTCGGGGATGGTGTTGCATACATTTTTGGCGGTGCTCCTGACCGCGACGGTGGCATTGACACAACCAAAGACATCCCGGAAGGTCGCATGTTATCACCATGATGACCATCACCAGTCCGTTTACGACTTTACGTTACTCGATGTCCATCATGAGAAGAATATTAGTTTTTCGGATTATCAAGGGCAGGTAAGATATATGTATATTATACATTTTTTTTCTAAATTGAATGATTGATTGATTGGTGGGGTTTAACGCCCGAGCAGCGATATTTCAGCTATATTCAGGCGAGAAGAAGCTTGAAAATTTTTATTTATTATTTGTTTGTTAACCAATTTATTTTAAAAAATGTGTTCAAATAGATATCAGCTTTTACATACTCTTTTGGTAAAGTATTACTTAAGCTAGGCCTAGGGATGGAGTTCCTTGCATGCATACGCCAGACCCCAACTCCCAAAAGATAATATTAATAATAATGAAAAAAAAAAATAGAATATAAATAAAAATTAAAAATATAAAAAAAATCATTCTGTTACATACCTGGAACAATCATGCGTCTGTTTGCAAGTTTTAAATGCGCATTTCTATTCGAAAAATAATAATCGCTTTTCTGCTTAAAAAGAGATGCCTTTTTATTTGTAATTTCAAATTCTGACTTGTTTTTGTTATAATTTCTCGAACAGGTGCAAGCTGCAGTTTTTTTGTAAGCACGAAGAATGTGTGTGATTTGTTACATTGTTTATGCTATCATTTTTGAACACCGCATTCTCCATATCGGTAACATGTTTATCTGATGCATCGTGTTGTAAATTAAGGCGTGATTCGAAAAGTTTGATAAAGATAAAATCTCGAGGATCATATTACTATTGCTGAGAAAGTTTTAAAACTACGGTATTTGGGATCAATCTTTTCATTTTTATGGATGTTATTATTTTCATTTACAGAGTATCTTATAGTGTTTTTTTGTTTTTTGTTTTTTGTTTTTGTTTTTGTTTTTGTCTGAATGAATGTATTCTTTAAGTTTAAATATGCCTGTTTGTATGTGCATATTCTGTGGAAGGTATTTATACATATATATATACCTTACCTAGCTGGCCGAGTGGTCTAGGGCGCTGGACATTGTGCAGGCGGTGTTGCCATAGATGTCACAGCGGTACAAGTTCGAGTCCCGCGGAGGGAACGACCACAAATTTACATCGCAAATGTGACAATTCTAACATCGTTGGGATTTTTCAGACCTTTCTATACGTTTAGTTTATCTTCCCTGTATCAATTTGATCCGATGGAGCAGTGTAGCGAATAGAGTCGTCACATTCTGAGACTATATGTATTCATGGTTTGGAGTATGATAAGCAATATATCATACATAAAGCTAAAATATAAACTGCACACACACTAAAGAAAACACAAACACGGCAAAACAGCAGAACAAAAAAAATGGGTATAAAAACGGAGGTCTGTAAATGAGGAGTAATAACACATTTGCCAATTAAATATAGGCAGTAGTCGAGAGTAATGGTCTAAAGGGTATGTCCGAATGACAAATAGGAATATCAGGGTAAAAAACGGAAAATTCCACCGCAATGGCCCTGACTTGGTACAGGCATTTCAAAATTAAAGGTGGGTTAAACTCTTCTACTCTAAACATAACGCAATGGTTTTTATATTAAATGTAAAAGGGGCGTTATGTATGCAAAAAATGCCAGATTTTTCCCGATCTATCAAATACAAATACCGATTTCTGCACAGTTGCTGCGGAAATGATGCATATAACCCTGAAAGTGTAAATACACTTACGGATTGTGCAAGTTTGGAAAAAGGTACGTTTTATCGTGAACAAATGTTGCCTGAATTTGCCGTAAAATCTTGGGAATTGGAATGAGTGGGATCATTTCCAATATACATTGTGATAGGGATGAGCCGCTGGAATATATCACCTTTTCATGCTTCAATTTATTTATGATGCGGATATCACATTGTTCATATGTAATATCCTCAATATAAGGGCAATTGATATGGTGAATATCTCAAGATTGTCAGCTCACTATATGATAAAGTTGGGGTTCTCGATTTGGGAGTTGCTTACAATATCTGAAATTATATGGAGTGACCCAACCCCTTTCTCAAGAATATGTATACATGTATAATGCACTTTAGTTAAAAGATTGATAGTTTTTAAGTAATGCTTCTTTATGCAGCAAAACATTCACGAAATATGTACGGTAGTTCACGTTTACGCGGTCTTTACCATTAAAGATGCTATAGTTTATCGCTGTGCTCACTTACGCGGTCGTTACCATTAAATATGCTGTAGTTTATCCCTGTGCTCATTTACGCGGTCGTTACCATTAAAGATGCTATAATTTATGATCCTGTGCTCACTTAGATTTATTAACTATCCGTGCATTTTTGCTGATAAAGCTTTTTATAATGGTTAAGAATATAAACACAAACTTCATTGATAAGATAATTTATAAACATAACACAAACTTCATTGATAAGATAATTTGATCCTTTGCCAATACAAATTCGTTTATATTAAAGATAGCTTATGCATGGAACATACGCTCAAATACATCTTTTGTTTGTTTAACTTAATATTTTGAACTCAACCTTCTTAGGTTACTTTGATATCTTAACCAGGTAAAATTATGTTTGATTACTAATGCCTGACTACCTGAAATCTGGCCTGTTAAATTACTGAAGTCTGACTACCTTGGAAACTGAAATCTGGACTGTAAAATTACTGAAGCCTGACTACACTGGAAAAAGAAATCTGGCCTGTTAAATTACTGAAGTCTGACTACCTTTGAAACTGAAATCTGATCTGTTAATTACTGAAGACTGACTACCCTGTAAACTGAAATATGGCCTGTTAAATTACTGAAGTCTGACTACCTTGGAAACTGAAATCTGGACTGTAAAATTACTGAAGCCTGACTACCCTGGAAACCGAAATCTGAACTGTTAAATTATTGCTGAAGTCTGTTTGATGATAGATGCCTCACCTGTTTGGTGACTGAAGCGTTACCTGTTTTGGTGACTGAAGCCTTGTCTGTTTGGTGACTGAAGCATTACCTGTTTGATGACTGAAGCCTTGTCTGTTTGATGACTGAAGCCTCATCTGTTTGGTGACTGAAATCTTACCTGTTTGGTGACTGAATCCTAACCTGTTTAGTAACTGAAGTCTCAACTGTTTGGTGACTGAAGCCTTAGCTACTTGATGAATGAAGTCTCACATGTTTGGTGACTGAAGCCTTACCTGTTTAGGTACTGAAGTCTTACCTGTTTGCTGACTGAAGCTTTGCCTGTTTGGTGACTGAAGCCTTCCCTGTTTGGTGACTGAAGCCTTCCCTGTCTGACTACTTAAGACTATCTTACCTGTTTGATGACTGATTCCTTACCTATCTGACTACTTAAGACTGTCTTACCTTTTTGATGACTAAATCTTTACCTGTCTGACTACTTAAGACGGCGTCACCTGTTTGATGACTTAATCCTTACTTCTTTGACTACTTAAGACGGCCTCACCTGTTTGACAACTTTAGCCTCCCTGATTACTGAAGCCTTACATGCGTTTCTAAAGCTTTTTATGTCGAAGGCCGCAAGCTTAACTGCACGTAATGTCATACAGATATAAGGAATTACATTCAAAATGATTTGGTATTGACCTTTTTGTACTTATAGGTTCTCTTGTTGGTCAACGTAGCTGGGTTTTGAGGTTCAACTCCCCAGTATTACGGACTGAATGCACTACAGGAAACCTACAAAAACTTCCAGATCATAGGAATTCCATGTAACCAGTTTGGAAAGGTGAGTACACAGCAAAAACACCTAGTTTCAATTCGGAAAGGCGAGTATACAAAATGTACTAAGTACTTTAAGATTACCCAGTTTGGTTAGATAAGTACTCTTCAAGATTACCTAGTTCGGAATGGTGAATATACTTCAAAATTACCTACTTTCGAGTTTGAAAATCCAGTGCTTTTCTAACTTGTATCACCCAGTTTGAGGACCCTTCAATATCATCCATTATTTGGTAAGGTGGGTACCATTCAATATTACCAAGTTTAAAATGTCATTGAAATTCGAAATTACCCAGTTTCAGTCTGGATATTCAGTTCAAGATTACTTTGAATTCGTAAAAGTTTTATCAAGGATTATAGCAGACTTCGGAAATCGAAAACATTTCTGTATCCTTTTGGAACAAACTTGAATGAATAGACATATTAAAACTACAGCAACAATTTCAGTGTATTTACAGTAAAAACTAAATTGAATTAGCAGAGTTAGTGTAAACATTTATGATCGATAAAGAATACAAATGTTAAGTCATACGCCCATCAATGTATGTTCGAAAAAAGGTAATACACATATGTAGATATATATAGACAAAAAGTCAAACTTTTAAAATGAAAGGTAAACATTTAGATAACGCATTACACTCGTTTTTAAAAGATAAAACAGAATTCTGCATCATGCTTGCAGAAACCAAATTAGTAACATTCCTACACGAGTACAGATAAGTAAAGATTGATTGAAGTTTACGTAATGTAACTGATACAAATAGATAGTACAGATATAAAATTGTAGGACGATACCAGCTTTCTGCGCCTGTTCGATACAAGCTGTAGGTCGAAATAATCCTTATACGACCGCCGTTGGACGGATGTATTATTGTACATGTGTATACTACTGAACTACATGTAGGTGGAGTCCATTCTAACAGTTGTTTTTTAATGTCATCGTTAATTGGATGTGGCTTCTATGATATAATGCAAAATAAACAGTAGAAATCTGGAATGGGGGCATTAATGGGACATTTCTGTGTGTGTAAAACAACCAATGTATCAGTTTTGTTGTATCGGACGTGTACATGTATAAACAAGTACGGAAATTCATAGCGAAGACGAATTCAACGAGTATAGTTGTAATTTTACAGTTATTTTTTTACGAATAGGATCCAGTTTTTAGTGATGTGCATGTTGCTCATTTACTTTTGTTTCTAATGTGCTTGTTATTTTTGTTTTTTTTTTCATGTTCTTTGCTGTATCTGTCTATTATTTTTTTCTGTCTAGTTGTAATCCCTGAATTGTGTTCTTTTTATCCCCATTCGAAATCTGATTTCCACTACGATTTTTCGTACTTACAAGTTTGACCTACCGCTCTGTTTTATTATTTTCCAGCAAGAGCCTGGTCGCAATGGAACGGAGATCCTTAACGGTTTAAAGTATGTGAGACCAGGAAATGATTTTGCACCGAAATTTCCACTGACACAAAAAGTTGACGTGAACGGTGGAGATCAGCATCCACTTTTTACATACCTAAAAGTAAGTAAGGGGGCTAAATAGCAATGGATAATCCGACGGTGTGGTTATATTCGGTTTCTGTGCTTATTCGTGTATAGAAAAATGACAACTACAACATCCCAATCCTCCCCCAAAAAACCAAACAAAAAAAAAAACCTTACGGTGCATTATTTTTAGCTGAAAAAAATAGGGTAGAATAAAAGGAAACACTAATGGCATTGTTTGCTGATGTCAATTATAAACAAAACATTTGACACCGGTCTCTTCCACATAATTAGCAAAAGAAGGAACAACTAAAAATTTCCCCAAAGTATGAATTACTGCAAACCATGCACATATGGAATGATTGATATAATTTTTTTATGTGACGTATCATGTACCTTTACGTCTTATATTTCCTGCAAATGACAAAACGACTCCATAAATCACCAGAAAGTCTGTAAGGACTCTCAAACGTTTTTTTTTTTTTTAAATGTTAATATTTTGAACGTTTGAAAATATGTCATATAAAGTAATTAAACAGATAGCAGTGATTTATCGCATGTTCCATGTGTAAAAAAATGATAATTTATTCCAGGAATATCTCCCACAAAACAGTAAATAATGAATCAATGGTATCATAGAACCCACAGATTTAATGAATGCGCGGGACGAGTTAAATCTACAAGCGTTCATGGCCCAAATAATAATAATATTGTGGTTGTTCACAATTACCAATTGACTTATCTTATTTATGACACCGATTATTGCTTTTTCAACATTAATGATTGGAATTCGTGTTATGACTTTTTGGCGGGAGAAAGTCCGAGAGTGAAATAATGAATTTATTACACAATATGAGATATCATAATTTATCACATCGGGAACATTAAAAAAATCCCTGTTATCAATAAAATAAAACTTTCTACACGAACCAAGGATAACGACACAACAAACAACTTGAAATAATTCAAATAACAAATTATCCTTGGATTTCTAAAATAAAAAAACCAGCTTCTATAGTGAAGCATTTACACGCGATACCAATGATATTATGACATCAGTACTGAATTTTAATAAGTGCACTTCTTCCATGTTTTGCCTTTCCCTCCTTGAATTGTAACATTTGCTACTTATTCATATATTTAGGATTATTGCCCCCCTGTAGACGACATCTTTTACACAGAAGGCAATGGTATCTTCTATAAACCGTACCGTAACAGTGATATCAGGTGGAACTTCGAAAAATTCCTGATAAATAAAGAAGGGAAAGCTGTAATGAGATACCCAACCCGAATTCTCCCTTTAGAACTCTCTAAGGATATTGAGGATCTACTCAATGAAAACATTGATAGTGGTACAAGTACTGTGTCACAAGGGCGATGACTAGGAAAGACAGTAGCTACGTCTTTATTGCTCCAAAAGTTGTATTTTACACTTATTTTCTTTTCAGTTTGAATTTTATATGAAATATTTTCCGCATTGGTACTCTAATGAAAAAAAGCCATACAATGTATGCATTTTTTTGTTTTGTATTCACACGTGTAGTCTCGTTCCCAACCCATCATTTGACCTACATTATACACACTCACTTTGAGTTAACGGTTTTTAGTGATATGATGTCCGTCCTTTCGTCCGCGCTTAATTCCTTCCGTTACGAAGAGGGTGCCCATCTCTTATTCGTAACTCTTCTTACAGCATTAAATGGAATTTAATGAATCTTTTAGAGAATCTTTATTACATGTTCCCATCAATTTGGATCTAAAAGGCGCATGTTGTCAAATTGGGCGTGGGGTATCAAATAAGTGAGCATTGCTCACATATTTTCTAGTTTGTTTTTGTATGTGTCATTAAATAAGAATTTGGAAGTTTAGAAAAGATATCGTTCTTGATTTTGTTCGATTTGGTTAAGTGGACGTAAGGTTTTCTCAAAAATGCAGATCTGAAAATAGAGAGGACTATAGCTACATAAAACTATAGCAAACGTAGACCGAAAAGTACTTGGTTTTCTAGACAATGAATCATTTCTGCCATAGGCAATTTTATATGGATCAGTCTAAATCAATGGCTAAATACATTATCACTTGATGTTAACAGTGTATTTAAGGGTGTTCGCTGGTCTATTTCAGAATAATAAAATTTCAAAAGGTGAAATCTTTTAAGTTCTTACAGGCTAGAACTATATAACAAGAAACAAATGTATGGGTCAGCACGCTCTTTATTTCTTTTTTAGATCTGAGCATTTGAAATTTGGCGGGAAAAGAATTTCTTCATATTGTCCATAGGTTTCGTCTAAGTAGGTTTTATCTATTAAATTTACTGAATAAATAACAAAAAAAAAAAAAAAAACAGTTTAAGGTGAGTTTAATGAAATAGTGGAAAAGTCACTGGACAAAAAATATTAATCCTAAGGAATGGATAAAACCAGAGAAGTCCGAAAACTGACAAAAATGGCTGTACTTGAGCAGTGAACATCCTTAAGTATGGTAAGTTCATTCGTCTGTGTTCTAGCCATCATTGAATGAATCATTTCTACCATAGGCAGTGCCTGAATTTTAAATGGATCACTACTTAAATAAATTGCTAAAAGATCGTCATATAATGTAAAAAAAATAGTGTATTTAAGACTTTTTTCATTGTTCTTGTATTTTATCACTATTTTTACAGTGAATGAAGAAACCACCATCAAAGAGGAAACTCTTGGTGGTTTTGGATCAAATCGTGTTTGATTAGTTTATGCATTCAGGCTCTTCAAACATGATATTTTGTGAAAATATCCAATAAAATATTAGAACCCTGATTGTGTTACTGAAGCATTTGTCAAGGTAAAGGCTATTACATTTATTAACAGTTGGTTCATGTAACGTTAGGAAGCTTTATTATATGTAATGATCCTCAGTAGTGAAATAATTTTATACTTCAACCGTTCATAGACTATTTTAGCAGTCAAAATGCATTGACTTGACACATATTTGTAAGTGATATACGGTCACTGGAGCAGAGTGGTTGCGCAGTGGATGCGATTTTACGATTGTTTGTTCAATTATGTAATTGGGAAGCTAGACGACGAGCACTATAACTTTTTTCTACGACCATGATTTCGATTAAAAACGATCTTTCTAATCCTACGTTTATTTACACAATATATACATTCACATATTTGAATACAATGTTTACCTATCGAACTCTGATTTCTAACTGACCAAAATTATATGCTGAATCTGAACTAATAAACCCAATTAACTTAACTGTAACGGAAAACTCCCCAAATTACCAATTTGAACTTTTACTTTCTCAGTGTCTGTCTGATACAGATCATTAAACATGTTAAGCAGCTGACCGCTATCAAAATAATTAATTAGTTCCATATACTGGATGACCAGACAAACAACGACTATCTTATCTTAACTAAATCAAGGTTACAATTCGATTTCTATGTAAAATTATCCATGGAAATTAAAAGTGAAAAGAAATAAAACTAATTAAAAAAAGTTATCTAAAACATATGAAAATTGAAGTAAAAAAATATAATTGTCTTCTAAACTGTCACTGACTGAATATCACTTTTTGTCGCAAACGTTACATTGTTTCGAAGTTGCCAGGATATCGCCTGCTTTGAATACAAAAACAAAAACGTTTCGTTTGAAATTTTTGTTGCTGTAATAAAGGCAGTAACAGTGCATTGATGACAATTCTTTGATATACCAATTCGGCTCAATCCGGTGAAAATGCTTGGCACAGCCGGCCACGCACTTTCCTGATGTTCTAAGCCTCATGTACCAGTTTCATGTCATGACAAGTCAAAGCATTTCTTAAACTTGCTTGTTCGTTATAATTGCTTGTTATTGTCTATAGAATTTTTAAAAAAAAGTTGACATACCCACACTTTAATGCTACGATTTGATTGCTATAGTAAAAGAATACATAATCTTTAAAAATCTTCATCAAAATTTCATGATTTTATGTTAAATACATTCTAAAATTACACGTTTACCGCGGACGTGTCATTTTATAAGCAACTCGGTGGATGTTTCTGGAAAAGCAGAGGACACTTACCTTACCGGTGCATCTTGTGCATTCTCCAAGTTTTTAATGGATTCCGAGTTGTTCATTCACTTTTGTTTTTTCGTATTATTTCGGTTCTTTGTTGTGTGTGTCTAGCCGTTATTGTTCTTTTGATTATTGTTCGGTTCTTTGTTGTGTGTGTCTAGCCGTTATTGTTCTTTTGATTACAGTTCAGTTCTTTGTTGTGTGTGTCTAGACGTTATTGTTCTTTTGATTACAGTCCGGTTCTTTGTTGTGTATGTCTAGCATTATTGTTCTTTTTATTACAGTTCGGTTCTTTGTTGTGTGTGTCTAGCCGTTATTGTTCTTTTGATTATTGTTCGGTTCTTTGTTGTGTGTGTCTAGCCGTTATTGTTCTTTTGATTATTGTTCGGTTCTTTGTTGTGTGTGTCTAGCCGTTATTGTTCTTTTGATTACAGTTCAGTTCTTTGTTGTGTGTGTCTAGACGTTATTGTTCTTTTGATTACAGTCCGGTTCTTTGTTGTGTGTGTCTAGCCTTTATTGTTCTTTTGATTACAGTTCAGTTCTTTGTTGTGTGTGTCTAGCCTTTATTGTTCTTTTGATTACAGTTCGGTTCTTTGTTGTGTATGTCTAGCCGTTATTGTTCTTTTGATTACAGTTCAGTTCTTTGTTGTGTGTGTCTAGACGTTATTGTTCTTTTGATTATTGTTCGGTTCTTTGTTGTGTGTGTCTAGACGTTATTGTTCTTTTGATTATTGTTCGGTTCTTTGTTGTGTGTGTCTAGCCGTTATTGTTCTTTTGATTATTGTTCGGTTCTTTGTTGTGTGTGTCTAGCCGTTATTGTTCTTTTGATTACAGTTCAGTTCTTTGTTGTGTGTGTCTAGCCGTTATTGTTCTTTTGATTACAGTTCGGTTCTTTGTTGTGTATGTCTAGCCGTTATTGTTCTTTTGATTACAGTTCGGTTCTTTGTTGTGTGTGTCTAGCCTTTATTGTTCTTTTTATTACGGTTCGGTTCTTTGTTGTGTATGTCTAGACGTTATTGTTCTTTTGATTACAGTTCGGTTCTTTGTTGTGTGTGTCTAGCCTTTATTGTTCTTTTTATTACGGTTCGGTTCTTTGTTGTGTATGTCTAGACGTTATTGTTCTTTGGATTACAGTTCGGTTCTTTGTTGTGTATGTCTAGACGTTATTGTTCTTTTGATTACAGTTCAGTTCTTTGTTGTGTGTGTCTAGCCGTTATTGTTCTTTTGATTACACTTCGGTTCTTTGTTGTGTATGTCTAGCCGTTATTGTTCTTTTGATTACAGTTCGGTTCTTTGTTGTGTGTGTCTAGCCGTTATTGTTCTTTTGATTACAGTTCGGTTCTTTGTTGTGTATGTCTAGACGTTATTGTTCTTTTGATTACAGTTCGGTTCTTTGTTGTGTGTGTCTAGACGTTATTGTTCTTTTGATTACAGTTCGGTTCTTTGTTGTGTATGTCTAACCGTTATTGTTCTTTTGATTACAGTTCGGTTCTTTGTTGTGTGTGTCTAGCCTTTATTGTTCTTTTTATTACGGTTCGGTTCTTTGTTGTGTATGTCTAGACGTTATTGTTCTTTTGATTACAGTTCGGTTCTTTGTTGTGTGTGTCTAGCCTTTATTGTTCTTTTTATTACGGTTCGGTTCTTTGTTGTGTATGTCTAGACGTTATTGTTCTTTGGATTACAGTTCGGTTCTTTGTTGTGTATGTCTAGACGTTATTGTTCTTTTGATTACAGTTCGGTTCTTTGTTGTGTGTGTCTAACCGTTATTGTTCTTTTGATTACACTTCGGTTCTTTGTTGTGTGTGTCTAGCCGTTTTCCTTGGATAATGTTCTTTTTATTACAGTTCGGTTCTTTGTTGTGTGTGTCTAGCCGTTATCCCTGGATTATGTTCTTTTTATTACAGTTCGGTTCTTTGTTGTGTGTGTCTAGACGTTATTGTTCTTTTGATTACAGTTCGGTTCTTTGTTGTGTGTGTCTAGCGTTATTGTTCTTTTGATTACAGTTCGGTTCTTTGTTGTGTGTGTCTAGCCGTTATTGTTCTTTTAATTACAGTTCGGTTCTTTGTTGTGTGTGTCTAGCCGTTATTGTTCTTTTAATTACAGTTCGGTTCTTTGTTGTGTGTGTCTAGCGTTATTGTTCTTTTGACTATTGTTCGGTTCTTTGCTGTGTGTGTCTAACCGTTATTGTTCTTTTGATGACAGTTCGGTTCTTCGTTGTGTATGTGTAGCCGTTATCCTTGGATTATGTTCTTTTGATGACAGTTCGGTTCTTTGTTCCCTTGTTTTCTAGAATACAATACAAACTCCGAATTAACTTTAAACAATTATGACATACGATAAAAAATAGTTCCCCATTACCCTTAATATCAAATTCCACTTTCGGAATTATCGAAGGACTGCTCAATTTTGACAAACAGTGCATCCCATTGAAGACTTTACCCTATCCATCCTCGTATCCTACATGGACTTTATTCTACATATGTGTTATTTATCATGATACTTTTGATTGTTCTGTCCTATATAACCTTATTAGTTCAAGAGTAGAACTCTAGATAAAGTGTATCACGTTGAAATATATGTATTTACTTTTCTCATATTAAACAAACATCAACACAACCGTCCAAACATCCACCATTTTCCGTCCTTATCCAAGGTTCCGAAAACCATACCAGAGAAAATAGTACCGAACCATAAACCTGTTCCAAGGGAAGAGACCATTAAGCTGAGTACAACCACCGTAATTATGCATAGACTGCTCGTAACAGTACTGTGATATATACTCATTGTGTTTAAACAACAGGTAGGGATTTACGATGGATCAATTATTTATAAATATGAAATAGGCGCAAATGAGACTGTATCCACCAAAATCCAAGCAACAAACAATTAAGCTTCTACAGGTCACCACAAGGTCGCCAATGATGGAGTACCGAATAGCCTCGAAATAAATGAAGTGAAACTGTTCATAAATCGGCCTTAATCTATAGAAACATATGTAAAACGAATAACAATGGATATAAAAAACGACAAAAACTTGACTACAGGTTCTTGGCTAGGGACCGGCACATAAAGTATGTGGCGGGGTTAAACATTTTTATGAGCGCTCAACTCTCTCCCTTACCTATGACAGCGGTCGAAAAATACAACAATAAAACGAACTATAAATATCTATCGAATTGAGACCGATACAGGACAAACGACAAGAAGCCGTATCTACCTCAAAGAGTACCCGCTTGGAAAGGTGAGCTATTGCCACCACTTGGCGTCCACCGCCGTCTTCGTTGTTAACGATTTTTCAGAACTCTTTTCCTCTGAGACTATTGGTACAATTAGGGCCAAACTCGGTATGTTCCTTAGGGTATTGTGCTCACAACATGGCCGCTGTTACTGAAATAGATCATAGGCGTCAGAAAAAATTCATATGCATATATCTCCAAAAACAGTTAGGTGAAACAAACGTCTGACAAGGGTAAAAGTGTTCAGCATGACGAGGTCTATCTGTGGTCATTTTTTCGTGTAAACTTGTTCAGCCATGTTGGAGTTACAGCTTTTTTTCCACGTTTTTATTTGGGAGCTATTTTCGACTGAAACTACTTGAACAATTAAAACCAAACTTGGTATAAATGTTCCTTGTGCATAGAACCAATGTGGGGGGTTTTGGGGGAATAAAATGCAGGGTAGAATAGTGTGGCAGGGGATAAAAAGGCATGGTAGAATATTGTGTGGCAGGGGAATAAAAGTCACGGTAAAATACTGTGTGTGGCAGGGGAAGAAAAGGCAGGGTAGAATACTCTGTGGCAGTGTTGAATACTGCGTATGGCAGAGGAATAAAAGCCTTGATGTGAAGAATATACCCACAACGCAGAAGATTTTTATTCTTGTTTTAAGATGCCTTGACTGTTTCCTTTACATGAACTCTCTACTTGCTGACCTATTCCTTCATTCTTATGAGGCTGACTTTATAGCTGATCCAAAAAGGAATATCGTTCAGCCAGATCATTTAATCTCGGTTTCCACTATATAGATGACGTATGATCTTTAAACATTCACAATTTCGGGAATTTGATACATCGCATCTAATCCAAAGAACTTGAGATAAAGGAATTTACACACATTGTGAAGTCAGCCTCATATCTTGACCTACACTTAGAAATCGATGGTAAGGGAAAACTATTGACCAAACGTTACCACAAACGTGATGACTTTTCATTCAGATTTGTCAATTTTCCTGTCACCTGCAGCAACACCCCTTCGGCACCTGCGTATGGAGTATTCATATGACAACTCATACGTTAAGCCAGAGCTTGTCGAAACTACCCACACTTTTTGTATCGCGCTAGAACTCTAACAAGTAGGCTTCTAAAACAGGGCTATGTTGCTACAAAATTGAAGTCATCACTACAGAAGTTTTATGGCCGTCATCATGAACTCGTGGATCGTTACGGTGTATCCATCTGCACCATGAAAACTGATTTGTTCAACTTGTCATAGTTTTTCTTTCCTAGAAAAGCAGAGGACGCTTACAATACCGGTGCACCTGGTCTATGAAAATTTGATATAGTAAAAACATGGCCGTTGTTACTAAAAATAGACCATCATGCAAATAACTCAAAATTTGATGCGTTAAGCTAAATCTGATAGAGGGCAAATTTAATCAGCATGATGGGATGGACCAATGCCTAAATTTTTAGACGGATCCGGTGACGAATGATTGAGTTATGGGTCCTGAAATGGATTTTTGTTAAATCTTCTCTTAGACAACTTGTAGGATGGATTGTAGCCGAACATGATATGAATGTATGTTAGGATATCCTTAACATTTTTTATCTGTCGAAAACATAGCCACTACTACTATAAATTGACAACTTGTTGAAATTACTTGAAAACCAAAGGGTTTAGCCTAATTCGACCTATGCCGATATTTTTATAAAGATCTGTTGCTCAATGTTGGAGTTATTTCCATTGAAGAATAAAAAAATGACAATTAGAGATTTATTTTAAAATATGAAAACCGGGTAGATAACAAAGATGTTCTGTATTGTTTAAATGATTCTTTTAACAATAGTACGGTAAGGTCAAGAGTCCAGCTTTAGAAAGTTATAGACTATTTTTGACCAGGTGAGCGATTCAGGCTTTGTAGAGCCTCTTGTTTTATTATCATACTACAGAAACTGCATTGTGTATTATATACTCCTTCTTTACATGGTTAGGATATCCGTATATATTTACATGAGAAACGATCGTATCAATTTTTAATTAGAATTGTAAATTGCCCTTTCATGTACAGTAATATTCATCTGAACCAGCTTCCCTTTTCATATACTGTTTATATTTCCCAGTTGTTATAAGGTATGCCAGAGCTAGTATCCACTCTTCTGACTTCATATGCACCACCATTGCTTAAGAGGAGACAGGCTTTTCAACACAGGGGTATAAAAGAACACGTCTCATCTCTACCTGAAAAAGCTTATTTCCGATATCCAGATATTATTGAGAATTATTCTGTTTCTGACAAACCTATTATTGACGATGGATTTTCATTATATCATTTTATTTGGATATTGTAAAGCAGTAAAGTGTTCCAAATCATCATGTGTTTATTTGGTTAAGTTATGGTGCAGCAATAAAGTGTTCCGTGCATTATCGAGTGTTTAGTTGGTAAGAATAGGATATAGCCGTTAGGTGTTCGAAGCATTTCGAGATTTTTTAGTTAGGATATGGCATAACTATAGTGTTACAAATGTTATAGGGGTATTTATTTGGTTAGGATATGGCGCAGCACTATAATGTAACTACTGTTATGGGGTATTTATTGGTTAGGATATGGCGCAGCTATATAGTGTTATAAATGTTATGGGGTAGTGTTTGGTTAGGATATGGCGCAGCTACATGTATATGGTGTAACAAGTGTTATGGGGTATTTATTGGTTAGGATATGGCGCAGCTATATAGTGTAACAAGTGTTATAGGGTAGTTTTTGGTTAGGATATGGCGCAGCTATATAGTGTAAAACGTTTTATTGGGTGGTTTTTGGTTAGGATATGGCGCAGCTACATGTATATAGTGTAACAAGTGTTATGGGGAAAGCTTTTGGTTAGGATATTGCTCAGCTATATAGTGTAACAAATGTTATAGGGTAGTTTTTGGTTAGGATATGGCGCAGCTACATGTATATAGTGTAACAAGTGTTATGGGGTAGTTTTCGGTTAGGATATGGTGCAGATATATAGTGTTACAAGTGTTATGGGGTAGTTTTCGGTTAGGGTATGGCGCAGCTATATAGTGTTACAAGTGTTATGGGGTATTTATTGGTTAGGATATGGTATAGTAACAATGTGTTCCATTCATTACTCAGTTAATGAGTACTATGTCTTCTAGAAGACCATTTCATTGCAGTTTCTAGAAAGAAGCGCCGTGTTACATTTGTATACGATAAAAGAGATCGTCCAAATACATTGTGACAAAAAAGTTGTTTTTCTTGTTCCAAAAGATACTTACCACTTCATACTTACTAGCAATGTAACGGGTGCCTTCGGCAGAGCATGACATATACCCTCACGGAGCACCTGATGTCACTTGGGAGAGGTCATATTGCTCTTGGTTTTTTATGTGATGGCTAGTTTTATTTATCTACAGTTTTTATATGTAGTTGTATTTTATTTTTTTCTTTTATATAAAGTATGTAGATCGTCTCTGTTTCATGTTTACACAAAATGTTCGATTTTGATGTACTTTCTTATTGGTCCTATTATTGACGCTTGTGTATTTTTTTTACGATATTTTGGATCATTACATCCATTTATGAAATGTTAAGAGTAATAAGTAAGTGAATCGATAAACATGATGCCCAATAATTGTATTTGATTAAATATGATTATTTTATTTTAAGAGGCTGTCCATGTAGAAACCAGGTTGTTCACATAAAATAGGTGGCACAAGGTTAATCTCATCTCTCTGATTTTTTTTTTGTTCCAATGTAATTTTTGTATCATAGGTGTGCCAAATATTATAAAGATTTTTTTTTAAATCGACAACGAATGCCTCAGAAAGTTTCCCTAAAAAATCCTTAAGAAAGCAACTAAACTTTGCACAAAATAAAAGTTATCTTCCCATTTCAATGAATTTTAATGGTTTCTATGTAATTCATTTCTCTTTAACTGCTGCAGTTAATCAAAAACCAACATTCAATTCAAAATGGATGAAAATATTTAAAAAAATATTATGTGCCACAAACTGCCTGGTTTTTACATGGACGGACTTAACTCATTCTTGTTATATCTCTGTATTAAAGTGTAATCAGTAGTAGTAATATTAGACAAGAAGTAAAGTTTTGACACAGGAAATACATGCTGTTACTTGTAAAGTTTACAAGGGTATAGCTGGCATTGTTTTAGCAATACAAATATCTGTCTCCACAACAGTTACCGTCAAAAACACACCATACATCACATTGACACGTCACGGGTATATTGGCTGGGCTTACCCAAAGACATCCCCTGGTACAAGATGATAACGCAACTAAAACAAAGCAAGTATAAATCAAGTCTTTTCTCAATCGACTTATGAAACAAATATGTCTTTACTTATCGCATCCTTAAGTCCAATCATATCCATTTATATGTACAACTTATGAAATATATTAACAAAAAAAGTAATTTTAACCACACACACAGACAGACAAACACAAACAATAACTGGCCGTTCTTTTAATTTGAAGATAAAATTACGCGGGCAATTACAAAGGATAAAAAATTTCAATTTTCAATGTCCCAGCCGTGTACTTATTATAACGGAGAGAGAAAACATAGGAACATTTTACCAGGACTGAGTAAAAATATAGGAACATTTTACCAGGACTGAGTGAAAATATAGGAACATTTTACCAGGACTGAGTGAAAATCAAAGTTCATAAATCATGTTTATAGGTTAATGAAATGAAATGATTAAACAATTGCATACCTATTTTTTGAAAATAAACAGTGTCAAAGGGAAATTACAGTCATATTGCGCCAATGATAATATCACTATATCGGCCTTGGTGCAGTATGTAAAATAACACCTCAATTAAAACTAATACTTAAGACCACAAGAAAAAATATTACTATATGACAAAACGGTTATAGCATGAATATGGGTCTAATAGTATAAGGTATAAATACTAATAGTAAAATAACAGTGAAATGAATAAAAAAGAATATTGACTATCTAAAATAGGATATTCATTTTGCGTTATACAGAAAATGGGTTATAATACATATCTTTTAAAAGAATCCTGAAAAGTATATCGTCCAATCAAATCACTATGTGTAAATGAGGAGACTACATACAGCATATGTTTTAAAGTTGTGGAACATATATAAATCTAACTCCTTAGTAATTTGATCTATGACACTGATCAGTTAAAGGTTTGAATAGTCAGGAAAAATTCATGATGTCTCAAAAAATATATTTCGTGTACATGTAAATATAATTAAATACACACATTTATATAACCGTCGAAAACTTTGTCTTGACCTGTACGGAGTATGGCTCAAACTAAGGCGAAAACCCTTTGATTTTTGATGGGAAATGCTTAGAGGAATTTATATAAAAAAAATTCTGACCCAAACCTTTTTGAAAATAAATATTGGCCGTAAACACGGTGAAACTAGAAATTTTGTTCCCGAGATATCTTCAAAGTCATACCCAACCCGCCTTTCAGTATCAAAAACCTTATAACTGGTAATTTTTGCGGATCATTTCCGGTTTGATGTCAAAAACGTGTATTTTGACCTCTTAATCTAAATGTTGCGGTCTGTAACAGAACTTCGAAATGTCATGATGTACTTTCGATGTACTTTAGGTAAACTTTTTTACGACTTTAAGTTTTTGTAGTGGCGCAAAATACCCCCCCCCCCAACACACACACACACACAAAAAAACAAAACAAAACAAAACAAAAACAAAAACAAACAAAAAACAAACAAACAAAACAAGCAAACAAAAAAAAATAAAACAATACATAGTCATAGTCGTCAATTTATTCCGTAGACGTCACTTAATCTCTTATCAGCTTTACAATAAGTATATTTACCATCACATGTTGTTCCCCAATAACCAGAGGTACATTGACAACTGTAAGATGAACCGACTACACTACAAGTGCCACCATTCAGGCATGGTCCAGATGAACATGGTGTTACTATTGAAAATGTTGACATATAGTAGATTTAACGAAAAATCGATATTAAATCGTTAAAGAAAAAAACTGGACAAAGAACGGAAATAACTTGTAATCTAAATATAGAATGAAATAAAATGTAAGATACGGAGTCAAAGCTCCGTCGTTTGTTATAAGTTGTCAATAAATATTGCCATAGAATATCAACTTCGTTCTAAGAACATAAAAGCTCTTTCATAAAACAGTTAAGTACCAGTCCACATAAAATCCAGACACTACCAATGGTAACGTGATTCATGGTGAAGAAAAACCGATCAAACAAATGAAGCTTTTTCAGTCTACATATGTTATACTTTCACAAAGCAATAATCATTTCTGCATTCAGATCTGCACTTTTAGATAATCATACATCTATCACCCACTAAAATCAACGATTTAAACCTAATCAAGAACGATAACTCTTGCAAAATGCCAATTTCATGTACCATCTACATAACTTTTTTTCTCAAAAGCGCATAAAAAACTAAGACTGGTTATGTGATCAGTAATTGTTTCTGAACAAGAAATACAACCGAATTTGGTGGGTTTTTGACATGCATGAATCACCTTCTGTCTGATTTTTATAATGACAGCTACTTAAATGTATAAATATTAGGAATAAATATTATGAATAAATATTATAAATAAATATCAGGAATAAATACTAGGAATAAATATCAGGAATACATATCAGGAATAAATATTATGAATAAATATTATTAATAAATATCATGAATAAATATTATGAATAAATATCAGGAATACATACCAGGAATATATATCAGGAATAAATTTTAGGAATACATATCAGAAAAATAAATATTAGGAATAAATATCAGGAAAATATACCAGGAATACATACCAGGAATATCAGATATAAATATTAGGAATGAATATCAGGAATAAATATTAGGAAAAAGAATTTTTATGGCATAACTTCATGGAAATACATCATATTAGTACCACAACTACACGTCATTTTATAAAAACTGCTGAAATTGTAAATTTTAATGTTTTTTGGGACGTATTTAAAATCAAGAAAAAAAAAACACCGAAGAAACAACTTTATATTCTTACGCATGATTGACTATGTAATAATAAATGTTTGAACAAAATATGAAGTTGTTTCTTGGGTGTGGATACCATCGCCTCGCCAAAATATGACAGGAAAGGGTACAAAATTGACATAGTATCTGAATTTTGGTAATTATAAAACTTCAAGCAAATATTTTGTCCTTTCGATGTAAAAAAATATTAGAAATCTGTCTTATCAATTGTTGTGGACTCAGGTCTCCAAATGTCTCCAAATTCACAATTAAATCGTTCACCTTTCAATTGTATTTTAGGCCAATGAGAACCTGTATCGCCTATTCTCCTTTGTGCCTCGTTTTTATTTAAATTAAGTACACTACTTTTTTTCTTGGCCGTTATTTCAAAAAGCTTCTTTTAATTAGCAGTGTTTATAAAATTCAGACAGGAGGTGATTCATGCTTGCCAAATACCAACCAAATTCACTTTTATTTCATATTCAGAAACAGTTGGGGCCTATAGACCACATAACAAGTGTTAGTTAGATTTTCGGTTTTTGCTCTTTCTAGATAAAAAATATCGATTGCTCATGAAATTGGCAATTTGAAAGAGGCATTATTATTGATTATGTTAGATTTGGCTGATTTTAGTTAGAAATGAATGTATGAATTCTAAAAAGAAACTTAGACTATCTAAATACAGAAAGGACTATCGTAAAATGTAGCATATGTAGAACGAAAAAGCGTCGATGTTCCGTTGGCTTTTCTACACCATGAATCACCTATACCGTAGGTAGTGTCTGAATTTTACATGGATTTGTACTTAAGCCGTTATTTTTTAATCGACTTTTTTTTACCCAACTGTGCCCTGTGGTAGAAGATAGAGGGATAAATGTAGGAAAGTAGGAGCAGCCATGTATAAACTCTCAGACCATATATAGAAGAATATACGTTAATGCATCTTGGATGACTGAAAGTGTAGTCACGTGACCATCTGATCCTTTCAAAATTTGTTTAAAGAGTTAAGACTACAATTTTATCAACGAAGATCTTAGAAGCGTACTTGAAATGCTACTTGTATAACGCTCAAGTGTTAGTCTCTGTACAAATCAAGCAGTACATGAAATATGGTACGAAAAAACCACCATTTTGAAAATGTAAGTTGACCATTTGCACCACCAGAATCAAGAAGACAAGATTTTACATATTACGTTTGTAAACTGAGTTATAATTTCATTGAAATGACCACAAATGAATATTTAAAGAGAAAATATCTCAGTATAAAACCTCACATTTTCTTTTGTGAACAAATCTGGTGATAGTGGTATTTTCAAATAGATAAATCATCCTTGAAATTGATTAAATGACAGATATACAGTGTATATAAGGGGAATGGCTAGGGTGAATATGTCAATGATCTGGATGAAAAATGTCAGTGTATGGTCATGCATGCATGTTTCTGAATTTTCCCAATTTCCCTGACTCGTACAATTACTACCACTTACTTATTTCTTCAATAGGTGAATTACCCATACAAAACAGTAAATTTTATGCATTGTATTGAAAAACCCGAAATAGCAACCTAAAATCAAATCGGTCTTCGATTTTTGGCGATAACAGTAGATCACAAAAATGAATCTAGAACGAGATTTCTAGAAAGATTGTAAGTACAATTTTCTCAATTGAATTTCGTTTTTTTTTCAGTATATTAAGTTTATGAGAATGAAATGTATTTCATTTCATAATTAGAAACGTTAGATTTCATAACTGACTGTTATGGGATGAGCTATAAACATTTTGTTTTACCTTGACACTGGTCCCCAGAGAAACCAGCCGGGCAACTACACGTAAACGATGTGGCATCAAGGGGGTCGCAGACACCTCCGTTCGAACAAGGATTCGGGTTACACACATATGCTAAAGATAAAAAAAGTCCATAAAACCGGAACTTCACTGCCTTTTCACCGGCAAGAATAATTGAATATAAATAAATCTTGTCTAACATGTTTGAAACTCTCAACAATCTTTATTGATCGTCTTCCAATTAACCAATCAAAAAGTAAGTGCGCCTAGTAACAGATTGTACTTCTACCCTGACATCAAACTTTAAGCCTAAACAACAATGTATATATTTTATTAAATAAACTTTTGTGATACTACTCTATGCAGATTATAGTACGAATAAAAAATAATCTTTGTTTAAACCAGTTTACCATTACAAGTGGGACCGGAATAACCAGTTGAACAGTTACATGTGAACTCTGTAGGACCTGTCGGAGTGCACTGTCCTCCATTCGAGCATGGGGTTCCGTCACAGATAGAAGCTAAAATTAAAAATTTGTTTGTTTGTTTGTTGGGGTTTAACGTCCGAGCAGCAATATTTCAGCTATATTCAGACGATGAACATGAAATGGATGATAAAATGAACATGAAATGATGATGAAATGAAAAAGGGACGGGACACAAGGACAATGGGGTCGACAAATTTTGATTGCCACTGGAAATAGGGAGGGATGGGTAGGGTCGGGCAATTTGGCCTCCTGTGGCGGAGTCCTATGGTTCCTACTCCGGGAGAATACCATAGTAGGGTTCTTTAACGTGCGAGGAACGTAGCATCTTTCCCAACACGGTGCATCACTATGGTTTGCGGTTAGGTTTTCCGTATTATAGCCTGACAACCCCAGCGTGTAACACGCCAGGGGTACCCCATTCCACCACCTGGGGCACACATCCCAGTTGCTCTGTGGGCAGAGCGCCCTAGCCCCGGCTAGGGTTCTGAGCACTATTTAGTCGCCTTTTACGACAAGCTTAGCGCTGCTGTAGGCCTATTCTTTTGACACCCGGACCAGCACGGGGCAAAATTAAAAATACATATCCCTCAAAAAGTTTTAAATGAAAATCTCATTGCACAGTGTATCATCACAATATAACTGCATTTCATACTCTTACAAAATATCCAATGTTAGTTTTTTTTCAGCGCATGATTTTCCTATTTAATGTACGTGAACTTGCGTTTTTAGGCTTTACAAAAGTAATAAAAGGTTTCCATGACAATAAGGATATATTTAGGAATCTTGTTTTTCATTTCTAAGTTAATAAATTTGGCTACTCTGCTGGTAATCATAACCGTCATTTCTATTGGATAATATTTCACATGACTATAACAACGCTTTATAAATATCTGCCAAAATATTCTTGACAATATAGTAATTGTAATCAAAAGACAAAAAAACAAAAAAACAAAACAAAACAAAATATAAGCTCCTAAATTGATCAGATATATTGAGTACACCATTATCTTAATTATAAATGCCTAAAATATGTTTTATTTTGTTTGTTTGTTGGGGTTTAACGCCCGAACAGCAATATTTCAGCTATATTCAGACGATGAACATGAAGTGAATGATAAAATGAACATGAAATGGTAATGAAACGAAAAATGGGATGGGACACAAAGACAATGGAGTCGACAAATTTTGATTGCCACTGGAAATAAGGAGAGGTGGGTAGGGTCGGGCAATTTAGCCTTCTGTGGCAGAGCCCTATGGTTCCTACTCCGGGAGAATACCACAGTAAGGTTTTTTAACGTGCGAGGAACGTGTCATCTTTCCCAACACGGTGCACCACTATGGTTTGCGGTCAGGTTTTTCGTATTATAGCCTGACAACCCCAGCATGTAACACGCCAGGGGTACCCCCATTCCACCACCTGGGGCACACAACCCAGTTGCTCTGTGGGTGAGCGCCCTAGCCCCCGGCTAAGGGTATGAGCACTATTTAGTCGCCTTTTACAACAAGCTTAGCGCTGCTGCAGGCCTTTTCTTTTGACACCCGAACCTGCACGGGGCGCCTAAAATATGAATTTTACAGTGTCGGTATGTTGTGAACGAACAATTTGGTTTGATATTCATACCAATTTTCTAGGGGAAAGGGTATTATTTTAATTTTTTTTAAAAATTCTTTCTTGTAAATTAGTATCTCGTGGTTTATTGATGTCGAAAAAAAATTATCTATCGAATGATACAAAATCTAAGAAGCATTTGTTGAGCAATACGTTGCAGAGTCGAATTTACGCAACTTTCTACGGGAAAATGTTTTGGATAAATTCTGACAATTAAAACCGCCACAAGTCATTAAAAGATCCCTAAAAGTATGCATCGTGATGATACTAAACAGAAAATACCAAATAAATCATTTCTTAGTGTTACCTAAGTGTTACCGCAACTTTCTTGATACCATTGTAAACCTGAGACATTGGAATACATGTTGATAACTATGTCAGTTTACCTCTTTTTGGAGAAGGAAGAAGACCGAAGAATAAAATGAAAAAATAAAAGCGGATTTTTGCCTCATCGAGGTATAAAAATAGTCCGAAAGTACAAAACTGCTTCATTTGTTTTTTGGCAACAAAATGATTCGTAAATAGAAGGTATAAGGGTAGCTGAAAAGCTATTATGGTTAATGGGTGGGTGCACGGGGGTTAGCTCAGCCCACGTACTAATTGGATAATTGGCTTAATAAAAATGTGTCAATAAAACACATTAATGTCTAGTTATGTAGGCCATGATTGTCGCTTTAATTTTTGCGATATAATATAATAATTCATATGATTAAATGTGGTTTTAATCAACCTTATAAAAGCTTAAATGTTTTAATACTACATTACTGAATAAGAGATTCAATGAAATACTCATTTTATAACACCATCTATAATTACAGATTCAATATCCTTACCATCACACTGTGGTCCGGAGTAAGCTGATGTACAGCTACACTCATACATTGTTGTATTAAGAGGAACACATTGTCCGCCATTGTAACATGTAGCTCCGTCGCAAACAGAAACTAAAAACAAAACTTCATGTGTGATATGTTAAAATATTACGGATTAAGAAAGGTATCATTCAAAAGAGGACATGCAGTATGGATTTACTAACCAGTACGTACACGTAAGTTAGGAGTCAGAAATTGACATAGCCGTGAAAAAGTCCATTCATTATTGAGAAGAAAATTGATGACGTTACCTATAGAGAGATCTATACGTCAGCTAGAGTCTATCTAAGCTTGCATTGTACTTTAGAAGGATTCTACCATCATGGACAATACAGTATCCCGGAGAGTCATACTGGCATAGCAGCAGAGGAAGAAGATAAACATTTAATTAGCTATTCAAGTAGTAGAGACTATGTAGGTTTTTCGTAAAAAGGCGATATTTATACACGGGACATACTTTATGTACTTATTCGTTCACAATAAGCATAAGCAACCCATATTGATAGGAACAAGAAACGTTTTGCGTGTCTGGAACATTAATCATTATCAATCAGGCTTTTGAACCGGGTTATTTTGCTACGGTACTAAAATCATCACTGCAGAAGGTTTATAGTCGTCTTTTGAATTTGTGAATCGTTATGATGTATCCATCTGCACCATGAGGATCTATTTTTTTCACCGTTTCATAGTTAGCCTTTACTCTTTCGTCTACACAGAACTTGACTTTTTATGAACAATTCTTGCATGGCGTTTGTTTATAAAAAAGACTCCATCAGTACACCTGGTACATACTCATGGCGTTTGTTTATAAAAAAGACTCCATCAGTACACCTGGTACATACTCATGGCGTTTGTTTATAAAAAAAGACTCCATCAGTGCACCTGGTACATACTCATGGCGTTTGTGTATAAAAAAGACTCCATCAGTGCACCTGGTACATACTCATGGCGTTTGTTTATAAAAGTCTCCATCAGTGCACCTGGTACACACTCATGGCGTTTGTTTATAAAAAAGACTCCATCAGTGCACCTGGTACACACTCATGGCGTTTGTTTATAAAAAAAGACTCCATCAGTGCACCTGGTACATACTCATGGCGTTTGTTTATAAAAAAGACTCCATCAGTGCACCTGGTACATACTCATGGCGTTTGTTGATAAAAGACTCCATCAGTGCACCTGGTACATACTCATGGCGTTTGTTTATAAAAAAGACTCCATCAGTGCACCTGGTACACACTCATGGCGTTTGTTTATAAAAATGACTCCATCAGTACATCTGGTACATACTCATGGCGTTTGTTTATAAAAAAGACTCCATCAGTGCACCTGGTACATACTCATAGTTTGTAATAAAAAAGACTCCATCAGTGCACCTGGTACATACTCATGGCGTTTGTTTATAAAAAAGACTCCATCAGTACACCTGGTACATACTCATGGCGTTTGTTTATAAAAAAGACTCCATCAGTACACCTGGTACATACTCATGGCGTTTGTTTATAAAAAAAGACTTCATCAGTGCACCTGGTACATACTCATGGCGTTTGTGTATAAAAAAGACTCCATCAGTGCACCTGGTACATACTCATGGCGTTTGTTTATAAAAGTCTCCATCAGTGCACCTGGTACACACTCATGGCGTTTGTTTATAAAAAAGACTCCATCAGTGCACCTGGTACACACTCATGGCGTTTGTTTATAAAAAAGACTCCATCAGTGCACCTGGTACATACTCATGGCGTTTGTTGATAAAAGACTCCATCAGTGCACCTGGTACATACTCATGGCGTTTGCTTATAAAAAAGACTCCATCAGTGCACCTGGTACACACTCATGGGGTTTGTTTATAAAAATGACTCCATCAGTACACCTGGTACATACTCATGGCGTTTGTTTATAAAAAAGACTCCATCAGTGCACCTGGTACATACTCATAGTTTGTAATAAAAAAGACTCCATCAGTGCACCTGGTACATACTCATGGCGTTTGTTTATAAAAAAGACTCCATCAGTGCACCTGGTACATACTCATGGCGTTTGTTTATAAAAGTCTCCATCAGTGCACCTGGTACACACTCATGGCGTTTGTTTATAAAAAAAGACTCCATCAGTGCACCTGGTACACACTCATGACGTTTGTTTATAAAGAAGACTCCATCAGTGCACCTGGTACACACTCATGGCGTTTGTTTATAAAGAACACTCCATCACTGCACCTGGTACACACTCATGGCGTTTGGTGATAAAAGACTCCATCAGTGCACCTGGTACATACTCATGGCGTTTGTTTATAAAAGACTCCATCAGTGCACCTGGTACATACTCATAGTTTGTAATCCAGGAAGCTCATTTAATATCGTTGTTTTGTGCGCGTTATTAAGATTATTTCATGTTCTTTATTGTCTGCTTTCCCTGTCTAATCTTATTGTGCGTGTCTGCTTTCCCTGTCTAATCTATATCTTTAAATTCTTTTGATTAAAAACTCGAATCTTTGTTTGATTATTCACAATGACACATCTATTGTGAATTATGCATTAACAACCAAAATCAACAACGATAAGAAACGTTTTACACATGGCTGGAAACCTCTTCAGTTTGAAATTCCAGCCACATGTAATATAAAGAAAAAGGTATTTTTTTTATGTAGGTCATTCATTGACAAAATATGTTAAAAGATTTATTGTTTCATTCATACGTCAACATCAAATGCTAGCAGCGATAGGAGCAAGAAATGTTTCACGTGCATGGAATAATATTACAAGTTCAACTATGTATGACACTTATTAAAGTTACAAAATTTTAAATACATAACAACTTATTGAAAATAAAATGATTTATAAGGCCAAAGTTTCCCCTTTGGTGACCCATGAATGTGAGTTGACCAATAAAACTGTTAGAAAGGGGTCACATGACACTTACACTATATCACTATCAAGTAGAAGTCTATTTTTATTACTGGTGATTTTTTTTATTTTTTTGCGTTGCTTATCGTTTTATTTTTATGTGCGTGAATTGAAGCTGATAATTTGACTCAAGGAATATTTTTGACCGTGTTTGTGACTTCACTTATGCGCTGGATTCTTTAAACTTTCATTTTGTTCCGTTTGTCTTCATCATGACCTTTGGACTTGGATGACGCTGTTTGTAAATACAAACACATGTTAAGTTTACATTTACTTTTATCATGTGCAATTGGACGCAACATGCGTTGCTTCGGAATATAGTGCCATCATTTTTTTGGTGATTTATTTTGATTAGTGACGTTGTTGAACGAGCAATATACTCTTTACTGGTTATGCAATATTTGTTGTTGCTTCATATGAAGTTATATTTAGACTATCTGGACTGCGCATGTGTGCTACCTCTCCGGAAATATGAAATCCGAACATGGTTTACCAAGTTGCAATTATAGGACATAGCTATATATGTAGATTGAGGAATTTCTGTCGTTCATCCAATTATCATACTAATTTATCACAATGCATTCAATATTTACTTTCGTTGTCAAGGAGGCCTTACTGTACCACAATTAATTCATCAGAGATCAGATCTGTACGATTTTTCATCTCTACCACTACTACCAGACATCGTGTATCTTCAACTTGGTGGCAACGGTCGCTCAAATTCACCAGTAAATGAGGTGGTAAACAATATTATCGCTTTTTCCAACTATTTACACTACTGTTTGGGTGTTAAATTAGTAATTATTGGTGAACTTTTGCATCGAGCAGAAGGACCCCGTGTCGATGGTTATTTTAACCAGAGAGTAATATACAAGAACACTTGTCTTCAAACTACCATTTTTACCAAGACCTTAGACCACATCATCTTCTGGCACCATCGTGGCTTCTGGAAGGATTGCAGTCACTTAGGATGGGATTGTGTACACCTCAACCACCACGGGATGCCAAAATTCTCCAGGAGCGTTAGAAGTGCTATTCTTCATGCATCTCATTCGGTAATATCTATTTTGATTTACCTTTGTGTCACATTTTCATCGGCATTTCACTTATTTTGATGTCTCTTTTTTTTTGTGGCACATGGTGCTGACATGTACATGGAATATGTTCTCATATTTGACAGACATCTGGGTACATGGTACCCCCTTTTTTTGGTACATGGTGCAAGTTCTGTAGTGCCTTTGTTAATATGCACATATCTGATTTTTTATCTTTATGCTGCTTCTTGTTTATACTGTCATATTGACATATTTTTGCAGCAATTTTTTTATATGTCGGAACAATATGTTTCAGTTTAGACATAGCTCAAATTTATTGGTCATGTACATATACGTGAACACTTTATATTTTATCCCGGATGTCCAGATACATTTTACATGTACATTTTGTTGTTCCTACTAGTTAATGCAAGTTATTCTAACTTATTTTATGTTTGATAAATATATTTTGCATACACCCAATCTTCATACAGTTTTCATGAATAGCATATGATGTCAGTATACAAGTATTTGTCCATTGGTACTTCTTGTATGTTTCTAATAAACATCATTTACAAATACGAAACATGATTTTATTCAATTACATCAATGATTTTGTTTGACTATTGGTTGATTATATACATGTAACAATACATACATGTATCTTATTTCATTGAGGAATGTACCTATCAATATATTTACCAATGTCCATTTGTTCTATTAAGTGTACATAACAATGTACTTTACTCGCTGCAGGTACACATGTACATATACCAACATCTGAGCCAACCCCTATCAATATTCAGGAGACAGCAGAAAATCAGAACCGCCATATGGACCAGAACATTCCAACACCACAGATAGACACAAGTATTGATAATCAACAGAACACCACTACGTCTACTAATGTGTCTACATGTAGTAACATCAGTGCACTTATTAACAATATTTTAGGTTCTGAACCCTCAGTTAGAGAATGTAATAACATAAATGCTTCTGTACATCCACCAGTAACATATTTTACAGCAGGTATGCCTATTGATGCCCAAGTATCTAAACAAATTAGGGATAAAATATGGTGTGATGTTTTTATTGATTTATCTTTACTTTTGCCAAAAATATTGAGAATGACTCTTGGGCTGTAACAGTAACACCAGGTCAGATTTCTGTACAAAATCGTTTGCATTCATTTAAGCCAAAACAATCACTGTCTTTCTTGGATTGGAATGAGGCCTTTCACGTTTTTATGGCAATATATTTAAGAAAATTTCAAATGGAAGCCGCAAATTTACTTAAGAACATGAGTATCATAAGGGAGATATTTGAGTTACGAGGAAACGAAGCTTTCCATTATTATAATGAGTCCTTCCGAGTCTTGCGGAAAGAACATCAGCAACCATGACAAAAGGTGGTAGATAACATATACAGAAAGGCTATGTATATGAAGTCTTTCAAAGCCCCTTCAAAACAGGGTAACCGATCAATATCCCACAAACATTAGCCCTTTCTTGGTACCTCTAGACGTGGCACATGCCATGTCTACAACAAATATGAGAGTTGTGTCAGAAAAAACTGCAATTACGCCCATGCATGCAAGCTGTGTAGAGGACCACACCCTGCTTCAAAGTGCAACAGAGCTGTTGGATCAGAGAACAAAGACAAAGTCGCCCATCCCAAACCACTCCCAAGCCCAGTAAATCATGATATGTTAGAAATTGAATTGCAAGGATATGATGTACTGAAAAGGGATAAACTTATTTCTGGTTGTAGATTAGGATTCCAATTAGGCATTGTGGGTGACCAATCATCAAGAATAGAAAAAAAAACATAAATCAGCCATAACCAATTCAGACATTGTTTATGAGATATTAGCTAAGGAATCTTTGAAACAGAGAATTGCTGGCCCTTTCTTAAAAACCCCTTTACCAAAATTGGTTTGTTCACCATTAGGTTTAGTGCCTAAAAGTGTTCCTGGAACATTTCGTCTTATTCAAGACCTTTCCTTTCCCAGAGATAGTTCAGTAAACTCCTTAATTCCCAGACAGAATTCTACAGTTCAGTACCATAGTGTTGACATAGTTGTCAATCTAGTAAAACATCATGGCCGCTTTAGTAAACTCGCGAAATGTGGTATTGAAGATGCTTTTCGCATAATTCCTGTGCATCCCTCTAATTATCATTTACTTGGTTTTACATGGAATAATTTCTTTTATTTTGACAAATGTTTGCCAATGGGAGCAAGCAGTAGCTGCCAAATATTTGAATCTTTCTCATGTGCTCTACAATGGATTGTGAAACAAAATATCATGCTGCTGGTGTGTCACATTTCATTGACGATTTTATATTTGTTGGTCCACCCCACTCTGACAAATGTTTACATGATCTCAATCAATTTTTGTCATTATGTGAAAGAATTGGAGTTCCAATAAAAACACAAAAAACTGTACAACCTACTTCAGTACTTTCGGTTTATGGTATTATTGTTGATTCAGAGAATATGGAACTCCGGTTGTCAATTGACAAAATAGAAAAATTCGCACTGCATTAATTTCCAATTACAACTGTAAGAAAATTCAGTTAAGAGAATTACAGTCTGATTGGTTTACTTAACCATGCTTGTATTGTTGTTTGTCCGGGAAGAACTTTTTAAAGGAGGTTGATTGACCTTACCTTCCAAGCCACTATATAAAATAAAGGTTGACCCGTGAAGCGAGAGCTGATATAGCAGCATGGAAACTTTTTATTGATAGTTTTAATGGGAAATGAATGTTTATGTCTGACCATTGGTTATCCGCGGAACATTTCAATTTATATACTGATGCAGCAGGTAGTCTTGGTTTTGCTGCGGTGTTTGGTTATAATTGGTTTGCTGAGAGTTAGCCGCCTGTCTTGGCTGCTTATGATATCACTATCAAAGAACCTTTTCCTATTGTTTTAGCTTTAGAACTTTGGGGACATGAATTAACTAACTCTAAGGTGCTTTTCTTGTCTGACAATCAGGCAGTCGTTGACATAATCAACAAACAATCATGTAAACACTCTGTGGTAATGAGATTAGTACGAAGATTAGTGCTTGCAGCAATGAAGTGCAATGTTTGGTTCCGAGCAAAACATATAGCTGGTAAATCCAATAAAGTGGCTGATGCGTTGTCTCGTTTCAAATTTCAGCATGCCAAAGTACAAGCTCCTTGGTTGTCCACAACACCAATATTAGTGCCATGCCACTTGTTCTACATTAGAAGTCTATTTTTATTACTGGTGAATTTTTTTTAACCCACCACCACCCCTTTCTAACACCTTTTTCTTTGATCCGCTGTTATTGTGTGTATTATTTATATATATGAATTGCTGGGAGTGGCCGTTTTTTTACATGTCGTTTTATGGCCGTTTTTAATGCCATCTCTTTTTTGTTGTAAGGAGACTCTCCAAATCTTTAGGGGAATAATTTACTTTTTTCTGTAATATAGTGTCATGTTCACTATTTTTGTACTCTCAGTTAATGTATATATATGTACATATTTTCTCTGTTATTTTATACATCATTTTAATAAATGACATTAACTGGAGACTATTTTCCTTCATCATTGCCCTTACTAAAAAACCTAGTGGAGTAGCGTGTCTTGTCATAGCTTAAGGAAATATGAATTTATCTCCTGGAACGTAGTACAATATAATGTACTCACTGTTGCATTGTGGTCCAGAAAATCCAGTTTGACAGTCACACGTGTACGTAGTCGTACTTGTGGGTGTACACTGCCCGCTATTCATACATGGTGTGTTGTCACAAATAGAAGCTAAATTAGATAATCATATCTGATATATTCCTGTTTGAATCAAACTTCAAACTTTAGCATGTATGTCACAATAATGTAATAGTAGGGATTGTCGAAAATAGGATTGTGACGTTTAGAAGTTAAGAATCGAATTCAGGTCAGAAATACTGAAATTATTAAAATAAAGAACGTATGAAATTTTGAAAAGATAAAAACATTTTAAATGTTAAATAAAATAATCACATTAACTCTATACTTTACATTCTTTAGTTACAGTCGAACAACAAGCTAAGGCGTGATAATTTTGCCTTAAGATAGAATAAATATTATTATAGTCATATTCATCTTTAAATGAAACACCATTTCAAAACTCGATGCTTAAATGTATAAAACTACGTTAAATCAATGAAATCGACTTTAAAATTGTGGGTGCCTAAATTAAATATAAATCAGGGTTTCTTGTAAATTATTAAATAATAAATCTGAAATAATCATTTTGTTTATAGTAGACTATATGATACAGTATTATTACCATCACACTGTGGTCCCGAGTAAGCTGATGTACAGTTACACTTGTACGTTGTTGTGTTAAGAGGAACACACTCGCCACCATTGTTGCAAGTAGCTCCGTTGCAAATAGAAGCTAAAGAAGACAAAAAAGTCGACCAGTGCACCAGGTCCATGTTCAAAGTGTTAAGTGGAGTCCGGGTAGCCCGTTTACTATTGTTTTGTTGTATTTTTTTCTAGTTATTTCATGTTCTTTGTTGTGTGTCTGCTCACTCTCTAGAATTTAGTTTTGGATTATATTCTTTTAGTTTCCACTCAAATGTGGTTCCCGTGATACAAGTGAAAAATTGACGTGTATTGCACGTCGAGTCGTCAGTTATTGAAGTTACGAAATTCAAAACTTGTAGTCATTCATACATGTACTCACTGTTGCATTGTGGTCCAGAAAACCCCGTTTGACAGTCGCACGTGAACATAGTCGGACTTGTGGGTGTACACTGTCCGCCATTCATACATGGTGTGTTGTCACAAATAGAAGCTGAATAAGATAATCATATCTGATACATTCCTGCTTGAATCATAATTCAAACTGTTACAGGTATGTCACAATAATGTCATGGTAGTGAACTATCGAACATAGGATTGTGACGTTTAGAATTACAGAACTTAATTCTGATAAATACTGAAACAAGGAACGTTCGAATATTTGAAAAGATACGATAATCTTAAATGGTAAGCGTAAAAAAATAGCCACACGAATTCAATGATGATTTACATTCTTTAGTTACCGTCGAACGTCAAACGAAGGCGTGTTATTTTTTGCCTTTAGACAGAAAAAAATATTCTTATAGTCAAATACATGGTTAAATGTAACATCTTTTACCCTGGCGCTTAAATGCTATGAACCCACGTTAAACCAACTGAATATCCATAATAAAAAATTGGGTGTCTACATTTAATACAAGTCAGAGGTTCTTGTAAATTATAATAAAATTACTAATTTTTCCGAAATAATCATTTTTGTCTTATAGTACAACATACGAAACAGTATAATTACCATCACATTGTGGTCCCGAGTAAGCTGATGTACAGTTACACTCGTACGCTGTTGTGTTGAAAGGAACACACTCGGCACCATTGTTACATGTAGCTCCGTCACAAACAGAAACTGGAAATAAACAGCTGACTCATGTATTGTTGTATGTTAAAACTATCACGGTTTAACAGGTTGCTTCGTTAAAGAGGGATATTTATACAAAGCACATGTCCATCATGTCCATTGTTTTGTTTTAAAACGTTCACAGCAAATGTATGTAACCCAAATCGATAGCAACAAGAAATGTTCTACGTGTCTGAAACATTCACCTTTATCAATTGAACCTCTGGGACAGAGTTATGTTGCTATAGGATTTAAACCATCATTACAAAAGTTTTATGGTCGTCTTTATGAACTTGTGCATCGTTATGGTGTATCGATCTGCACCATGAGAATTGTTTTACTCAACATTTCATAGTTTTCCTCTCCACTTTTGTCTACAACAGAGTTGACTTTTTATGAGCAACACGCGTGGTTCAAGAAAAGCGAAGACAACCTACTCGACCGGTGCACCAGGTCTATGCTCCCAGTGTTCATGGAGTTGGCCCATTTAATATTGATTTGTTGTAGTGTAATTTTAGTTATTTCATGTAATTTGTTGTGTGTCTGCCTTCACTCTCTAGATTTTATCTTTGTATTATATTCTTTTGATTTCCACTGAAATACTGGTTCCCGTAACTACACTTGTAAAACTTAGACGTGTGATACAAATGAAACACAGACGTTTATTGCATGACGTATCTCAGTTATCAAAGTTTAAAGATTTAAAACTTTTTTGTCATTTATACATATACTCACTGTTGCATTGTGGTCCAGAAAATCCAGTTTGACAGTCACAGGTGTACGTAGTCGGACTTGTGGGTGTACACTGCCCGCTATTCATACATGGTGTGTTGTCACAAATAGAAGCTGAATAAGATAATCATATCTGATACATTCCTGCTTGAATCATAATTCAAACTGTTACAGGTATGTCACAATAATGTCATGGTAGTGAACTATCGAACATAGGATTGTGACGTTTAGAATTACAGAACTTAATTCTGATAAATACTGAAACAAGGAACGTTCGAATATTTGAAAAGATACGATAATCTTAAATGGTAAGCGTATAAAATAGCCACACGAATTCAATGATGATTTACATTCTTTAGTTACCGTCGAACATCAAACGAAGGCGTGTTATTTTTTGCCTTCAGACAGAAAAAATATTCTTATAGTCAAATATATGGTTAAATGTAATATCTTTTAACCTGGCGCTTAAATGCTGTGAACCCACGTTAAACCAACTGAATATCCATTATAAAAAATTGGGTGTCTACATTTAATATAAGTCAGAGGTTCTTGTAAATTATAATAAAATTACTAATTTTTCCGAAATAATCATTTTTGTCTTATAGTACAACATACGAAACAGTATAATTACCATCACATTGTGGTCCCGAGTAAGCTGATGTACAGTTACACTCGTACGCTGTTGTGTTGAAAGGAACACACTCGGCACCATTGTTACATGTAGCTCCGTCACAAACAGAAACTGGAAATAAACAGCTGACTCATGTATTGTTGTATGTTAAAACTATCACGGTTTAACAGGTTGCTTCGTTAAAGAGGGATATTTATACAAAGCACATGTCCATCATGTCCATTGTTTTGTTTTAAAACGTTCACAGCAAATGTATGTAACCCAAATCGATAGCAACAAGAAATGTTCTACGTGTCTGAAACATTCACCTTTATCAATTAAACCTCTGGGACAGAGTTATGTTGCTATAGGATTTAAACCATCATTACAAAAGTTTTATGGTCGTCTTTATGAACTTGTGCATCGTTATGGTGTATCGATCTGCACCATGAGAATTGTTTTACTCAACATTTCATAGTTTTCCTCTCCACTTTTGTCTACAACAGAGTTGACTTTTTATGAGCAACACGCGTGGTTCAAGAAAAGCGAAGACAACCTACTCGACCGGTGCACCAGGTCTATGCTCCCAGTGTTCATGGAGTTGGCCCGTTTAATATTGATTTGTTGTAGTGTAATTTTAGTTATTTCATGTAATTTGTTGTGTGTCTGCCTTCACTCTCCAGATTTTATCTTTGTATTATATTCTTTTGATTTCCACTGAAATACTGGTTCCCGTAACTACACTTGTAAAACTTAGACGTGTGATACAAATGAAACACAGACGTTTATTGCATGACGTATCTCAGTTATCAAAGTTTAAAGATTTAAAACTTTTTTGTCATTTATACATATACTCACTGTTGCATTGTGGTCCAGAAAATCCAGTTTGACAGTCACAGGTGTACGTAGTCGGACTTGTGGGTGTACACTGCCCGCTATTCATACATGGTGTGTTGTCACAAATAGAAGCTGAATAAGATAATCATATCTGATACATTCCTGCTTGAATCATAATTCAAACTGTTACAGGTATGTCACAATAATGTCATGGTAGTGAACTATCGAACATAGGATTGTGACGTTTAGAATTACAGAACTTAATTCTGATAAATACTGAAACAAGGAACGTTGGAATATTTGAAAAGATACGATAATCTTAAATGGTAAGCGTAAAAAATAGCCACACGAATTCAATGATGATTTACATTCTTTAGTTACAGTCGAACATCAAACGAAGGCGTGTTATTTTTTGCCTTTAGACAGAAAAAATATTCTTATAGTCAAACATATGGTTAAATGTAACATCTTTTAACCTGGCGCTTAAATGCTGTGAACCCACGTTAAACCAACTGAATATCCATAATAAAAAATTGGGTGTCTACATTTAATATAAGTCAGAGGTTCTTGTAAATTATAATAAAATTACTATTTTTTCCGAAATAATCATTTTTGTCTTATAGTACAACATACGAAACAGTATAATTACCATCACATTGTGGTCCCGAGTAAGCTGATGTACAGTTACACTCGTACGCTGTTGTGTTGAAAGGAACACACTCGGCACCATTGTTACATGTAGCTCCGTCACAAACAGAAACTGGAAATAAACAGTTGACTCATGTATTGTTGTATGTTAAAACTATCACGGTTTAACAGGTTACTTCGTTAAAGAGGGATATTTATACAAAGCACATGTCCATTGTTTTGTTTTAAAACGTTCACAGCAAATGTATGTAACCCAAATCGATAGCAACAAGAAATGTTCTACGTGTCTGAAACATTCACCTTTATCAATTAAACCTCTGGGACAGAGTTATGTTGCTATAGGATTTAAATCATCATTACAAAAGTTTTATGGTCGTCTTTATGAACTTGTGCATCGTTATGGTGTATCGATCTGCACCATGAGAATTGTTTTACTCAATATTTCATAGTTTTCCTCTCCACTTTTGTCTACACCAGAGTTGACTTTTTATGAGCAACACGCGTGGTTCAAGAAAAACGAAGGCAACCTACTCGACCGGTGCACCAGGTCTATGCTCCCAGTGATCATGGAGTTGGCCCGTTTAATATTGATTTGTTGTAGTGTAATTTTAGTTATTTCATGTAATTTGTTGTGTGTCTGCCTTCACTCTCCAGATTTTATCTTTGTATTATATTCTTTTGATTTCCACTGAAATACTGGTTCCCGTAACTACACTTGTAAAACTCAGACGTGTGATACAAATAAAACAGACGTTTATTGCATGACGTATCTCAGTTATCAAAGTTTAAATATTTAAAATTTTTTTGTCATTTATACATATACTCACTGTTGCATAGTGGTCCAGAAAACCCCGTTTGACAGTCGCAAGTGAACATAGTCGGACTTGTGGGTGTACACTGTCCGCCATTCATACATGGTGTGTTGTCACAAATAGAAGCTAAATAAGATAATCATATCTGATACATTCCTGCTTGAATCATAATTCAAACTGTTACAGGTATGTCACAATAATGTCATGGTAGTTTGTTTGTTTGTTTGTTTGTTGGGGTTTAACATCCGAGCAGCAATATTTCAGCTATATTCAGACAATGAACATGAAATGGATGATAAAATGAACATGAAATGAAAAAAAAAAGGACGGTCACAAGGATAATAGGGTCGACAAATTTTGATTGCCATTGGAAAAAGGGGGATGGGTAAGGTCGGGCAATTTAGCCTCCTGTGGCGGAGCGCAAAGGTTCCTACTCCTATCGAATACCACAGCAGGGTTCTTTAAAGTGCGAGTAACGTGGCATCTTTCCCAACACGGTGCACCACTATGGTTTGCGGTCAGGTTTTCCGTATTATAGCCTGACAACCCCAGCATGTAACACGCCAGGGGTACCCCATTCCACCACCTGGGGCACACATCCCAGTTGCTCTGTGGGCAGAGCGCCTAGCCCCCGGCAAAGTTTCTGAGCACTATTTAGTCGCCTTTTACGACAAGCTTAGCGCTGCTGCAGGCCTATTCTTTTAACACCCGGACCTGCACGGGGCTGTCATGGTAGTGAACTATCGAACATAGGATTGTGACGTTTAGAATTACAGAACTTAATTCTGATAATTACTGAAACATGGAACGTTCGAATATTTGAAAAGATACGATAATCTTAAATGGTAAGCGTAAAAAAATAGCCACACGAATTCAATGATGATTTACATTCTTTAGTTACCGTCGAACGTCAAACGAAGGCGTGTTATTTTTTGCCTTTAGACAGAAAAAAAAATATGCTTATAGTCAAATATATGGTTAAATGTAACATCTTTTAACCTGGCGCTTAAATGCTATGAACCCACGTTAAACCAACTGAATATCCATAATAAAAAATTGGGTGTCTACATTTAATATAAGTCAGAGGTTCTTGTAAATTATAATAAAATTACTAATTTTTCCGAAATAATCATTTTTGTCTTATAGTACAACATACGAAACAGTATAATTACCATCACATTGTGGTCCCGAGTAAGCTGATGTACAGTTACACTCGTACGCTGTTGTGTTGAAAGGAACACACTCGGCACCATTGTTACATGTAGCTCCGTCACAAACAGAAACTGGAAATAAACAGCTGACTCATGTATTGTTGTATGTTAAAACTATCACGGTTTAACAGGTTGCTTCGTTAAAGAGGGATATTTATACAAAGCACATGTCCATCATGTCCATTGTTTTGTTTTAAAACGTTCACAGCAAATGTATGTAACCCAAATCGATAGCAACAAGAAATGTTCTACGTGTCTGAAACATTCACCTTTATCAATTGAACCTCTGGGACAGAGTTATGTTGCTATAGGATTTAAACCATCATTACAAAAGTTTTATGGTCGTCTTTATGAACTTGTGCATCGTTATGGTGTATCGATCTGCACCATGAGAATTGTTTTACTCAACATTTCATAGTTTTCCTCTCCACTTTTGTCTACACCAGAGTTGACTTTTTATGAGCAACACGCGTGGTTCAAGAAAAGCGAAGACAACCTACTCGACCGGTGCACCAGGTCTATGCTCCCAGTGTTCATGGAGTTGGCCCGTTTAATATTGATTTGTTGTAGTGTAATTTTAGTTATTTCATGTAATTTGTTGTGTGTCTGCCTTCACTCTCTAGATTTTATCTTTGTATTATATTCTTTTGATTTCCACTAAAATACTGGTTCCCGTAACTACACTTGTAAACTTAGACGTGTGATACAAATGAAACACAGACGTTTATTGCATGACGTATCTCAGTTATCAAAGTTTAAAGATTTAAAACTTTTTTGTCATTTATACATGTACTCACTGTTGCATTGTGGTCCAGAAAATCCAGTTTGACAGTCACACGTGTACGTAGTCGGACTTGTGGGTGTACACTGCCCGCTATTCATACATGGTGTATTGTCACAAATAGAAGCTGAATAAGATAATCATATCTGATACATTTCTGTCCGACTCAAACTTCAAACTGATACATGCACGTTATTATAATGTCATATGTCGTTAAATGTACCACAATTTCAAAACTCGATGCTTAAATGTATAAAACTATGTTGACCTAACTGAAACGTCTATACAATGTTGGATGTCTACATGAAATATTAACAAGTTTATTGTAAATGATAAAATAACCAATCTAAAATAATCATTTTGTTTTATGGTACACTGTAAGATACAGTATAATTACTATCACACTGTGGTCCCGAGTAAGCTGATGTACAGTTACACTCGTATGCTGCTGTGTTAAGAGGAACACACTCGCCACCATTGTTGCAAGTAGCTCCGTTGCAAATAGAAGCTAAAGAAGACAAAAACAGTGGACCAGTGCACCAGGTCCATGCTCAAAGTGTTAAGTGGAGTCCGGGTAGCCCGTTTACTATTGTTTTGTTGTATTTTTTTCTAGTTATTTCATATTCTTTGTTGTGTGTCTGCTCACTCTCTAGAATTTAGTTTTGGATTATATTCTTTTAGTTCCCACTCAAATGTGGTTCCCGTGATACAAATGAAAAATTGACGTGTATTGCACGTCGAGTCGTCAGTTATTGAAGTTACAAAATTCAAAACTTGTAGTCATTCATACATGTACTCACTGTTGCATTGTGGTCCAGAAAACCCCGTTTGACAGTCGCAAGTGAACATAGTCGGACTTGTGGGTGTACACTGTCCGCCATTCATACATGGTGTGTTGTCACAAATAGAAGCTAAATAAGATAATCATATCTGATACATTCCTGCTTGAATTATAATTCAAACTGTTACATGTACGTTACAATAATGTCATATATCGTTAAATGTAACAGCATTTCACAACTTGATGCTTTAAATGCATAAAACTATGTTGACCTAACTGAATCGTTTATAAAATGTTGGGAGTCTACATTAAATATAAATCAAAATTTATTGTAAATGATAAAATAATAAATATAAAATAGTCACTTTCTCTTTTTAGCACAAACTACGAATAAGTATATTTACCATCACACTGTGGTCCCGAGTAAGCTGATGTACAGTTACACTCGTATTCCGTTGAATTTAGAGGGATACATTGACCACCATTGTTGCAAGTAGCTCCATCGCAAACAGAAACTGAAAAAGAAACAGACTCGTGTGTTGTTGAGTGATTATGGTTTCCTCTTACTGTTCAAGGGGAAACCATGGAGGTTTTTTTTTGAGAGGGAATATACAAAGCACATGCCTATTGTCCTTAAACATTCACGGCAAATTTGATCAAACCAAATTGATAAGGAACAAGAAACGCTTTACGTGTCTGGAACATTTACCATGGCCTTACATTCAGCCATATGTGATGCATATGAAAAAACTAACAATTTTGTTTGCCGTTCTTATGTGAATAAAATTATAAGATTTAGATATTTTGTCATTCATACATGTACTCACTGTTGCATTGTAGACCAGAAAAACCCATTTGACAGTCGCACGTGTACGTAGTCGGACTTGTCGGTGTACACTGCCCGCCATTCATACATGGTGTGTTGTCACAAAGAGAATCTATGTAAGATAAATATTAAAATATCTGATGTATTCCTGTATGGATCAAAATTCAAATTGATACATGAACAACACAATATCTTAACATATACACCAAATTTATGACAGGGACAATGTGATAACTGATAACTCACAATTAAAAAGATACTATGCATAATGATACGTCACATTTAAAACAACGAGAGAGGAGAAGTTAAAAGATGGTAAAAGAGCAATCAAAGGAAGCAAGGTTATAGCGGTAATCAAAAGAATGTAATCCAGGAACAAAGACCAGACATGGAAAACAGACATATACAACAAAGAACATAAAGTAACTACAATCATGCATACAAAGTAACAAAAGCAAATGAGCAACTCGGACTCCACTAAAAATTGGGAGTATGGACCAGGTGCACCGGTAGTGTAAACGTCCTCTACTTTTTTAGAAAAACCCTCCGAGTTGCTCATAAAAAGTCAAGTCCGAGGTAGACGAAATTGGAAAGGAAAGCTATGACACGTTGAGCAGTTTTCATGGCGTCAATGGATACACCATAACGATCCATGAGTTCATGATGGCGACCATAAAATTTCTATAGTGATGACTTCAATTATGTAGCAACATAACCCTGTTCCAGAAGCCTACTTGTTAGAAGTCTAGCGCAATACAAAAAGTGTGCGTAGCTTCGGCAGGCTCTGGCATAACGTATGAGTTGTGATATGAACACTCTATACGCAGGTGCTGACGGGATGTTGCCACAGATGAAAGGAAAGTTGAAAGTTCTGAAGAAAAGTTTAGAGAATTCAACATTGGTAATATTAATAAAATATTACAATCATAAATGAAACATTTAGATAATTAAAATATCATAATCATGAATGAAACATTGGTAATATTAAAATATCACAACCATGAATGCAACATTGGTAATATTAAAATATCACAGTCATAAATGAAACATTGGGAATATTGGAATGACACAATCATAAATGAAACATTTGGAATATCAAAATATTACAATCATGAATAAAACATTTAGAACATTACAACATCACAATCATCAATGAAACATTGGTAATATTAAAATATCACAATCTTGAATGAAATATTAGTAATATTAAAATATCACAATCATGAATGAAACATTGGGAATATTGGAATGTCACAATCATAAATAAAAGATTAGGGATATCAAAATATTACAATCATGAATAAAATATTTACAACATTACAATATCACAATCGTCAACGAAACATTGGTAATATTAAAATATCACAATCATGAAAGAAACATTGGTAATATAAAAATATCAGAATCATGAATGAAACATTGGGAATATTGGAATTTTACAATTATAAATAAAACATTGGGAATATTGGAATTTTACAATTATAAATAAAACATTGGAAATATCAAAATGTCGCAATCATGAATGAAACATAGGAATTATCAAAATGTCACAGTCGTGTTTGAAAGATTGATAATTCATTCAGTGAAACCATGACGGGTGCATTCTAAATTACTGACGGAAAATTAGTCTAATGGGATGTGGCAACTCTACCATCTTACTTGATAGTGCATCACTATGTAGATGCATAGCATGCACGACGAGGAGCAACATAGAATGTTAATACAAGGATGCATATAATATGTATATAACCAAAATCTAGAATCGATGCAAGGTTGCAAATTTGCGATGCAAACTTGGTCGCTCCATCAGTGGGATTCGAAACCTTTATCTGATATCTATGGCAACACCCCCTGCACTAAGTCCAACGCTATAGACCACTCGGCCAACTTGGGTTTATCAAATAAAGCTTTTGTTTACCGAGTGATAATTCCCACTAAGTAAATCTAAAGCGCGAACATTAGCACATGATGTAACTGAATATAATCGAAAGGATTGTACAAAGATACCAAATGCATATTATATTTATATATATTCGGTATCTTTTCTATAATATATATAAATGACCATGTTGTCCTATAACTCAGTCTATGATTCTGTGTTATTACCATCACATTGTGGTCCAGAGTAAGCCGATGTACAGTTACACTCGTAAGCTGTTGAATTTAGAGGAATGCATTGGCCACCATTGTTACAGGGAGTCATGTCGCAACCAGACACTGAAAAATCAAATCAGTCAGCTCATGACATGTCATGTTAACTTTAAGTTATCTTCACGCAAAAAAGAACACATGTGGCACCAAATCGTTTTTTAAGATTATAACAAAATCAAATCGCAATGATTATCTTTTATTCTATCAACAACTCTGGATAAATAATAGATAGTCTACAAATTCAACATTTTGTGAATCAAATTAAACTTAATTTCGGTAAGGCTTGTTTTTGGAAAGCGGCATCATTATCTTATCAAGAAATCGTATACTCACTGTTGCATTGTGGACCAGAAAAACCATTTTGGCAGTCGCAAGTATAATCTGAAGGACTAGTTGGTGTACACTGTCCACCATTCATACATGGAGTTGTGTCACAAATAGAAACTATTAAAACAAACGTTCGTTACTAATATGAAAGATACCATATGAATTCTTGTTCATTTCGCGCTCGAAAATTGATCATACCCTAGCAGCACACTTAATGATGTTCTAAACTTTTTTTGGAAGATTATCTGGCGTAATGAATCTAAACAAGATGGCGCATATCTGACATAAAATTCGATGAATGTTCATGCATTAATATCTGGAACAAGTATGGTGAAGCTGCTATATATCAAGAATCACTGCTGGTTGAAATAATGACTGTAGTGACCATACATAGTCAAAATATAACTGAGGAAAACATATGTCTACTGAAACGCTCATTTCGTATTACTTAGTCATATTTTGACCGTATCAACACTTAAAATGTTCATTAAAAACACAATTTGTCTAACTCAACACATAAATACGTTGTCTTAAAACATCAAAGCAAATTTAGTATTGAGTAGGACACAAAATATCTGATGCAACGTTTTTGTGCGTTGAGGTGAACACATTTTGTCTCACACAACGCAAAAAGTGTTGACGTAGATATTTTTGTCTAACTCAACCAAAAAAAGCGTTGACATTGACATTTTTAACTAACTCAACCTAAGAAGTGTTGACATAGCCAAAATGTCTACATAAACATTTCATGTTGTTTAGATTGACAAAAATTGACTGATGCAAGATTTTGTACCGTTGTGGAAGACGAAATGTATTTCTCATAAACAGATAATGTATTGATTGAGGCATTTGTGTTTTATCAGTCAAAAACGACTGTGGATGGTCATATCAGTCATTATTTCGTCTAGTAGTGAATGTCTCTATTTAATAGGATGATAACTTTTCGAAAGAAAAAAAAACAGACGTTGATATATTGTAATACAGTACAATTTATATTTTATTATTATTACCGTCACAATGTGGTCCAGAGTATTCACTTGAACAGTTACACTCGTATGATGATGTATTAAGAGGAACGCATTGGCCACCATTGTTACAGACGATACCGTCGCAAACTGAAACTACATGCCAACAGAACAGCTATCTTTGTGTTTTTTATGTTATGTTGGTGTGTTATGACGGTTTAATATGGTGTTTCCATTCTGTAGAGATGTAAAATTGGTTTAAATAAGTAGCAATCTTTCTAAAAAAAATCAGACTGAAGTGATTCATGCATTTCAAAAACCCACCGAGTCAGTTTATTTCTTGCTCAGAAACAGTAACAGATCACATAACCAATCTAAGTTTTTCATTTGGTGATTGCGCTTTTGTGATTAATAATCATTTTTGCTGGGTTATTCTTGACCAAGAATCACTTTACCAGTGCTATGTTTAATTTTGTAGTACACACATGAACTTACTATTGCATTGTGAACCAGAGAAACCGGTTTGACAGTCACATGTGTACTCTGTGGGACTAGTTGGTGTGCACTGTCCGCCATTCATACATGAGTTTGAGTTACATATAGAATCTAAATGAGACATGTATCTATTACTATCATATCTGAAACATTGAACACGCTAAAACGATATAATATTAATGTTTTGACGCTACGATCATATCTGAAACATTTAGAATACTGAAACGTCACAATATAAATAATACTAAATCACGATCATGTCTGAAACATTGGGAATACTAGAATGCCATAATATCTAAATTCTATATCAAGATCATGTCCGAAACATAAAAAAAAACTAAAACAATACAATATGAATACTTTTGACATCAAGACTTGCTTATTAATAAGAATATTAAAACGTCAAAATATAAATAGTTCTATGTCACGTATAAGAACAGTAGAAACGTCACAATATAAATACTTTTACGTCACAATCATATCTGAATAGAATGAGAATACTGCCATGTTACAATCATGAATAAAGCAATATAAATGATTCAAAGTAATAATTCATGCCGTATGTGTCAGTCTGTGTAAGAATCATTAAGTGACTGAAACATTGTTTGAAAAAAAAAAACAATTTTGAAAGTCTAATTTGACTATTTGCATCTTGCCGAAACAACGCAGACTTTTTTTAACGCGCTAGAATTCTCACAAATAGGCTTCTGGAAAAGGGTTATGTTGCTACAAGATTGAAGTCATCACTACAGAAGTTTTATGGTCGTCATCATGAACTCGTGGATCATTATGGTGTATCCATCAGCACCATGAAAACTGATTTATTCAACGGGTCATTGTTTTCCTTTCCTCGTTTGTCTACTCCGGACTTGACTTTTTATGAGCAACTCGGAGGGTGTTTCTAGAAAAGCAGAGGACGCTTACCCTACCGCTGCACCTGGTCCATGCTCCCAGTTTTTAGTGGAGTCCGAGTTGCTCATTTACTTTTGTTACTTTGTATGTATGATTTTAGTTACTTTATGTTCTTTGTTGTGTATGTCTGTTTTCCATGTCTGGTCTTTGTCCCTGGATTACATTCTTTTGATTACCGCTATAACCTTGGTTCCCTGGATTACTCTTTAAAACTCAAGGAAAAGAAACACGATTTTGTATATCGCTTTTGTATATTGAGTTATAATTTCATTGAAATGCACTAAAAATATACATCCTAAGGGCAGAGAACTAATTTTTCTAACATTTTATTGAAAAAAAAATCTGAGCAAATCCAGAGTTACAGAGATCAAATAGTGGTCTTTTCAATCAAAGAAGTCATCATTGAATAAAATTATATCGTCAGATCGGTGGGGTGCTGAAATGTATATTTTTCCGTTTTGCCTGATTCTTACAAAAACTTACACTTATTTTGTAATGATTCACAAACTACGCTTTAAATACTTATAATCACAATCATGAGCGGTACATTACAATCTGAAATCAATGAGATCGAAACAACGAAAGAAATTAGCAGTAGACCTACAGACCTAGTCTATGTAAAATCAAGCAGATCTACAATGATATTGGCTCGAGTTGCTTTAAAATATACAGCGCTGTCTATGTTAAACTATGATGGATCTATGTTGACAAAAATCAGTGTCTAACACTGTCGAAAGACACAAAATGTACAATTTTCAGACTTGAACGAGACTTCGTCGAATTTGAGGACATTTTAATCGCATATGATGGTGTCTGTCCTTTATATTTTTTTGCATTTCTGGGCGGTATTTAGATTCTTGTATCACTTTATTAAGCATTTTAAAAATTATTTCACTATTTATACAACTTCAATTTTGTCTTAGCAACTTGGATTCGAAACTGATATTGATGGAGGGGAATAACCGGGCATAATTGATATCATATGGTTATGGTAGAAGTACTCTGGCCGGGTATACTTGCTATCGTAGTACTCTGAGCGTGTATAATTGTTTTCCTACAACTCTGGCCGGGTATAAATATTATCGTAGACGTACTATGACCGGGTATAATTGTTTTCGTACAACTCTCTCCGGTATAATTGTTATCATAAAACTCTGACTGGGCATACTTGTTATCGTAGAACTCTGACTGGGCATACTTGTTATCGTAGAACTCTGACTGGGTATACTTGTTATCGTAGAACTCTGACCGGGCATACTTGTTATCGTAAAATCTCACCGGGCATACTTGTGTCATAGAACTCTGGCTGGGTATACTTGTTATTGTAGAACTCTGACCGGGCATATTTATCATCGTGGAACAGTGACCGGGCATACTTTTATTGTAGAACTATGACCGTGTATAATTGTTATCGTAGACCTCTGACCGGGTATAATTGTTATCATAGAACTCTGACCATGTACAATTGTTATCGTCGAACTCTGACCGGGTATAATTGTTATCACAGAACTCTGACCGGGTATAACTATTTTCATAGAACTCTTACAGGGTATAATTGTTATCATAGAACTCTTACCGGGTATAATTGTTATCATAGAACTCTTACCGGGTATACTTGTTATCATAGAACTCTGACCGCGTATAATTGTTATCATAGAACTCTTACTGAGTATAATTGTTATCATAGAACTCTTACCGGATATAATTGTTATCATAGATCTCTGACCGGGTATAACTGTTTTCATGGAACTCTTACAGGGTATAATTGTTATCATAGAACTCTTACCGGGTATAATTGTTATCATAGAACTCTTACCGGGTATACTTGTTATCATAGAACTCTGACCGCGTATAATTGTTATCATAGAACTCTTACTGGGTATAATTGTTATCATAGAACTCTTACCGGATATAATTGTTATCATAGATCTCTGACCGGGTATAACTGTTTTCATGGAACTCTTACAGGGTATAGTTGTTATCGTAGAACTCTTATCGGGTATTACTGTTATCATAGAACTCTGACCGGGCATACTTTTTATCGTAGAATTCTGACCGGGTATAATTGCTTATAAATATTATCTTACAGTTTAAACCTGTACATAAATTCTTAAACATGAAAAACTGAACCTTTTCTCAAACGTTTTCTATGTTTTTTTACTGAAATACTTCACACTGGAAATTATAAAGGTATTTAAAATCCCCAAAACCATTGTTGTATCTTGTTAAAACATACACAATATATTCGATATTTCCACTTTCCTTAAATTGTGACGAATGAAACCTAAGCACAGTTTCTAAAATCGTGGTAACAGATTGCGACTTTCAAAATGTTTTAAATGTGTTTTTAAGCCTAATCTTGATTCATTTCTACACGATTAAAATGAAAAGGTATTTCTTTAAGCCTTAAATAAATTTTGGGGTGCATGTTCTAAACTTTCTTTTAAAAAGGAAAGGAGTAATTGAGTCGTTGAATAGACTTAAAAAAGACTAAATAAATAGCTTTAAATTGATAATTTGTCTAAAGCCTAAATTTACAGTTTCGAATAGGAGAGCATATACCAAAGCTTAAAACAGAAAGGTATTCACGAAAGCTTTAAAAATGAATCCCGAAGCTTAACAAAGAACGGTTACATGTATTGTAATGGTTTTTATAACAATCTTAAGACTGACCTAGAATCCTAAGATCATGAAGATATTCCGATAGATTTAAATACAAATGAGAGTCAATAAGGTTCAATTAAGAAAGAAGAGTATTCCGAACGATTTGAATAGAATGAGAGTCAATAATGTTCAACGAAGAAAGGTTTTGTGATGGTTAATACAAATGTAAATTCCTACATTTAAATGGAAGGGCTTCCTAAAACTTTTAACGGAAATGTATTCCTTAGCTTTAATGGACAGGCATCCGAAGAATTTCATTTCAAATGCAAGTTTCTTAGCTTTCAATGGAAAGCTTCCTTAGAATTTTATTGGAAATGTATTCCTTACTTTAAATGGACGGGCACCCAACGAATTTTAATAAAAATCTAAGTTTCTTAGCTTGAAATGGAAAGACATCCGAAGAATTTTAAAAGAAATGCAAGTTGATTAGCATTAAATGGAAGGACGTACTAAGAATTGAAACAAAAATGAAGTTCCTTACCTTTAAATGGGACGGTAACCTTAAAATTGTAACAAAAATGCAAGTTCCTTAGCTCTAAATGGGAGGGCTTCCTAAATATTTTGATAGAAAAGTAAGTTACTTTGCATTAAATGGAAAGGCTTCCTTGAAATTATAACGGAAATGTGTTCCTTACTTTAAACGGACCGGCTTCCTAGGAATTCTAACAGAAACGTAAATTTCTTAGCATTAATTGGACAAGCTTCCTTAAAATTTTAACGGGATGTGTTGCTAAGCTTTAAATGACGGGCATCCGAAGAATTTCAATACTAATGCAAGTTTCTTAGCTTTAAATGGACAGGCTTCCTTAGAATTTTATCGGAAATGTGTTCTCTGTTTTAAATCGACAGGCATTCGAAGAATTTCAATACAAATGCAAGTTTCCTAGCTTTAAATAGACAGGCTTCCTTAGAATTTTATCGTAAATGCGTTGCTTACTTTCAATGGACAGGCATCCGAAGAATTTTAACAGAAACGAAAGTTCCTTAGCTTAAAATAGACAGGCTTCCTTAGAATTTAATCGGAAATGTGTTCCTGACTTTAAATGGACAGACATGCGAATAATTGCAATAAAAATGTCAGTTCCTTAGCTTTAAATGGACAGGCGACCTGAGTATTTTATCGGAAATGTCTTTCTGACTTTAAATTGACAGGCATCCGAAGAATTTTAACAGAAATGTAAGTTTCTTACCCTAAAATGGACGGGCTTCCTTAGAACTTTATCGGAAATGTGTTCCTTGCTTTAAATGGCCAGGCATTTGAAGAATGAATTTCAATACCAATGTAAGTTCCTTAGCTTTTAATGAAAGGCATCCGAATAATTTCAATACAAATGTAAGTTTCTTAACTTTAAATGACTGGCATCCAAAGAAATTCAAGAAAAGATGTAAGTTCCTTAGTTTTAAATGAACAGGCTTCCTTAGAATTTAATCGGAAATGTGTTCCTTACTTTAAATGGACAGGCATCCGAAGAATTTCAATAGAACTATAAGTTTCTAGACTTTAAATGGATAGGCATCCTTAGAATTTTATCAGAAATGTGTTCCTTACTTTCAATGGACAGACATCCGAAGAATTTTACCGGTAGTGTGTCTCTTACTTCAAATGGACAGGCATCCGAATAATTTCAATAGAAATGTAAATTCCTTAGCTTTAAATGGAAAGGCTTCCTTGGAATTTTAACGGAAATATGTTCTTTACTTTCAAGGGACAGGCATCCGAAGAATTTCACAGAAATGTAAGTATCTTAGCTTAAAATGGACAAGGATCTTTAGAATTTTATCGGTTATGTGTTCCTTACTATAAATGGATAGGTATCCGAAGAATTGCAATACAAATGCAAGTTCCTTAGCTTTATATGGAAGGGCATCCGAAAGATTTTAACAAAAATGCAAGTTTCTTAGCTCAAAATAGGCAGACTTCCTTAGAATTTTATCGGAAATGTGTTCCTTAGATTTAATGGACAAGCATCCGAAGAATTGTAACCGAAATGTAAATGTCTTACTTTAATGGGAAAGGTTTCCTTGAATTTATCGGAAATGTGTTCCTTAGCTTTAAGTGGAAGGGCGTACTAAGAATTTTAACAAAAATGCAATATCGTTAGCTCTAAATGGGAGGGCTTCCTAAGGATTTTAACAGAAATGTAAGTTCCTTACTTTCAATGGACAGGCATCCGAAGAATTTCACAGAAATGTAAGTATCTTAGCTTAAAATGGACAGGGTTCCTAAGAATTTTATCGGTAATGTGTTCCTGACTTTAAATGGACAGGCATGCGAATAATTTCAATACAAATGTAAGTTTCTGAGCTTTAAATGGACAGGCATCCAAAGAATGTCAATAGAAATGTAAGTTCCTTAGCTTTAAATGGACAAGCGTCCTTAGAATGTTATTGGAAATGTGTTCCTTATCTATACATGGACAGATATCCGAAGAATTTCAATACAAATGCAAGTTCGTTACCTGTAAATGGAAAGGCTTCCTTAGAATCTTATCGGAAATGTGTTCCTCAGCTTTAAATGGAGAGGTATCCGAAGAATTTCAATACAAATGCAAGTTCCTTACCTTGAAATGGAAAGGCATCCGAAGAAATTTAACAGAAGCGAAAGTTCAAAATTTTATCGGAAATGTGTTCCTTATTTTAAATGGACAGGTATCCGAAGACTTTCAATAGAAATGTAAGTTACTTAGCTTTAAATGGACAAGCGTCCTTAGAATTTTATCGGAAATGTGTTCCTTACTTTAAATGGATAGGCAACTGAAGAAATTTAATAGAAATATAAGTTCCTTAGCTTTAAATGGAAAGGTTTCCTTAGAATTTTATCAGAAATGTATTCCTTAGTTTTCATTGGACAGGCTTCCTTAAATTTATCGGAAATGTGTTTCTTAGCCTTAAATGGAAAAACTGAAACGTAAGTATCTTAGCTTAAAATGGACAGGCTTCCTTAGAATTTTATCGGTAATGTGTTTCTAACTTTAAAGGGAAAGGCATCCGAAGAATTTTAATAGAAAAGTAAGTTCCTTAGCTTTGATTGGAAAATCTTCCTTAAATTTATCGGAAATGTGTTCCTTACTTTAAATAGACAGGCATCCGAAAGAAATTTAATAGAAAGGTAAGTTCCTTAGATTTAAATGGACAGGTTTCTTTAGAATGTTATCGGAAATGTGTTCCTTAGATTTAAATGGACAGATATCCGAAGACTTTCAATACAAATGCAAGTTCCTTACCTTTAACTGGAAAGGCTTCCTTAGAATCTTATCGGAAATGTGTTCCTTACTTTAAATGGACAGGCATCCGAAGAATTTCAATTTTTTTTTACAAAAATGCAATGTCGTTGGCTCTAAATGGGAGGGTATCCTAAGAATTTTAACAGAAATGTAAGTTAGTTTGCATTCAATGGAGAGGCTTCCTTAGAATTTTAACAGAAATGTGTTCCTTACTTTAAATGAACAGGCATCGGAAGACTTTCAATAGAAATGTAAGTTTCTAAGCTTTAATTGGACAAGCGTCCTTAGAATTTTATCGGAAATGTGTTCCTTAGCTTTAAATGGACAGATATCCGAAGAATTTCAATACAAATGCAAGTTCCTTATCTTAAAATGGAAAGGCATCCGAAGAATTTTAACAGGAGCGAAAGTTTCAAATTTTATCGGAAATGTGTTCCTTACTTTAAATGGACAGGTATCCGAAGAATTTTATCGGAAATGTGTTCCTTACTTTAACTCATGTGTTCCTTAGCTTTAAATGGACATGCATCCGAAGAATTTAAACAGAAATGCAAGTTCCTTAACTTTAAACACGACGGTGACCATAAAATTTTACGAAGAATGCAAGTTCCTTAGCTCTAAATGGGAGGGCTTCCTATGAATTTCAATAGATATGTAAGTTCTTTAGCTCTAAATGGAAAGGCAGCATTCGAATTTGAATAGAAATGTATGTTCCATAGCTTTAGATAGAAGGGCGTCCTAAGAATTTGAATAGATTTGTTTGTTTGTTTGTTGAGGTTCAACGCCCGAGCAGCAATATTTCAGCTATATTCAAGCGATGAACATGAAGTGGATGATAAAATGAACATGAAATGATGATGGGACACAAGGATAATGGGGTCGACAAATTTTGATTGCCACTGGAAATAGGGAGAGGTGGGTAGGGTCGGGCAATTTAGCCTCCTGTGGCGGAGCCCTATGGTTCCTAATTCGGGAGAATACCACAGTTGGGTTCTTTAACGCGCGAGGAACGTGGCATCTTTCCAAACAAGGTGCACCACTATGGTTTGCAGTCAGGTTTCCGTATTATAGCTGACAACCCCCAGCATGTAACACGCCAGGGGTACCCCATTCCACCGCCTTAGGCACACAACCCAGTTGCGCTGTGGGCAGAGCACCCTAGCTCCAGCTAGAGTTCTGAGCACTATTTAGTCGCCTTTTATGACAAGCTTAGTGCTGCTGCAGGCCTATTCTTTTGACACCCGGACCTGCACGGATAATGAATTTGAACAGAAATGTAAGTCCAAACGCTTTATATAAACAAATATTTCCAAGAGTATTTCCCCGTGGACAAGTGAAACTCACGCAAGATTTGTGTCTCTTTGGTATTCACTGACATAATTCTGTTTCATCATATAACGATTTCAATTTGAGTTTAAAAATCGGGAAAATGTAAGTGCTAAAAGAGCAACAGACAAGTACATCTCATAGTAAAAATCATGCATATAGTGATACACCAACACAATTTTTAATATTTTACACATCTAGTAAGCACTCTTAAAACGATATATATATATAGGTCTGAAAAATTCCCAACGATGTTAGAACTGTCAAATTTGCGATGCAAATGTTTGGTCGTTCCCTCCGCGGGACGGGAACTCGTACTGCTGTGACATCTATGGCAACACCGCCTGCACAAAGTCTAGCGCCCTAGACCACTCGGCCAGCTAGGCTATATAAAAATAGCGAATAGAGTAGTCACATTCTGAGACGTTTGTATTATATTGATTTATTGTGACATGCATTATTAATTTGATCCTCTATCCTACATAATAACATCTAAATGGACTGTCCCGTACTACCATACATCGTGTACTAAGTTACAGCCCTAGATTAATCCTACGAGGAGGAATGACCCGGCCAGCGAAAGCTATATTTTTATGTAGCCTAGCTGGCCAAGTGGTCTAGGGCGCTGGACTTTGTGCAGGCGGTGTTGCCATAGATGTCACAGCGGTACGAGTTCGAGTCCCGCGGAGGGAACGACAAAAAATTTGCATCGCAAATTTGACAGTTCTAACATCATTGGGAATTTTTCAGATCTTTCTATACGTTTACATTATCTTCCCTGTATCAATTTGATTCGATGCAGCAGTGTAGCGAATAGAGTCGTCACATTTTGAGACGTTTGTATATATATATATATATATTTTAAGTAAAGAAGGTGATGATTATGATTGGATTTATAATAAAAGAAAATGGCAGGGATGTTCAGAATGAACCATATCTTATTGTACCGCCCACCAAACCTGCATTAAGTGAATAAAAATGTTTCTTGGGCGTACTAAGTGTACTTCCAAGAAAAGTCCTCAACACATTTGATGAATTGTTTGTTTTGTTTCTGCCTAATTCTTAAATGGGTTTGTAGTTTAAGGCGCTTGATCTAAAATGCTGCAATCACTTGGCTAGTTTTTATTGCATTTCTGGGTTTCTTTGCTTTCACTGATAATTAACTTCCTTCTTAAAGAAAAATCTGCTGTGATGTTATTATCAATGAATTAGCCATACACCCAGTACAATGAAGAAGTTAAAGTATATAACATAATAAAAGATCAATTAATTCCTTACGCAGCATTTACTACAGCGTTTGAACACTAAAACAATCATACTTTGTAAGTATTTGAAAATACATTATTTTGTTTAAAAAAACAAATTTATAAAGGAAACATAAAATGCAACAACGATGAAACACAGACTTTGATCGAATCAGACGTTGATTCTAGGTAGCGAGTCCGGTGTTGGATATTACAAACTGTAAAAATAAATAAACCTTGATTTGATTTTTCTTGGTTGGGTTTTTATTACAACAGTCTACTCTTAAGTTCTGTCTTGTGATGGTAAACGACCGGTATATGGTATGTAAGTCTCCCCGTTTCGCGAGAATGGGTCCCAATGCTTGGAAATTTATCGTTTTAGAGCGTTGAATACAGTACTAAAAACAGATAATTATTCTGTATGAAAATTCCGATAAAAACTTTTTTTTAAATTTTGTCAACACGATAAATTCATTTCTGTCACCAAATTATAGTCTTTAAGTCTTTTCAATATTACAGGGAAAAAGAGTTTGATGACTCCAATTTTGTTTTTGATATATGAAAGAATGTCAGTTAAGAGTTTTGTATGTAACTTTAGAAGAAATTATATCTACCACTTTTTTATCGTTTGCGAACGATTGAAATTCCCTATAGAATTCATATAAAAATTGCTTTCATTAAGGCCCAATTATCTCGAATTTAAGTTCGGTGACCTATGTTTTTACATTTAAATCCTTAAGTTTATCCATTCAAGGTCATCTTCCAGACAAACTAGGAAAATTTATCTACCGGAATATTAGGTATGGTCTACCTTAAATGAATAAACCAGTTTATTATTTTACTAGTGTTATCACCCATTTTTTGGTTGCTGAAGAGGACATGAAAGTGAAATGAAATTGAACAAGAGAGTAAATCGGTTCAAGCACCAAATTTGTGGGTCCAGTAAAAGATTTTTATTATACAGAGAAGGAATTGGGAACTTTTAAACTATAACTTTCGAAAAAAAGTTAGACTCCTGGTTTGTTGGTCATCATTAGTGACTTGCAAATTGGCATCTCACATTTGGTGATAGAGGATGAAGTCGTCACAATGGTATCAATTGCGAATTTAACCTTTGACATAAGAAGCACTGAGAGCCTAATTTCAGTTTGACAGAAAGTTAACCTGTTATACCAAGAGTAATATAAAGCAAGGATCTTTCAGTTTCATATCTGTAATAAATGTTTATAGATAACATCTTTGATAAGGGTTTGTTAGTAACAAATGTTTATAGATCACATCTTTGATAAGGGTTTGTTAGTAACAAATGTTTATAGATCACATCTTTGGGTTTGTTAAAACATGAAGCCAATAAATCCTAATTATAAAACTGTATATGACATTATTACTTAAAATATCAATAACTTTGTCCTCTTGCTGGTTACACCTGACTTATATTAGTTCTCATGGGCATGTGTACTACAAATTGTTTAAAATAACACTCATCAATTAAGAAGTTGGAATTTAGGTGACATTTATCATGGAAACTTCAATTTTAGATAGTTTAGGTCAAGAAGTATCTAGAAACATACTTAAAATATGTATTACTGCTGCTGAGAATTAACTTCAATGTAAAAATGTGGTGCAAGTCATTCAAAGTGAAATTGGGAGCGAGAAGATCATCCCACTGTTGTCAGAGTGTTATGTAACCACATAGCTTAAGTATGGTGAGTCAGGGTAAAATGTGATGCATGTCACACATGTGCCAAATTCAGGTCAATGTCAGGTGAATGGTGTTCTACTCAACCACCAAAAAGTATGAGATCAAATATACACCCACGAAGAATGATGCATAGACCAAATGTGGTATTTAGTCTATTAGGTATTACACTTTTAAGACGGTGTGCATGTACACACTTAATAGTTGATGGCACATGACACCATTTAAACACCTCGTTTTTAAAAAAAAATTGCGCATTTCATATCACAAATGCATCATCTCTCAAAGATGAATGATAGTTTTGATTAATTGTTACAGTTTGAAAAGTACAAAGAAAGCATGGAAATTTGTTTAAAAATTGGAGATTACTCTTTTGTTGCTTTGTAGTAGATAACTTTAAGATAAAACATTTTCTAAGCCACCCATAGTCAATGTAAAACAAACATTACATTATTTGACATTAATGCGATATAAACCTTACATTAAAAATGTTCAGTGAGATGACATTTATCCTGTTTCATACATGTCAAAGGATCTGACTGATTCTTACATGGACAGTTATCAAAAAGAGACCACACTGCTATCAAAAAGAGATTACACTGCTATCCAATAGAGACTACACTGCTATCAAAAAGAGACTACGCTGCTATCGATGTTGCTCCCAGAAACGAATTCCTATGTGTTTCATCTCAGGTGAGACAAACATTACTAAAAATTAAAGAACCAAAAACACATGTAAAAAACTCTATTAGTAACTACTTATCCTAATAAGTTTAAACATCATAAAACAATGAATACATCAAAACTTTCAAGTACTTACATCATGAAAAAATCAGATGACTAGAATATTGTAGGTAATACTGAAAAATGGCAGGATATGCTAGAGACATTGTAAAAATGCAAGACAATCATAAGGTGATGTGTGATTGTATGATGAGGGATGTTTTCTCAATCCATAAATGCAAGTTATATTTCATTTTATAGTATGATTTATTCCACTCCGTCCATGGGTGGACATAGGGCGACTAATTTTATAGTATAACACTGTAAAAAGTTTTGATATTGAACTTTACAGAAATGTTGACGTCATAATTTTCTTCTGACCTTACTAGTTATGGCAAGATAACAACTATTGAAGAAATGTTTAATTGAAATTCACAATATCAGCAAAACATAACTGGCTACTAATCATTATGAAATAAAAACAAACAGTTCCGGTTTACTAAAATTACAAACATAAAATCGTTATTCACCTTTTTTTTTTATATCAACAACCCTTCTTCTATTTCATGTTAAAAAATGACAACAAAATTTATCAGGTTAGAAACCTATTTAAAAACAACATACCAATCTTATAGTAAAGTAATCTATTAACTTTGATCTGTCTATATTTACTTCTAAAGCCAGCGAAATTTTCACTCCAACGATCTATATACATACTCCCTATCTATTTTTAGAGCCTTGGAGTTCCGTTTTAAATCTTGCATCGTCTTTGTGTACATAATATATTAAAAAATATAAAACAGAAAAGCATGAAAAAAATGTATTATATTCAACTCACTCAATAAGGCATTTATAATCAGAGTAATGTTTTTATAAAGTGCTGTTAGCAATCTGCAGTTAATAAAACACAGGTTCACAGTAACTCATGTAACATCTTTAAAATCATATATTACGGACCGGTTTAGTGCCGGTCCGTAAAAAAAGTCGAAGGTCAAAGTACGTCGAAGTATGAACGAAGTATGAACGAAGGCTAAAGGTCAAGGACAAACCAGCAATCTTTTATGAATTATTCGAAGAGACCAGTACTAACCATTCGCTCAAGAGGGCTATGAATTCATTCTCGACGATTTGGGCTAGATCTAGGATTCGTCGGTGACCTCTTTCTCTAAATCTGAGTAAGTATTTTGGCAAAATAGCCCAACAGTCTTTAAGTTTAAAATTAATTTTAAATTACATGCATGCATATGTTTACCTTGACATTGGGTTCCTGAATATCCTGTTTGGCATGTGCAATCAAAAGTCGTACTTCCGGTGGGTGAACAGGTTCCGTTATTTAAACAGGGATTATTATTACTGTCACAAACAAAAACTGAAATAAAACACAAAACGTTGGTTTATAGATTCATCGTTAGGTATATTTAAAAAAAAGTTTGATCACAAGGAGTAGCGACTCCCTTTGTCACATCTTTAGAACTAGACAAATATTTTATTGAAGGAGTATACTTTAAGAGGCATTTAGTAATGATGGTAATATCTAAGATCAGTCATACTTGTCACCTAGGACTTGTAGTGTATAACATGAGAAGCTTACAAGAAATATCAAAATACCTACATTCTCTAATGAAACCGCCATCTTGCAGTTGAGTATATTAGTTATTTACCATCACAAGCACTTCCTGAATATCCGAAGTCACAAAGTGTAACCTACATTTAAAATGCGTGACATGAAAAAACATACCTTCTTGAATATCTAAGATGACTGCCATAGGTGATGCATTCATCTGGAAGTGGGGGACTGAGAAAGCTATCTTTACAAGATTTTTTCCTGTTCATCAATGGTCACAGATGTAAGTGTAAAACCTTCAACCCGAAGTTGATGACATGTGATACCTATCATTCCAAGAACGCCCCGAATAAGGTCACAGTCACAAGTGTCACCTCCATCAGGCAGTTGATAAAATGGGATATCCATCATTCCAAGAACTTCCTCAATATCAAAGGTCACAGTCCCAAGTGTAACCTCCATCAGGCAGTTGATGAAATGGGATATCCATCATTCCAAGAACTTCCTCAATATCAAAGGTCACAGTCCCAAGTGTAACCTCCATCAGGCAGTTGATGAAATGGGATATCCATCATTCCAAGAACTTCCTCAATATCAAAGGTCACAGTCCCAAGTGTTACCTCCATCAGGCAGTTGATGAAATGGGATATCCATCATTCCAAGAACTTCCTCAATATCAAAGGTCACAGTCCCAAGTGTAACCTCCATCAGGCAGTTGATGAAATGGGATATCCATCATTCCAAGAACTTCCTCAATATCAAAGGTCACAGTCCCAAGTGTTACCTCCATCAGGCAGTTGATGACAAGGGTAACCTACCGTTACAAGATCCTCCCGAATATCCAATCTCAGCCCAACATGTAACATCCATCTGACATATGATACTTACCATTACAAGAACTTCCTGAATATCCCAGATTACAATCACAAGTGTAGTTTCCTCCTGGTAATGGTGTGCAGCGAGTGTTTCCGGTACAAGGATCTGGGTTGCAAACTTCATCTTGAAGTAAATAAAATATATATTGTATTTTATTCAATATTAAAACTATATTTTTTTTAAAAACCAATCATAAAGGATGAATGAATTACTGCAAAATCCAAAACCTGTCTTAATCAAACCCTGAATAATCCGAAAATCTGTTTACATCGAACTTTGAACAATCAGAAAACCTATTTAAATCGAACCCTTAATCATCCGTAAATTTGTTCAAATCGAATCCTGAATAATCCAAAAACCTGTCAAAATCGAACCAGGCATAATCCGAAAATACTGTCTAAATCAGTCACTTTTTGAAGTCCGTTCAAATCAGTTGAATGTATTTAAATTTGAACTTTAATAAACCGAAAACCTGTTTAAACTGAACTAATTTTAAAACTCAAATCAAAACGATGTCGGTTACGACAACTCTCACTGAGTTTTTTTTTCGTCTTTTAAAATACAAAATATATTGCGAATTCCTGTACAAGTGATTGAAGGAGTAACCTTACAATCAAGACATAGGGAGATCCGAATATTAGTACTCATAACCATAAATCAACAGTTCTACTACAGAAGAGAAGCTTCGGTATAAAAAGAAATTTTGAATACTGTAAAACCGTTATTTCCAGTAAATAATAATAAAAAAAGAAAATACCACTCATATAAATGTACATATTGCAAACTTGGGTATGGTGTTTACGTATTTCGAGGAGTATCACAAGCATTGGAACCAAAATACATAGGAAAGTCTAGAAGAAGGGAGAATCCAAACTGTCAACACCAGTAGAAAAGAAGTCAACAGTAAATTAGTTATTTTCCCTGTTTAACACTCTCATTTGTATTTTGAAATCTATTTTTATTATATAGATAGCAGTGTTTTATCGAATGTTCCCAATGGAATAAATTTGGATAATTCACACTGAAATAAATTCGGTAATTTCACTCTCGGACTTCCTCCCGTCAAAACGTCACAACTTTGAAATCAATCCGCCGTTCACAAAATTTGAAATTTGTGTTGAAAATAGCAAGAATAATCGAGGAAATCTCTGTAATAAATAGGATAATCAATTGGTTATAGTGAAAAACCAAAATATGATCACTCATGCCAAGAACGTAGTAAGATTTAACTCGTGCACGGAACAAGTTCCGCACACTCGTTAAATCTATGCGTTCTTCGGCACTCGTGATAAAATTTTGGTCATTCAATCCTTCCAGTTAATTAGCCTATCATAATTACTTATGGCGACTTTTTTGTTGTTAATTCGCGTAACTTATAGAAAATCAATTTCACAAACTGCATCATTCTTTATGTATAAATCTAATAAATAATTCAATTATGATGTTTTATCTCAAAAGAATTTGTTTACTGATACAGTAATGAACAAAACAATGTATGTAATATAAATAATTTAATTTTATTGAGATTAGAAAAAAAAATATATATAAATAATCTGCAGTTGTTTTCAGTGGTGTGTGCTTACCATCACACTTGATCCCAGTGTATCCCAAAGAACACACACAATTAAATGCAGTTAAGTTAACAGGCACACATGTGCCACCATTTTGACAGTCGTCTGCGTAACAACTTGAATCTGAAAAAGAGGAACTTGAGGATTATTACCAAGAGTCTGTATGTAAATGTGAAATTTGCCCCAAATTTTGCGTCATTAATTTCTGGTTGTTGGTTATAAAACTGCCCAAAGAGAAGTAACTCCGGTGTAGGACAAACTGGTTCCCCTTGATTTCATATTATTAGAAGAGTCAAGCAAGAGTCGGTATGTATATGTGAAGTCTGCCCTAAAATTTGCCAGTTATATTAATTTCTGGTTGTTGGTTATAAAACGGCTTAAAGAGAAGTAACTCTTGTGTAGGACAAACTGGTTAACTTGATTTCATTTTATTAGAAGAGTCAAGCAAGGCAGTCTTTAAGTTAACTTTATTTTTGGTTGATTTTAGAATGTTATCCAGTTAGTAATTGTTTATTTTAGCATTTGAGACAATTAATTAAATTAATTGTAAGGGAAAATGGTTTATCTATACTTATCTATAATAGTTTACCGTGAACTATTCCAACTTTAGAATAGTAAATTTACTTTAAACATTAAAGAAAATCATCGTATAAAATATTTACAATAGCAATAAGTTTATTTTTGATTACAAGAAATTCAGCCATTCGTCATCGATTATGCAGCGAGTACTAATTATGAATAAAAAGACAAGGAAAGTCTGAAGCCATTAAAGGCCAGAAACGCAAACTTGGAACTAATTTCTTTGCCATGTGAATGGTTTGATAATAATATGATGTGGCATGTCAAATTAAAAAGCAAATATGCCAGTTATACATATATATGTTATAGTAAATGTTTTGTTAGTTACTGAAATGTCAGTAAATTTGTATATAACTTCTTAGACAATATATATAATTCCCTATTCTGGCCAGTAATTATGTATAAGTACTGTCTAAAGTTTGTCTACTATTTTACCAATTCAATTTTAGTGTGTAGCTAATTATAATACTAGATGTAAAATATTAAAAAAATTGACTCAATATGATACACTATTATTTTTTTTTACTTAAAATTCTTCTTGACATTTGAAAGATTTTACTGTTTATTTTTTTCTCTAAAGATTCAAGTGGACAGTTAATATTAATTAGTTATAATGAACATTGACCCGACTCAACAGAATGGATCAACCCCACGGTGAACTTTGATACACCCGACTCAACGGATCGACCCCACGGTGAACTTTGATACACCCAACTAAACAGAATGGATCGACCCCACGGTGAACTTTGATACACCCGACTAAACAGAATGGATCGACCCCACGGTGAACTTTGATACACTGGACTCAACGGATCGACCCCACAGTGACTTTGTTGTTAACAAACCAAACAAAGACACTTTTTACAACACAAACTTTCAGCCAAAATGGAAGGTTATCCAGTTCTTGTTCCTAAACAATATTTTCTCAGGTCAAAGGTTTATCTGATTCACCATTCCTTTCAATGCCAAACCAGATTTTGCTATCAACAATCAGTTCGATCATTTCAAAATGGAAGGGAAGTGTTTGTTGTTACTTGCTCAAGCTTTTATTTTGACAGCTTACGTGTAGAAATATGTTCTGCACGTAATTGTAAAAAATATTGAGAATATTTTTTCTTACCCAGACTTTTTTCTCCCTTTACATGTTCATGTATTAAGTGATGGACATACGTACATGTAAGAGAAAAAGTACTTGTATAGACACATTTTTATAAAATAACTGCAGACAAATTCACCAAGAAACGACCTGCATGTATCATCAACCAAATACTGAGGTTTTCAGACAGAAGTTATATGGAAGCCTGTCTAGGAAATATGACCATTTATCATTTCAATCTATCCATATGACGTCACATACCAGTATATATATATTACATGTACTTACTTTGGCAAGTCTCACCGAAGAACGGTTCTTGGCAGTCACATCTAAAGCTGGTTCCAGTTGCTACACATTGACCGTTGTTAAAACACAGAATTCCAGTACATGATGTTACTGTAAATACAATTATATAGACACTTTTGTAAAGCTGCTTGGAGGGGGTTAAGTATCGTTCAGGGGAACTGATTTAGTACTTTAAAAACAATTACATAGACACTTTTGTACAGCTGCTGGGATGGGGTTAACTATCGTTCAGGGGAAATGATTTAGTAATGTATGATTGGTACGACGACATTCGTAAGATCGCTTCCTATCTTAGTTGGATCCATTGTTAAGCGGTCGGGGGTCAAGTGTCTTTTTAACTCGAAAAGGTTGGTTTAGTATATAGAAAACTGGAAATTACTGAAGCAGACCCACAGGCCAGCTAGTTCCCTACTCCGTCCTGGAATTTCCGGATCTGTGTCTATTGAATAACAAAGGTAACACTAGTGTAGCACTTCTCCTTCTATGTTGGTGTACTACTGTACTAAACCTTTTTTTTATTACAGATTGTTTGTTTCTAAAATTGCATGCAAACTGAAAATATAAGAATCGTACAGTTTCCACTATAACACAATATGATATGTACGATGAAATTCTGGAATAATTCGAAAACCAAACCTGTCTAAACCAGACACGTTTTTCTTTTATAACAGTTTAAGTGTAATTTGGACATTAGTAAACCAAACACCTATCTTACCAGCACCACCCTTTAAGTCACAAAAGGGTCCAGTTTAATATAAATGCTGTAAACATGTATAAATATTGGTACATGTACATGAAAAAAGGTTTCAGAGCATTGACTACATTGATTAATATATACAATTACTTTTAACTTACTTTCACACAATGTTCCGTTAAAACCTGGCGGACATTCACATAAAAATCCACCATTGTTCAGATTTGTACAGTTCCCTTGATTTAGACATGGCGCTGCGTTACATTTTGGCTCATTCGAGCTCAAATAATGAATAAAAAGATATGTCAAAATTCCTGCGGCTGCAAAAGTTAAAAGTTGTATTACTGGGAGTATCATTCTGTCCAAATATCAATACAAACGGGTAAAATAGAAATATTTAAGCTGTCCAAGTATCAGTCAGTATGACTCTCTTTTGAAAGACTACGGTTTTCCAAGTATCAGTCAGTATTGCCCCTTATGGAAGGGTTTCGGTTTCTCAAATATAGTATACACGGACCTTTAAGGAAGGCCTCAAGCTGCCCAAATATCGGTGTACACGGCTCTTTAAAGAAGGCCTTCAGCTGCCCAAATATGGTTGAATACTGCCCTTTTTGGAAAGTTTGATACCTACGTGAACTTTTCCAGCTTTAAAACTATTGGAATGGACGGTCCTCAAGAAATTCTTCCGGCACTCCAGAAGATGCAGTGACGCAGAACAAAGTCGACCACGCGAGGCACCAGCTTGTAACTAGCATTATATCTACATATATCTACCTGTGCAGCTATTGTGATGAATATTTAATATTTCATGGCTATTTTGCAAAATTATGAATCAATTTCTACTTATATGTAAATGTATTTCCCCCCAATGCTGGGTATTGGTTAATATAAACAGGTAATATTACATGTTGGTTTAGTTCCGCTTTGATAAAATGATTTCTAACATTAAAACATGCTTGTTTCCCTGGCGACAGATGTCTTCCATTGCTCGAATCTTTTTCTTAGAAAAAAAAATCATACACAGTTCCAAATCTTGGGGCGTGATTTAGATACACATATAAAACATATTTTAAAAGGGGCTAGCTATCAAAGTGATATTATTGAGATTTATTTCTCCAACTATTTCGCCTGTTGTAGTCGAACGCAAGTTTATGGTATGGCATTTATATATAGTACTTAGTAATAAGTAGAACCTTTCTTCCTAATTTCTTACAGGCTCAACGAGCTCTTTCACCAGAAGAGTTTATACATCACATTATAACTTAATAATAATTACTGAATTTGAACAAATTATATAAATCTATTAATAAAAAATAGGATAATTAATTGGAAAGAGTGAATAACTAAAATATGATTATTATCTTCATCCGTTCTTGGCACAAGTTGTTCTATTTTTTATCATATACATTTATATTTGTTCAATTTAAAAACCGTGTTCCTCATTGTTAGTACACTGTACATACATGTATGTAGGCAAGCCTATAATGAAATAACTACAATATATAGGCAAGTCTATAATGTAATAACTACAATATGTAGGCAGGTCTATTATGAAATAACTACAATATGTAGGCAGGTCTATAATGCAATAACTACAATATGTAGGCAGGTCTATAATGTAATAACTACAATATGTAGGCAGGTCTATAATGTAATAACTACAATATGTAGGCAGGTCTATAATGTAATAACTACAATATGTAGGCAGGTCTATAATGTAATAATTACATATAACTGTAACTCGAAGGAATTGTTTTTGAGGTTATATACACGTAGCTGTATTTTAGACACGTGATGTCAATGCGAGTTTAGACACCACATGTGATGTCAATCCCATTTTAGACACCATACGTGATGTCATTCGAATTTAGACACCATATGTGATGTCAATCCGAATGGTTTCTCTTCAGATTATTTAAGTCAAGCCTCTATAAATTCTTTGGTCGGAACAAACACCAGAAATAAATTATTCCTAGTAGAAAGAGTAGTTTGGATTTTTATAGGCAAAGTTATGTAGGAACAGGAAGACAATCATAATTGAATGATAATGACTGTAAAGTACAGCTTTTAGCAAGAACGAAAACAATTCCGCTGAAAATGTATTTATGCAGAATGAATGTATACGAAAACAATTTACATGATGCAATCTTTGTAACGCCGGAGTGAGCGAGGAACTTGAACATGCCTTTTTTGATTGCCCAGCATATGATGATATACGCCTGAAATTTAGTGTTACATATATCTCAATCGAATGCTGAGAGCAATTTGAATACTTTTTACAGATATGTTGCATGGAACTAAGATGCAGTTCCTGATTGGGAACATCGACATCGGCTACCTTTTTAGTAGGGATATCGGCCATTTCTACGATTGTATACGAAAAATGTTTTTAAAGGATTGTTTCGATTTGTTTATATACGTCTTCGTTCGATTTTTTTTAATGTGTATGGAATTGTTTTATGGTTGTTCATTTGTCATTTTATTCCAAGCTCATTTTTCTAGGAATAATAGAGGGTTAGTTCTAAATAAAATATATAAAAATATCTACAAAATGTCTATATAATATTTTTTATTTACTACTTGTTTCCCGTATTTAGGTATTATGTGAGCCCACCATTTCCAGCGAACATTGTTAGTACGCCTGTATTTAAAGGAGAAGGATTTAGATGTATAATTTGTTTTTGTCATTAAATCAAAGTTCATTTTTCAACTTCTATGGAGTTTTTAGTAAAGTTACCTAACTGAATTAATACAGAAAAATCAGAAAAAAAATTTAAATACGAATTACATGTAACAACAGACAACTCAACATTCTAGTATATTGACTACACATACATTTTGTACATAACAAACATTGACTGCAAATTCATTGCAATTTCAACTGAATTGATGCAATATCAAATCAATTGTGCTAAAATATAAAATGAAACATTTCAACAATTTCTTATACAGTAATATTCGGTCAAAGCCTCAGTGGTTCTGTAGGATGTATTTTGTTGGAAAACATGAGCAAATTAATTGTCTGGAAACCTCTTTTTATAAGTTTCTAGACCGTAAATCCCCTTTTTATATAAATTTCTGGATACGCCCACCTGAAACGCATGGTTTATCGATATCATATGATAGAGTTTGGTTATCTTATTCACTGTATTTGGATGTCAACTGAACAATCGTCTTTAGAGAAAGTACACACTTCATACAAGTATTATTAAATAACACTATAACAATAAAGTTGAAAATTATAACACTTTCCGTATATCCGTTACACAATACAAAGCTAGGACATCGTTGCTTCTAGCAGATAATTGAGTTGATAATTCGACTGTCTTTGTGGACATAAACCACTAAAATCCCCCAAAATCTTTCGTAACACAGTTTTAGCCAATCATTTGCACGATATGAGAGACACTGACCATCATCTGACTATTCCTATACTTGGTTTAATTTTTGATTTCGTGCTAACATATATACTCAATACTGTTAGTACGGGGCGCCGAATGGGACTTGATCTTTTTGTGATTAAAATCAATATTGTTTCACAAGAACCAATTCAGTGAGACAAAAGTCTATTTTGTGTCACAAAATTCAATTTTATGAGCCCCAGGCAAGATTCAAGTTTGTGTCACAAAATTCAATTTCTGTGTCACAAAAGTCAATTCTGTGAGACAAAATTCAATTTTGTGTCACAAAAGTAAATTTTGTATGCAAATTAGTTTACAGAATCCTTTGGATATGCAAATTAATTCAAAATGTGAAGCATCATGTACACGTGTATTACAAACAAAGTATTCACTGCAATACAGTGGATATGGTTCGAATGTGCACGGTTATAATAAAGCACATAAGTGAAAGAAATATCGGATATTGTAATCGTATTACCCACTGTGTCACTTAATCTTGAATCTAAAGATAGATTATTTGAGCGTTTGTAATCAAAAGGGAAACGAAAGTTAGACACGTACTATATCTGTTTTTCATCTCGCCCGACCTGTTCCACTTAACCGAATTTCTTTAGTTATACATCAATAAAATCGGACTGAAATAAGGAACCATCTGTATCTGGCAAAAAATCGTGAGGGATAGTGGAACAAAATGATATTTCGCCGACTTTGACAGATTAACAAATTTCACCACACAACACCTTTCTAATATGATTTTCTTGGCTAATCTGACATTTATTTCTTTTTCCATCAAAATTTCGGACAAATACATTAATACAAATTATCTGGTCAAATTTAAACAAATTTGTTTGCGATTAACAGGTCGGGCAAAGCATTTTATAGTTGAGTCGAAAGATGTCAGGAAATGATAACGAGATTCACCAGGAGAAGTCCCAATAAATCGAAAGTAGAAAAATCGCGTGTTTTAAAACCTGTTTTATCAAACAAATCACATAGAAAACGTATAATAGCAATTTTGGTCATTTCAAAACAGTTTTACTGTAGAAACAACTTAAAAGTTTTTTTTTTTTAAATTCACTTGAAAGGGTCTTAACCGTCCTGCGTTGCTTGAATTATCGGAAACCTGCGGTTATTATATCCAATGAGAAACTTTACAAAATCGTGATGAGAGAATTCATTTGCATATTCAAATGATTCTGTAAACTAATTTGCATACAAAGTTGACTTTTGTTACAAAATTCAATTTTGTCTCACGAATTTCAATTTTGTAACACAAAGTTGAAAATTTGTAGTATTTTATAAATTTTGTTAATCTGAATTCATTTTTGTTGAACAAAATTCACTTTTGTCTGTACAAAATTGAAATATGAGAACAAAACCACAAGAGTCCCGTTCGGCGCCCCGTAGTTAGACCCGGTTTGCACTTCTATGCGGTATTTGTTATTCATATCGGACTGAGGGGTTTCTTAACGCCCTTGGCTATTATTTGGGGTCTCTTACGGACGGTGTAAAGCATCGAATCGTTAACACAGTTCCAGAGCATAGTCATACCCGTGAATGTGGGTCATGGTTATAGTAGTAATGTGACCGCGTTCATTCATTCAATTCATTAAAGATTTGATGTCGATCCGTGACCTAGTGATCCAATTTGTGATCTGCACGCTTATATTGTACAACATACAGCATTTTGATGAAATCTCGACCCAGCAAAATACTTTTCGGGATAAAATCAACAGCTTCAAGTGCATGTATGACAAATAGGTAAGTCAACTGACTGGTGCATGCCATCAATTGATGAGAAATCTCCATGGCCGAAAAAAAAAATAAAGTTATATTTCCGATCGCCATTCTGAAATTTTGTAGGGTCGATAACAATGTTTTGAAATGCTGAATGTACATACATGTTACGTTGGTTCTGAAACCAAACGATAGTGGCACTGCCTCTGGGTACAGGGGCGGATCCAGGATTTGAGTTTTTTTTTTTTTTTTTTTTTTTTTTTTGGGGGGGGGTAATTGAATTAAATGCCGCGCAAAGCAAGGCAAAAAATGTTATGAGGTGAAACTTGTGGTGAAAAAAGTTTTTCTTACCGATTTAGGGGAGGGGCGTACGCCCGGCACGCCAGTCCTTGGATCCGCGCCTGGGATACATTTTATACAGCTGCAAAACAAGTACTATAGTATACAGTTTTTGTCCGAGGAAACATTTTCAGGCTACCAATATATATAAATATATATAACTATTTAGAAGTTGATTAAAATTGTTTGTAACAAGATTTAGTTGGAATATTGATTTTAAAGTGTTAACTGTTAGTCAGTATCGATGGATTTAGTCTTAAAGTCCTTCATACACTGGTATTGTAATTTTGTTTCATAAGAATGTCGCATGTTATCTGTTTGTAAGTGGGAATGTTTATGCATTTTTATTCTCTTTTGGTAGAGAACTGTTTAACTAGGACTAATGTAAAAACAAAGACCTTATAGACGTAAATTCTTAGCAAATCACACACTACACAGCTCTTCATAAGGAAGAGTAATTGACAGGCTTTTTAGGGAATTGAAAATGACGCATTCCCAAACCCCGAATTAGCATACATTTTGATGAGATTTTTTTATTCTGTAAGCATCGTTGAACTAATAAGAACTTATATCAATAAAAATGTATTATTAATGAAACCTTACACATTAATAGTGCAAAAGCCTCTAAAAAGTATAAATCAATAAAACAAAATCTTCAAAAGACATTTAAAGGCAACATGACATCTCATCTTCAAGTACATTATCATGTAAAATTCAGGAAGTTGATGTCACGTGATATCAAGTGGATATATCATTGAATTGACCCGGTTTTGACGTGATATACATGCGCGTTGTAAAACGTTATCATGTGATACCGAAAATGACAAGAATCTGGTTCATTTATAATGAGCTTTCTTAAGACTGCAGGCTGGGGAAAAGTGTATGTGTGTGTGTGTATGTTTATCACTTAAAAATAGTCAGCGTTGAGAGAACGGTAGAGCCCTTGGGATAGTTTCTACTTGAAAGTCTCGTGGGTTTTTATTTTTATATTTTTTGAACATATACCAAAAGTTGCACATATTGTACATGTATGACGATTTCTATTAAGTGAGCTGATAATTACATGTAACATATATACGTAGATGTCCGTGATAAAATAGTCGAAAATGAAATCTTTAAAAACGCCCTCTATTCACGAATTTTTAAACAAGATGAATTTTGTTTTTTTTTTCTAATTTTTTTAGATACGAAATTTTGACTTCACAAAACTAAACTAAAACAAAAAACAAATAGAAATGTTTGCAGCTGTGTTAAATCAGAAATTGATCTGATCCCCGAACCACAGGTGAGAACATTATTATTGTTAAATACAATTCCAAATCTTAAGGACAGGTAATTGATCGATATTGCCCTCTACATATGCAAATAATGTGTGGATTTCGTGGAAGAATACCTGTTTTGTAATGACCTCTTGACATTTCCACGCGCATTACTGATTACCAACATGAACATGTTTAAATTATAATGAGAATACTAGTTCATTGTCTTCTCTGAAAAGAAATATTTATACAATAGCTTCATATGTAGAGGGAATTTCCATAATAAATTGACTACCCAAGGGGTATATTACTTGAAATGTTGATAATGCCTCGTGCCTCAAGTGAGGGCAGTATCAATGTTAAAGATCAAACAAGTATTAGTTTTTCAAAAAAGCTAGACGTCTCTTAGCGTTAAAATAGAATACATGAATGTCCTTATATGTTATTTTTCTTATTTAAAAATTAGAAAAGATATAATTTTTTAAATATATACAGTAAATAATTTTCGGTAAAAAATAAAACTTTTAAGGGCTGTAATGTTTCAAAAAATTTTGGATTTTGATGTAATTTTGCAGGTGGGTAGACTTTTCAATGCTCTACATCATGGCTCCTTATATTGATTATCTTCTTGTATAGTTAAAGAGCTGCAGCTCTATCAAACTTTATGAATTTGGATGAAATTTTGCAGGAAGGTAGAGCTTTGAATGTTCTACAATTATGCTTCTTACATTGATGATCTATCTTGATGCTGACATACTCCCAAAGATATATTCCCACAACTCATTACATCGAGACGATTAATAACCAAAGTCAATCATGCCTGATCAAACTTTCTTCTATGTTAACGACAAAATCATTCATGCGCGAAAAGGCCGCGAAAATAAAACGGGAATACACGATAGATAATGTAGTGAATATTAAATAACATTGATAGTATCAAAACTTTCTTGAAATTATTGTTACATATCAATACCATATTGAATGTATATCGTAACTCTTTTTTTTTAATTTGATCGTTGCCACTATTTACGAAGTTTACCGATTCTTCTGATTTAAGACTGGTTTCCGTTCAGCCATTATCAGTCTAAAGTTTGTATGTCGGGGTTTAACGTTCGAGCAGCAATATTTCAGCTATATTCAGACGATGAACATGAAACGGATGATACAATGAACATGAAATGATGATGAAATGAAAAAGGGATGGGACACAAGGACAATGGGTCGACAAATCTTGATTGCCACTGGAAATAGGGAGAGGTAGGGTCGGGCAATTAAGCCTCCAGTGGCGGAGACCTACGGTTCCTACTCCGGAGCAATACCACAGTAGGGTTCTTTAACGTGCAAGGAACGTGGCATGTTTCCCATCACGGTGCACCACTATGGTTTGCGGTCAGGTTTTCCGAATTATAGCCTGACAACCCCAGCATGTAACACGCCAGGAGTACCCCATTCCACCACCTGGAGCACACATCCCAGTTGCTCTGTGGGCAGAACGCCCTAGCCCCGGCTAGGGTTATGAGCAATATTTAGTCGCTTTTTACGACAAGCTTAGCGCTGCTGCAGGCCTATTCTTTTAACACCCGGACCTGCACGGGGCATCAGTCTAAAGAAGATGCTAAAAATAATGATAATATACCGTAAGCGCATACGGTTCTACGTATTGCTTTGAGAGTGTGTTATGTGGTCAGCCAATCATAAATAATCGGCGCTTCACTTCTGCGTTATTTGAGATTTTTATCCAATGAGACGATGGTTTTCAATTTCTTCGTACATGTTATCTGCTGTCAGTTCTTTATAATCGTCTCCACGGAGACGATTAATCACATCACAAGGGCAGTTAATCATCTCGAAAATGACCCGGATATTGCACTATGACATATTAACCATATCAATAGAGCATGACCAATAAGAATCGATCATTGTTCTTTGATAAGAAACAACACAATGTAAGAATGACAAAATTATATTATGTCTTATGATTAATCAGTAAAGTTTTAATCCTAGCCCTTGATTTGCACTTTAAGCTCTTTAATTCGGTTACATAATAGTTAATCTACTCATATAAATAATACGAGTTTGATGGTTTGTACTTGTAGAGAAATCGTATGAGTTTATTTCGTAATTGCTTAAATTACATTCAAAATCTGCTGAATAAACGTCGATTGTACAGTAAAATCTGCATGTCCAAAATGGTATACAACTAACACAGCCTGTCAGAGGGATAACAGTCTGTCAGAAGGCTAACACAGTCTGCCAGAGGGATAACAGTCTGTCAGAAGGCTAACACAGCCTGCCAGAGGGATAACACAGCCTGTAAGAGATAACACAGTCTGTTAGAGGGATTCAAGGAACACAGCCTGTCAGAGGGACAACTAACACAGTCTGTCATAGGGCTAACACAGCCTGTCAGAGGGATAACACAGCCTGTCAAAGGGACAGCTAACAAAGCCTGTCAGATGGACAACTAACACAGCCTGTCAGAGGGCTAACACAGCCTGTCAGAAGGAGAATAGGGCTTGTCCTAACAACCCATTGAAAACCCGGAAAAATCGAGAAAAATCAAGGTCAAGAAGAGAACACATGTTACACATGTATTAATATTTGATTTATGTTTCAGGGATGGGTCACATCTCAATAAAGATCGTTTTATGGTTTTAAAAATAATACGAACAGTCCGTTAAATACTGATTTCACTGTCAGAACTTTCAAGATATACAACACCCTTGAAAAAAAAACAATGAGGAAGTTAGAAGTTTTTGTTGTGGTGTTTTAACGCGTTGTGTTATTGCTTTTTTGTGTCTGTAATTTTTTTTTATGAAATCGTTACAATTTTAGGTCCAATTAAATTTTTAATTTGTATATTTACACAGGTACGGAGGACGGGAGGGCTTGTTCCCATTTCGCCTTAGCTCTGAATTCTTATACTAAAAAATATTCCCATTTCGCCTTAGTACAATTTTGTATAAACTAAGGCGAAATGGGAACCTATGTAAACATCTAACCAAGAGTAATTAGTGTTTATACGACTATATAAACATAGATTTAATTTGTTAATTTGTTGTTTAATACAAATGTAATTGTATATTTTTGTGTAATGTTTATATGTTTTTTAAGTGTTCAAGATTTTATTTATATCACCATATCTTATTCAACTTCATATAGGCACAAAATAACTAAAGTAACAATTTCTATGCTTTATTGGCATGTAATTAATGTGATCAATAGCATAACAAAATCCATTCAAAAGCATACATCATTCTCATACTCATTCATAATCATAATTGAACACAAACAAAATTACATCAAAACTTGTCATTGGAAAACAATAAGCTAAATAAATAAGCAAAATGGAATATTTTCACAAACAGTGACAAAAGAAAGCACAATAGTTCATTACTAAAATTAGCACAATATTAGTTTTTAAATAGCACAATAGTGTTTACTATTTTATAGTGCATTAATAAGCATGAAATGTTCATCAGAATAAAACAATATCACAATACGATCGCAAAACTCATAAAGTTCATAGAACTAAATTGTCACTAAACTGTTATCTAATCAAGCTTCAAGATGTAAGATGTTGCGTCACCATACTCCATAAAGTTCTTCTCGCCGGTCGTAAGTTGGTTCTTCAAGCGGTGTAGACGGTCTTCTGTGTCACGATAAATTGATGGTAGCGGTGTGAGTTCTCCTTTGGCCCTGGATCGTATAGAGCTGAGTATTCGTCTTTCTGTGAGCAAAATAAAAAAAATGTTTCATATTGAATTATGTAAAATAAAAAAAAATATGAATATGATTGATTTTTTTCAATTTTACATGATGAATTAAAAGATAAGGTTATAAACAACAATAACAGCATCTTTTGGTTGTGGTTGTTACCATATATATCTCATGTACAATTACTCCATACTCATGTACATAAACTCCATTCTCGTGTTCATTTACTCCATACTCATGTACATTTACTCCATACTCATGTACATTTACTCAATAGCCCTTTATTCTTTATCCTTCATTTTTCATCGTTACAAAAGTTTACTATATTTGTATCTGGATTTATCATACCTTCAATTGCTGCCTGGTTTGGTACGTGATTGTGTGGTTGACCCATCTTGCTAGGGACGTCATCCCGAGTACACATAGTAGCTCTGCAAGTTGCTTGGATACATTTCCATGATATCCATGTGTCTCTCTTATTGTTCTGTCTATATGTGTAACCATTCCATAGTAGATGTCTGCCTCCTCTACTGGTCTCTATAAAGTCAACGTGTAGTAGCACTCCAGCCATTGCTATTTGCTTAACTGATGTTTTGGTTGGTAGGTGTTGGGTATTTATACCAAATGTTGGCATTCTGAACTGTTCTCAATTAATTATAATTTATATGATTCTAAAGAGAACAGTGTCAAAGCTTTAAGCAAGCTTGCAAGGTGATTCAGTTCTTTAGAAATTGTGCTTATTTCATAATTATCACAGAAGCTCTAAACAAGCTTTCAAATCAGAATTTTAATTTAGATAATTGATGATTAATATTGTCCTCAATAAATATTCTAATTATATTATTTGATGAGGTGATGAAATGACATATTTCCATTCCGGAACGGTGGATGGGACACAACATATTGACACAATTTAAAGTCAATACGGTTTTAGTCACGTACAGAGTACATAATTTATATAAAGACAAATATTTTATTTTGTACTTTCCTATGAGAAACACTGAAATAAGGAAATGGGATATATTTGTTATTCAATAACTTCGTCACTATAACCATTTAATCATTTACAGTTGTAATGACGAAACAACTATAAATATATACATGTATCAGAAAGCGTCTCTTCATATCCCTTAAATCACTTTGCCATCAATTTTAAGGCAAAACGTGTATAAAAACAAATTCCCGTATTGCTATTAGCAAATAAAATATGAGTCAAATTTCTTTCAATATGAAAGATTGGTTTTTAACCCCCATCTTCTTGTAGATTCGAGAACCTCGATCTCGGTGACTACATTTGCCAGATAACAATTTTGTATTAAAATTCAGATCATGCCTGGGATTGGACTCTGCAAAAACAAAAACAGGAAACGTGAACAATAAACACAATTAAAAAAAAATTTGCTTTATTATAGTATTTAAATAACGTACAGATAATAGAGTAATTTGTCACCCCAAGGCCGAGGAGTAATAAACTATCTACTACCCTCTTAGTAAATCTTATTTACTTTATTATACTGAATATTCCATTTTGTTTTCAAAATAAATCCTAACAATTAGTTGTGTGTGTTTTTTTTAATAATTCGTCTTTAAAATATGTTTCATTTACTCCACTGGTATTGTTTTGCTTTCAAATTTGCATGTATTTGAAAATTGAAATGTCTTTTTTCAGATCGCTTCTTTGAATCTGTAGATGATAAGAAAACAGTTTTTTCATCCTTGCTGTTATCGGCAAACATTTCGTCATCGTTTACGATGTTTCTAAACTCTTCTCTTCCTATATTACTTGACCATTTAGAACCAAACTTGGTATGAAAGTTTCTTGGGGTATTCTGCATAGAACTGTTGTGGGGATTTTTGAAAGCCGCTGCTACTTGAAATAGAACATTGGGGTCAGACAGAAGTTTTTCGTACATATCTCAAAAACTGTTAGTTTTAGCCGAATCCTGACGAAGGATTAAAGTGTTCAGCTTGGTCAGATCTATTTGTGGTCAAATTTTTGTATTGATCTGTTAATCAAGTTGGAGTTATTGCCCTTTTTAGACATTTTTTCACTTTGTTAATGCTATTTCTTTCAAATTTCTTCTCCTTTGACACAACCAGACCAAATAGACCGAAACTTGGTATGAATAATCCTTTGGATGTTCTGCATATAAATTATGTGGAGATTTTTTTTATCTGTAAACAAGCTTGGCCGTTACTAAAAACAGATGTTTTTGGCATATACAAACCCGTCATATTTAGTAAAATTCTGATAAAATGCTCTGCATGATGAGATCTAGTTGTGGTCAAGTTTTCGTGTAAATCTGTGTAGCCATGTTGGAGTTATTGCCCTTTTTCGACGTTTTTTTTCTATTTAAATGTTATTTCTTTCAAAAATCGTCTCCTTTGACACTACTGGACATTGATATGATTGTTCCTTAGGTTTGAGCGTTAGGAATTTTTATCCAAGAAAAATATGGCTGCTTTTACAAAAGTATAATGTGGCTTATCGAACCAGGTGAGCGATACAGGCTCTGTAGAACCTCTATTTCTTATTACTGTTACTCCTGTTATTTAAACGGACGATGCTTATGTACGTAGGTACTTAATGTTACCGGAACCAGTTGAAGTCTTCACGAGAGGGTAATAAATAAGAAAAATCTCTGAAACATGCGATAGAGTAGAATATTACCCAAGAATTGAACAAATCAAAATACAGCAAACTGACATGAAGAATAATAGTGCAAAGGTTCTGGTCTGCCCACTACGGCACTATTTATCATCGGCTACCGGATATCATTATTTTTTAATTTGTTCAGCGGGTTCCCTTCACTTCTGACCGTAGCGAATGTGTTGGTATGAATCCTTTTGATAGTGCCTAAATTAATTTTTAACAATTTTAAAGAAAAAAATCCGCAAATATTACCGCAGATCATTGTATATCTTGGCTTATCCACCAAATGCAATTTTAATTTTATCCAACCTTCGACGGTTCTACCCTCCAACGAATATAAATCCTTGCGAGTCTACTACATTTTATATAACGGTTCTACTATATGACGGTTCTACACACGGACAATTTTACCCTATGGTGGTTATATCCTCTGATGAATTTACTCTTTGACGGTTCAACTCTTTGACGGTTTTACTCTCTGACTGACGAGTCTACCCTCTAGCTGACGGTTTAACATTCTGGTGGTTCTACCATCTGACGATTCTTACCCTTCTTGGCAGTTCTACCCATTCCGATTTGACTTTGTCGGTTTAACCCTTTTCTGATTCTACTCCTGACCATTCTACACTCTGACAATTCTATCTTCTGACCATTCTACCCTTTGACAATTCTATCTTCTGACCATTCTACCCTTTGACGATGCTATCTTTTGACCGTTCTACCCTCTGGCGATTCTATCCTCTGACCGTTCTACCCTCTGACGATTCTATACTCTGACCATTCTACCCTCTGACGATTCTATCCTCTGACCGTTCTAACCCTCTGATGATTCTATTCTCTGACCGTTCTAACCCCTGACAATTCTATCCTCTGACCATTCGACCCTCTGACGATTCTATTCTCTGACTGTTCAACCCTCTGACGATTCTATTCTCTGACCATTCTATTCTCTGGCCATTCTACCCTCTGACGATTCTATCCTCTGACCGTTCTATCCTTTGACGAGTCTATTCTCTGAGCATTCTACCCTCTGACGATTCTATGCTCCGACCGTTTTACCCTCTGACGATTCTATCCTCTGACCATTCTACTTTCTATATTAAAACACTGCAGTTTTTAAGTATATTAATTTCATAGTAATTCGTTCGTATAGGTTCTGTAACAAAACGTTTTCAAACTGACTTGATCATGACAATAAAAAATAACATTTATGAAAAATGCAGACAATTTCTAGTAGTAATTTCATAGATTCTAGTTTCTCTTTTAAGCTAACTATAATATCTTTCTAATTTCCGTTCTGTACCTATGTGCACTGACATCTACATGTACCAATGAATACTAAATCATCAGTGTTCATCTGCCCTGAACCACTTTGTGACATATTGTCATGCCGATATTCTTAAAAATCACAAAGCAATAAACTTTGTGAGTTTCATCAAAAATTCGTATGTCATATAATACGTAATCGACTAAAACGTCTCAATTGGTGGTCTTAGGGTAATCTGCTCGCCTCGAGTTCAGGTCTTGATTTCGATCACCGACCAAGTAACACTATATAAATAACATATAGTTAAGAGGGTGATAGGGTAGTTTGTTACCCCGAGAAAATCGTTGTCAACCCGATGCGTAGCCGAAGGTGACAATGTATTTTCAAGGGGTAACAAACTATCTATCACCCTCTAAGCTATATTTTATTTATTTCATAATACTGAATGTTCCATCGTCATTCTTTTTCAAATTAAGTCTTGTTTGTTTGTCTTTGGTGTTTATATTTTCTTCAATAAAATTGTTTCATTTTCTTTCAAGTTCTTTCAAGAAAAAGTAATCAAGGGAGGAACCAAGATTCTAGTGGAAATCAAAAGATTGTAATCCATGGACAACGACCAAACATGGAAACAGACATACACAACACAAGACATAAAGTAACTAAAATAATACATACTAAGTAACAAGAGCAAATGAACAACTCGGGTTCCACTAAAACTGGGAGCATGGACCAGGGTAACCGGTAGGGTAAGCGTCCTCTGCTTTTCTAGAAACACCCGCCGAGTTGCCAATAAAAGGTCAAGTCCGGGGTAGACGAAAGAGTAAAGGAAAACTATCACACGTTGAAACTGTAAACGTCAATTGTGGACCCCTTTTGTGACCTTTATTAAATAAATCGTTGATGTCTTGTCGTATTGTTTTTTAATTTGTATTGATTTTTTCTGTTATAAGTTTTCTTGTATATAGTTATTTTATTCAACTGTTTACGAGGCAGAATTAACAGCAACAAAAAAAGAACAAAAACAGAAACAAAACAAGAAAAAGAGGTCCAGAATTAATGCACTGTACGGAAATTAAACAACCATGATATAAATTCTCATTTGAACACTATTTTTTTCCAGTTCCAGCCTCAGTCACTTTTTAATTTGACAAAACAATAAGAAATATTTGGGTTCAAATTCATAGTAGATTTGGCATCATAACAAAAAACACATATGAATGAAATTTCCAACGATGTTAGAACTGTCAAATTTGCGAAGCAAATTTTTGGTCGTTCCCTCAGGGGGACTCGAACTCGTACAGCTGTTACATCTATAGCAACACTGTCTAGCGCCCTAGACCACTGGGCTAACTAGGCTATAAAATATATGTTTCGCTGGCCAGGTCATTCCTCCTCGTAGAATTAATCTAGGGCTGTAACTTAAAATTTTAAAACTAGAGAATTTTTCACGCAGTAGGTCATTGTACCTTTATCAAAGGTACAATGAGCAAATGATAAGGAGTCTGAATGAAAACGAAAACAAGATGTTTTTTTTTTATTTATCAAAAACAAGAAATGAATTAAATGTGGAAAACAATTGAGAAAAGTCAAATTATAGTAGGACGGCGTATTGAAGTACATGTATAGCATATAGTGTTGTACCAGCTTTAGACCAGGACCTAACAATGAATTATTTGTTCTCGTTAGTTTTATCTCTGAAAGTGTAATTTTTTCATTCAAAAGCTTTCCCGAGACACTCTTTTACTTTATGACCAATTGTTATTATGATCTATGATCGTAGCAACAATGTTGTGGAGATCCATCAGGGTGTGTCCGGCAGATCTAAAATGGCGACTTAGAAGGAGGTCTGGTTTACATCTGTAGTCACTGCGATGACCATTCATGCGCCAGTTGAAAGGCCGTGTTCTGTTACTGCATACATGTACCACATCGGCACTGGAGAAGGTATATGGTGTTTTCGGTTTTGCAAGTCACGTTGCAAATAATGGCGGATTCCTATCCAGACCAGTAGCATTTAAACGTTTGGGTGTGCAGTATTTGGGTACAGGTCTTACATCTTTTATCTCCACATGGCCCGTTGTATTTTGTTTGGGCTGCGATGAAATCTCTGCTCTTACCAGGGCATCTCTTAGACTCCTAGGTCTACAGAATGCCAGAACAGGTGCCTCAGGAAAGACATTGGAGAGCTTCGGATGTTTTTGAATGGTTCTCAATTCGAATGAAGTAGCTGCGAGATTTTCGCAAAGGGCTGGATCGTAAGTCAGCACAAAAGGAACCCTTGAGTTTTTTTCTTGGGTTTGTACTCGAGGAGATCATTTCGGCTGATGTTGTTAGCACGTTCAAATCCCCGATCTACTTCTGCTGATTTGTAGCCACGACCACGGAGTTCATATAGACGTGTGTTTGTGGTACCTATTTTTAACGGAAACCAGTTTAGCGTTTCAAAAATACTATTGTAGAAAACGGAATGGCGTGTAAGTTATGAATGTTATTCAAGAATATTTTCCGGTTTATGCAGAACTAAGCTCAATCACATGGTGAGGTTATTTCAAATAGACCGAACAAATATAAGAGATATTATTTATAATTTAGTATTAAAGTTCAAAGAGTATCACGTATCTCATCAAAAGGGGTTGATGACGTCACATTCACATTACAAACAGTAATCAAGGGGACCAAGATTCTAGCGGAAATCAAAAGAATGTAATCCAGGGAAAAAGACCAGACATGGAAAACAGACGAACACAACACAGAACATAAAGTAACTAAAATAAATGAGCAAATGAGCAACTCTGACTCCACTAAAACTGGGAGAATGTACCAGGTGCACAGGTAGGGTAAGCGTCCTCTGCGTTTCTAGAAACACCCGCCGAGGTAGATGAAAGAGGAAAGGAGAACTATGACACGTTGAACAAATCAGTTTTCATGGCGCAGACCGATACACCATAACGAACCAGGAGTTCATGATGACAATCATAAAACATCTGTAGTGATGACTTCACTCTTGCAGCAACATAACCCTGTTCAAGACGCCTATTCGTTAGAATTCTAACGCAATACAAAACGTCTGCGTAGTTTCGGCAAGCTCTGGCATAACGTATGAGTTGTGATATGAAAACTCCATACGCATGTGCTGACGGGATGTTGCCAGAGATGAAAGGAAAGTTGACAATTCTGAATGAAATGTCATCACGTTTGTCGTAACGTTTGGTCAATAGTTTTCCTTTACCATCGATTTCTAAGTATAGGTCAAAATATGAGGCTGACTTCACAGTGTCTGTAGTATCTTTTATTTCAAGTACTTTGGGGTAGATGCGATGTATCAAGTCCCGAAAATTAGGATTGTTTAAAGTTAATACGTCATCTATATAGCAAAAACTGAGATTAAAAGACCTAGCTAAACGATATTTTCCTTTCGGATCAGATCAGCTATAAGTTCTGTCTTATAAGAGTAAAGGAATAGGTCAGCAAGTAGAGTAGCACAATTAGTTCCCATTAGAATGCCAACCGTTTGTTGAAAAACGCGTCCACCACACTGGACAAATATGTTGTCGATTAAATATTCCAGCATTTTGTAAACATTTTCTGTATATTTGGAAGATGATTTGGAATTATTTCTTACAAAGTATGAGGAATCTCTACCAAGAACTATATATTTGTATCTAGGTGTACATGTACCATTTTTTTTCGGAAAAACAACGATGTATAATGTTTTTTAGTCGGGATTTTAATTAAGTATGGGGAATAGAAGTATACAGTGTTGAAAATCATAGGTTTTAATGCTATTAATATTATATTCTGATAAAAGTCTTGAACTGATTGTCTCCAAAAGATTTGTCCAATTTTTCAGGATCCACATTGAATTTATACCACTACGGGAGTAACAAGTGTTGTGGTAGGAGTGCAGACTCTTTTTGACAACTGTGCGTATAGAAGTTAAAAGTTTTGAAAGAGGTTTGGTGGTACATTTTGCGGATCAAGCTACAGTTGCGATCACTTCTAACCTCTCTTAAATTCTGTCAGAATATGTCAGGATTTCTGTTCTACGACAGCAGATAGAACAGAAATCCTGACAGATCCTGACAGGGTCTGACAGAGGCTGTTCTGGGTCAGGACGCATTTTGCCCTATTCCCTGACAGATCCTGACATAAACTGTCCTGGGTCGTGATAAAGAAAATACAAATAGCTGTTCTAATCTGTCATATCCCTGGACACTAAATCTTCCTATTCTGCGTGACGTAATTTAGAATAGGAAGTCCGCGATTAATAAATGAAACTGTGTGACTAATGTAAATAACCTAATCCAATTAGGAAAAATATCTTGATTTAAAATTTAACATTGAATTTCCAATTATATATATAGTAAGAGCTCGTCATGATCATCATCCCACTATCACTCGGTCGTTGTACGTTAATTCATGTTCCAATTTTCGTCGATCACGGTCCAGTCACTCATCGTTCAAAAATCATTATTGTTTACATGTACATTTTTTTTACGTTTTGTCATCCAGATGATTGTGATATTAATTAAATTGTATTATTTACTCATAAAATTAAAGGTCTTTGTTTCCGTTTTAAGTGTAAAAGTGGTAACCGATAACTTTCAGACGTTTGCTAATTCTCACGAAGTTCAAGATTGACAAAGTACTTTTTGAGTGAAGGCTACTTTTAATGAAATAAAGGTCGCAAATCATTCTAAAAAAAAAATAACAATTTTAGCAGTAAATTGGTGATTGATACTTAAATATTCGGTCTAAATTCTCCGTAATGCCACGTTTAGCAACGAATATGAATGTGAACACTTCCAATTTACCTACATGTAGAAATCATGATGTTAGTTTCATATTAATGACTGTGACACCTCTATTTAAGTAAAAATTCTGCAAAATGTATGAGTGTGAGAATTTTATTTTTCATAACGGTCTAAAACTATTGATTAAAATACTTATTTTTTTCAATATAACTATCATCTGGGTGTCTGTAACACATATATTTCTGTCAAAATTCTTCAAAAATGTCATATTCCAGCATATGTATGAGTGCCTACACTTTTAATTTCTATGATGGTCTAAAATTAATGACTAAAATGCTACTTTTTACAATATAACTATCATGTGGTGGCTGTGACACATTATTTTGGGTCAAAATTCTTTATAAATGTCATATTCTTGCAAAATGTATGAGTGAGAGCAATTTCAACTTTCATGAGAGTCTAAAATTAATGACTAAAATGCTAAATGTTTCAATATAACTATCATGTGGTAGTTGCGACACATTAGTTTGAGTCAAAATTCTTTATAAATATCATATTCTTGCAAAATGTATGAGTGCGAGCACTTTTAATTTCCATGAGAGTCTTGAATTAATGACAGAAATGCTAATTATTTCAATATAACTATTATATAGGAGTTGCGACATATTTATTCCTTAAAAATGTCATATTCTTGCAAAATGTATGATTGTGCATACTTTTAATTTCCATCAGGGTCTTAAATTAATGATTGAAATGCTAACTATCATATAGTGGCTGTGACATTTATTTCAGTCAAAATTCTTCAAAAAATGTCATATTCTTGCAAAATGTATGAGTGCGAGCACTTTTAATATCTATGATGGTCTAAAATCAATGATTAAAATGCTAAATTTTCAATATAACTATTTTGTGTTGGCTGTCACACATTATTTTGGGTCAAAATTCTTTATAAATATCATATTCTTGCAAAATGTATGAGTGCGAGCACTTTTGATTTCCATGAGATTCAATTATTTACTAAAATGCTATTTTTTTGTGATATAACTACCACGTGGGTGACTGCGACCTATATATTTCAGTCAAAATTCTTCAAAAAGGTCTATATATAAGTACATAAGTCAAAATTCTTCATAAATGTCACATTCTTTCAATGTGTATGAGTTTGAACACTTTGAAGTTCCATAAAGGTATAAAATTTCTGCATAAACTGTTTAAAATTGTCAATATATATAGGTACTCTGTATCATAACGGTGTCTAGATCTGCAACCAAAAGAATTAAGTCCCAAATCTTTAAAGTCAGGGGGTAGCAGGTACGGCAGGCAACATTTTTGTTGGTGCTGCATGCCATACATAAAAATCGGGTAAAAAATTGAAAACATAGCAAGGCTTCCTTCTCGTCGGATGAATCGTGATTCGGGTGCTAAGGCATTTTCAGGAATCATGTACATGTACTGTATGTAATTCGGTCAGAGAAGTATTCTCGAGCTAACGACTGTCAGAATCTGTCAGGAACTCTTCTAATCCACATATCTGTTCTACCTAGGACAGTTCCTGGCAGGAGGGTGTCAGGACCCATGACAGATTATGACAGAGATTGTTCAGAGCCCTGACAGACCCTGACAATGTGTGTCGCGGGTCAGAAAGTTTCTGACAGTTCAGAACTGTTCTATGACAGCAAATCCTGACAGGATCAAAGACAGGTTAGAAGTGATCGCAACTGTATGTAACTTTGTTTGTATGGATTCTTGGGGAGTTTAGGAATCCAGTACATCGACGGTAAATCACAATCAACGTCCTTGGTAGAGAGACCAAAAGTGGATAGCACAGATTTATGGTTTTCCACAATCTTTTCCTTGGAGAGTGTGGTAGCAGTATAGGTCTTATCATTGCTATTATTTTTTTTCTACGTCTAGCTCTGATACAAAATTTGTTCTAATTCTGAGAAATGGACACATTTTTGTTATCCAATCAGAAAGGTCGTAACTTCTGAAATTAAATTATTGGCCATTGTTATCATAAAGGTTAATGTTTATTTGCTTTATATAATAAGAGAAACGAAATGGTTCTCGCATCGGCGCTAAACATATGTTTTCCTAGATATTTCAAAACATACGTGTATGATGCAATTTTTGTGCACGTGTAGTTAACGATATTGGTCTGACAGATTCCATTACTATGACCAGATATCTCTTTACACTTCAATTAAAACTCCTTTCAATTCACTTATGTCAACAAGCGTGATGTGAAACCACACCCATTCCTTCATGGATGAAATGGAGGAAGCATGATAGATTGATGTCCACTACACCCATTCCTTCATGGATGAAATGGAGATAGACATTAATGTCCACTACACCAATTCCTTCATGGATGAAATGGTAGAAGCGTGATAGACATTAATGGCCACTACACCCATTCCTTCATGGATGAAATGGAGGAAGCGTGATAGACATTAATAACCACTACACCAATTCCTTCATGGATTAAATAGAGATAGACATTAATGTCCACCACACCCATTCCTTCATGAATCAAATGGAGATAGACATTAATGTCCACCACACCCATTACTTCATGGGGGAAATGGAGGAAGCGTTATATACATTAATGTCCACCACATCCTTTCCTTCTTAGATGAAATGGAGGAAACGTGATAGACATTGATGTCCACTACACCCATTTTTCATGGATGAAATGGAGGAAGCGTGATAGACATTGATGTCCACTACACCCATTTCTTCATGGATGAAATGGAGGAAGCGTGATAGACATTGATGTCCACTTCACCCATTCCTTCGTGGATGTAATGGTGATAAACATTAATGTCCACTACACCCATTTCTTCATGGAGTAAATGGAGGAAGCGTGATAGACGTTAAAGTCCACCACACCCATTCCTTCATGGATGAAATGGAGATAGACATTAATGTCCACTACACCCATGCCTTCAAGGATGAAATGGAGATAGACGTTAATGTGCACTACGCCCATTCCTTCATGGATGAAATGGAGATAAACATTATTGTCCATTACACCCATTCCTTCATGGATGAAATGGATGAAGGGTGATGAGGATTATCATAGCATACTTTGCACGATTTCAAATTTCAAAATATTGTATGTGTTGCAAGCCTTTTATCTGAGTCTGTTAAATATTAGATTTGTCTTTGTGATATGTTCAATGAATAAGCTTAGAGACTGACAACAATTCGATTCTTAACAATATTAAAAATTCGAAGAGAAGTAATACTTGATGGGGAAAAAGGAGCGGACCCATGTGCCTGTCAATACCGGATGCAACCTATGATTGTAAGTTTATATAACAACAGTTTTGTTGTACTTCTAGAAATTTCATTACGTATAATCAAATAATAAGTTATTTTAAAAATAAAATGTGCCGGATGACAACTGGCGGAGGAAGACCATTCCGGAACACCTTTTTTTTTGCGGGGGGGGGGGGGAGGGAGTTACGTCATGTTTTTATCATATATTTAGTTTTTAATTGTAATCTATTTTGTTTCCTTCACTACATTTGACTACATTGTGTATGTTGATCATCTTTCTTTTGTTTTCACATTCAGGTCACGAATTTAATCATTTTGTGACTTAATAGTCAATTTTTCATGTTTACGGAATGCAAGCCATTTTAGCAAAATTTCAAATTTCAAAGGGAAATAACCCACCAACACCAGACAACCTGGTCTCATTTGGGGAATGCAAACACAGTAATCATTTTTCTTGGAAACTTAAACTATTTTCAACTTCAAGATAAGTACCAGAATGGTTTGAAATAAATTACTTAAAAGTATCCAAGTACTTACCGTACCTCTAATAAATTAAATATTTGTTTTTGAAGTCCATTGCTGTGAATTGTCCCACTTTGACAGTAAACCAACCTGTCGGATAACAAATTTATAGAAGGTTACTCCCTTTTGCTTAAAATCTTTAAAAAACGATACCAAAGTTGGGAATTACAAAAAGGACTGTCCCATTGTTTTAACTTTGGTATTATTTGTTTCCGATACTTAGAAGTATGTTCTTTGATATTAATTGTTTTGTAAAAGGGGAAATTTATTGTATTATAGATTTGACATCTACTAATTAGTTCAGAGTATCAATTACAGGTGTAGGTGAAAGTAAATTTATTCTATATGCTCCTAAGTAAATCAAGAAGGAAACAAAATTCTGTTTGAAAGGTTTCTTTGATTTCCGCCTCGGATCATTTCCATAAGAATCCCTGCATTGTTTGCAACTTTTGGTTTCATTTACTCAGTACTTTCTTCATCAATACTTAAACAGCTAGTTTTAATAGCATGGCAGATATCATATAACTACAATGTCAGCGTATTTAATTGATATATATCTTAATCGACATTTTAACACAGCTACTTCTAATTACATGGCAGAGTCAGCATAATCAATAAATATAATTCTAATACATCAGACGAGTAAATATTTGATAGCATTCAAATACGACTGTAACTTGACGTATCTCGACTAGAAAACACAAACAGAGGTAGAAATTAGGTGTTAATGACTGATTTATTTTAGGGGCTGTTGAGAAAAATGGGAAGGGTATAATGCCCATACTGCACCTACCTGTGTTTAAATGTAATTATACCTAGATAGTTACTTCTCAAAGCATAGAAGGCCTAACTACAGAACCAGCATATTCAGTATGTATACCTGAACCTATAAAATTGACCGAATTTAAGTACTGGTTAGGTAGAAAAAGGTGTGTATGGTAGAGGGGGGATCCAAAGTTTTTGAAAAGAGTAGGATTTCAAGGCTATAATGACTCTTTGTTAATTTTTACCCAAATGTTGTACAAAAGTTCCAATAAGATTTGGTTGAAATATATGTCCTACTCCCAGCTCATGTGAAATTTCATTGCTTTTTTCTTTGATCGGTATCTAAAAATTTACGTACATGTTAATCGCCCGGATATAGTTGAAATATTGCTGCTCGGGCGTTAATCCCCAATAATCAATCAATCAATCAATATTAGAAATAATTTAAATGTAGTTTCTTTACGTGAGAGCCGTGTGCAAGTTGATGCCATGTCTTTCACATATTAAAGTTGTTGGTGTGTATGAACAAGTTTAGAAGTGTTATATTGTGTTTACTGTTAACAGTTCCTTTTATCATACTACCAAGCATTATCATCGTATTTAGAAGTAACTATTTTTTCTGCAAGATTTTGTCGCCATTTTTTGTTTTCCTATACCTTGTTATGGGAAAACGGGGTTCTTTTTTTTCAGCAAGTCATGCATTTAATTGATTCTTCACCATATTGAGATTTATCTATCTCGAGATGAGGCACTATTTTTATCACTCATGTCTTAAAAATAATCTCCTTGTACATGCACATGTACAAAGTGTATTCATCAAATCTGACATATTAAATTCTTACTGGAATGAAGATATATATGTATATCAACACACACAACCTGTACAAAAAAGTTGTAGACACTCAAACGATGAACAGAACTGAATTTTATAAGAAAATACTTTTCGTGTGTGAAAAACCAAGTTTCATGCAAAAAAAAAGGTAATCCCAATTTAGGAAGGGGGTTTACAATGTACTTTTTAGCACCTAATAAACTATGACACGAGGAATTAATGAGATAATGTTATGTTAACAACAATATCGTTTGTTTAATTTGATGAAATTTAATTTCGTGGCCAGCCATTTTTCTTGCCCATCTAACAATGTTATAAATTTGGTGTCGCAAACCAGAAATGACCTTGATGTAAAGCCGGCAGTCATCTTGGTGTTAATGGAAGGCACGCAGGAAAGTTTCAACAAAACACGCAAGGGAAATGAAAACAGTTGTATCTACATGTACATGGTCCCTAATTTATACTGAGTATTTTACGTTTTTAACGTGATAGAAATAGGAAACAATGTGACAGTTTTTTTTTGTCACTGCCGGGTAATCAATGAATGAAACAAAAACTAATTTCGTGTACATGGTTTTGTTCAATAATGTACTAATGAACTTTCGATTTCCTTTAAATGTTTGATGAAATCGAATCTCAGAATTCAGTTTCCTGCTTATTTTGGAAATAAAAGAATCTATTTGTCTTTCAGCAACCTTATGATACAAAGACCGCCCCCCTTACGCAGGATTCGCTTAAGGTAATTTTCAAAATACAGTTCATTTTGATAATAAACTGGTCATCCCCTTCATTAAGGAGTTGTTAATATTCAGTTTTATTTATACGATGGTACTATTACAGCATTGTCTTATCAACGATATAATGAGTTGTATGTATTTATGATTGAGTTTTATTGGTTAAGTCATGCGCGAGCCAAACGGGGAACAACAAACCCGGACAAGTACAATATTAGAACGTCTGGATATCGATGTTGAGTCGATCATTTTTGTATCATTTCATTATTTCACGCTTATGTACGCTTTTTTATTCAGAAAGTTGAATGATTTTTTTGTACCCCGGTCATTGAACAGTAGACTAAAACATGACCGATTGCATTAGGAACACAAATTCCTCCATAAAACGTAAATCAACTTCATTAGGTTTTACAAATAAAACAAAATATATCAAAGGAGTAGCACATAAATCATACACAAGATAAGTTTCTAAAGTCCTCATCGAGGTACACATGGTCCACGCGCCCTGTTTTGTTAGCGTCCGGGTTGTTCATTTACTTTTGTTTCTTTGTACGTGGTATTTTGGTTATTTCATGTTCTTGTTTTTATCCTTAAGAGATATATTTTTTTTATTTCCGCTCGAATCTTGGCTCCCTTGATCACTCGTTCAAACAAAACGTACGATTTGAAACCAAAAGTAAATGACAAAAAAATCCAAAAGGTTTCTTTGTCGGGGGATATATAGTCACGAATGGTCGTAAAAACAACATAGCCGACAGTGGACTGCAGACTTTCCTTGCTGAATACTTGTTACTGTGTCAACTGATAACCAGACGCGTTCAGATCTAGAGATTTACTTAAAACAAGTTACTATTTCCTGGAACTCAATCAATTAAACGAGATACATGACGATTGTATGTTTCCACTAATTATACAGTATTGTGGACTGTAGCAAACTAACGGTGAATATGAAGCTGTATAACATGAAAGATGATAAGAAATAAAACTCAAAGAAAATCAACACTTCAAATTAGAAATCAAGACATTAAAAATGATAGGGAACGTTCTATAAATGGATGAAAGCCACCTGCTGTTAGTACACGAGCATTCGGAAGATAATTATTTGTACCATGTGTGTAATTACATACATGTAATTAACTCAGTATAAAGTAAAATAAAATCAATGGAACCCGAATATTTAAAAGGACAAAGTCACCATAAACAACAACAAACATAGAAACACAGCATACAGTTTCATATTTGATATTCAAATTTAAAGTCCTTTAATATGGTTTTAAGTACTTCTCCGTCTAGGAATCGGGCGAATGTGGAACATGAAGGAAATAGAACGCAAAGATTTTCATGCATTAACCAAGTTTTTATATCCGACGACCCCCAGAAATAACCATCAAAGTGTTTGTAAAATTTGTGTTTTTAAAATGTTGGTATTTATTTAATAACTTTTATTAATTATTCAAACTTTTTATTAAAACCAAATATATTAATGACATCTTTCCCAAAAAATATAAATTAAGAGCTTGCAACCATACATTTCAGAACTTACTTAATGGAGTTTACACTTGTTGAAGACATTTTTGTGATCTCTGAAATTATTTAATATTTTGAAGATAGATTATAAATACGCTGGTGTATTTGTTGTGTTTCACCATAACCGTTCTTTTTTCCATTCTACGATTTTACGAGTTTTATGACATATTCTAGTTATCTATCGTGATTTATCGTCTTGAAGGAAGATGTATGTCAATGATTTTTATACACTAAGTAGCCGTCGGTTAAAACGTTTGGTGGAACAGGAATCTGGTGATAAATAGCGAGGTTATTCCGAAAATCATGGTCAATATCGTAATGGATTGTAGAACTTAAAGTACAGGCTATTCTTTATAGCACTTTGGGGAGTTGATTGAGTATAAACAAATATGTTGTAAAGACATTACTTCTAAAGTGCTCTTCATAAACTAACATAAATTAGCAATAAATGGTCAGACTGGAAACAATGAATGGAGTTTTAAGAATAACATGATGAAGATGTAATCTGTAACGGGACGAAGTTGCATATATGTTTTTTTAAGTCGCTAATATTTTAGCGACTTCTTGCCCTCGAAATTTCAGTACTGTACATTCGTTTATAATTTGCATAATTATATATTACACCACCTTATGCTGCTGATTGGTGCCGTAGAACCATCAATTCTAGCTTCATACGGGATCAAAATGTACTTCTTAAATACTCCACGTGTACATGTGTTCAATTCTGTTTTCCTTTGTATAAAAGCGGGCAGTGTACATTAAAAGATGAAATGATCGGTTAGCATTGAACTCTCTGTAATTTACCCGATAAACGCCTAGTCTACAAGTTGTTTTGATTGAGAAACAATCAGGTCATCACGGTTACGATGTCCCTTGATTTTATAAAGCATATCGCTCGAACTTTGCAGATCTTAGCGATTGACCAATTGTTGAGTTACACAACGAAGTTCAAAGTTCAAATTTCAAAAGTAAAGTCGGTACATATGTAATATTACAACACAAACTCTAATGCGCTTTTAAATCCGACATAAGCTTTGAAACGTTATAAAATGTCAAGTAAAATTAATTTTCGAAATATCAAAAAAATGTGAAATTGGAAAGAACATGAATGTATATTATCAATCAACCTAAAATCTTCAAGTTTAAGCTCACTAAAATTGTATGATTTTTTAAATTCTGAACCAAGTCCGTACCTTGTGGAAATCATTTATTGATTGGCAGTTAAGTTACGTAGAGCATTTAATTCGCCTGGATGTTGAAATTAAGCCAAAATCAATGTCATAGACTTTTTGACGATTAGCGACTTTGAAGACTTAAGTTTTTGATGTAAGAAAAGGTATGCCCTCTACTATTTTACAACTAATATATTCTATTTAACATTATAAAACTTCGAGGTGTTAGTTATACACATTATTAGATCATAGATACAAAACTAGTAAGATCCAAACTTAGTATTATTACTGGATGCCGACCAGGATTTTACCACACATACATGTACTTATGTTAACCATTTAGGTTACCAGGTTTCATGCTCAAATCCGTCTCTCAATGCTTCTAAGGTCAAAGGTCCTCTAATATCATGCATTTGTAATGTGTAAGAGGGCGAGGTTGAGTGAATAGATATAATCAAATATCTACTTGTCACTATTGTTCCCATCTTGTCGCTGTTTCTTTGACAATATTGATGGTTTTTGTCACTTCTTGACCCTTCTTGGCTTTCTTTGTCGCTGATTAGTGAGACCGGCATTACTTAATTAGCGTTCCTGGCTAAAGTCAAAAAAGGTCTACTCTTATAGCATGTCGGAAACGAAAAAAAAATGTATCTGATGATGGTAAAGAAATCAATCACATTCAAAACTTGTAAAGTTCTCTAAGACGGAACGCTGTTGTTTCATCTATGCACGGATTAGACGTCAGATTTGTTTTGTAATCTATACCTATCTATTATCAACAATCTGAGACCTTAAGATGAACTATGAATTTGGAGACCAGGACAAAATCATGACATTAATTTCCGACCATAGGTTTTAAAACACTGACCCGCAGTGAATAAGGACGAAGACAACAATAAATAACAAGAAGAGGTTTTATTTGTTGATCCTGTAATTTCTTGACGCCGATATTTCCCATGAGGCTCCAGTCAATATGTCTTTCCTTAATTAATAACAACCATTTTTCAAATGGATAAAATTTCCCTTTTAATTCTGATGATTTCTCACTTCATGAATACAGTAGAGGTACATGACTTAGTGTCAGTTTCAAAGTGTTCCTAATTTTAACATTGTTTAAGTGATCTTATAGATCAAGGTAATTAATCAAGGCGCAGTTGAGTGCTATATGGACACCGACAGATATATAGAATTACACAGAAACTCCGTAATTGGAATCACGACATTTACAAATTAATTGTGTAATTCGGTGAAGAAAAAAAATCACTCTTAAATTGTTTCTTTTAACGGTCTTGTTGAAGGCTCATAGCTTACGACTCATATAACTAAAATGCTGTAATAGATACATGTACTTTGGAATTACCAAAATTAATGAAATGTTAAAATGTCAGTATCACTGATAGTCATCGGGAAGTTCCACACCCCAATCCTTAAAAACCTAACCGTTTTCAGCCCAGCGGGGTCTCATTAACATACATACCATACATATTTCCTGACACAGCATTTATGGGTGCGATTAGTATGAATCATATAACACCAAAGCGCCATCTGACCCTATATATTTCGTCTACTTTTTGCAAGAGTGTGCGAGGCAATTACGAGGCTGTCTATGTGAAAATCAGGCAGATCCTTTGATATGGGTGGCACAGGAAAATACTATCTCGTGATTTTTTGTCCCAGTGTAATGTATACATCATATGTATGTAAACTTTGAACTGACAATGGATGGCTCAGAAAATGATTTTAAAGTCCTCTAACAAAGCAATCAAATATTTCTCAAATTAAAGAGCTATTTCCCTTTCTTCAATGAATTTTAATGCTTTCTATTGATTTATTTCTTTTTAATAGTTGAAGTTAATAAAAAAAACTAACTTTCAACTAAAGGAAGGGTGCATTTGTGACAGAACAGTAGAAGGTTAAAAACGATTCCTACTGTATTTCTAGACAAAAATATTTTGAAAGTACCCTACAGATGACCAATATTTTATAAGTATAAAATTTTACCATCATAAATTAATAGTTATAAGCTGCCAGGTGACCGTTATTTAGACATTAGATAGGTTCTGTCGGAGGCCGAATCCCTCCTACAGATTTACTTACGGAGGGTTAGGCCGAATTCCTACTACGGATCTACTTCCGGAGGGTTAGGCCGAATCTCTCCTACAGATCTACTTACTAAAAAACAGTGGCGGATCCAGAAAGGGGGATGCTCCTTTTTTCAAAATTTCTTATTTTCATGAGTAAAATTGACAAAAATGGTAAATTATGTCCTAGCAACCCCCTTTTTCTGAGGAATACACGCTGGCACTCTTTCTTTTCCAAATGTCTGGATCCGCTCCCGCATTAGCAATATGGCTATTAGCAAAAAAAGAAAAGAAATCTAAAATAATAAAACAATTGAGATAGTGAATTCGTGACTCAAAAATGTCCATGTACCAAAAACAAACATAGGTGCATGCACATTGATAGTAGATGTATAAACTGCCCACTCAGTCAGATACTTTCATGCATTGGTTAGCAATGTTAATCATATAAAATAGGTGCAAAATAGGAAAGCAAATAACTTCATTTTTTCCTACACATTTTCAATTTCCGTTGGTAAAACATGGAAACATTAAAAATATTATTATGTAATATATTCCTAATACCGACATAAACATTTTAATCTTAACTGTGACACTATGGTAAGGCTTTAAACGTTAATATGGAGACAATATGGTTAGCGAAACTGCTTGGCATGATTGCAGTACTGGTGCACTTCATCCTGAGTTGTATAGTAATCCTTTCAGGGAGAAATTATTTAATTCTTACGGACTTAAACTACCTAGCACCAAAGGTCATGCTTATATTTGAAAAAAGGACGGTCGTTTTATATTCAGAACAAAACATTAATCCGGGAAAATATACAAGACAAAGGATTTTATCCAAGACGGAAAAATGTTTCCACAGAACGAGCATTTTACACTTGAAAATCAGATAAGAGGTATCAATTCAAACATCTACAATTCTTCTAGAAACTTCAGGATCCGATCCCAGTCAAAAGCCATATTGTATTGGCAGATTATTAGACTGACCTAATAGAATGTTCACCAATACGTGGTTTTGCGCGAGAGGACGACCGATATTACATGTCATTTCTAAGGTCCCTTTGGTGATAAAAAATATATTCGAGATTTTAAAAAATGCTAAAGATAACCAACAATTATCAAAAAAGAGGTATTTTGTCTTGACAGATTTTCTGTAAATTGTCGTGCACTAAAACAAAACAAAACAAAACAAAATAAAAGAAGAAGAAGAAGAAGAAGACATAAATTTAAGGAAAAACGACCATGGAATAAAAAATTATTGAATGTAAATTCCCGTTTCTGACTTTCGTGCATTTTAAATCGTTTTTATGGTTAGGGTCATAAAGAAAAAAATAATAATTTTCGGATTCTTCAAACCATTGTATATTAGAAACTTTGTCTAGAAATGTACTAAACAAATAAATAATCATGCCAAACCAATCTCCTGTTAATCATTACAAATCGTTGTTAGATTTAAAAGCAATATATATTTATATCACGGTAGCAGTTAACTTAAAATGCATTTTTTTTGTGTTCTCAAGAGGATATACATCTTAAGTGAACACATTTCAGGGAAGTTTCTAACTTTTGAATAGGTTATACGAAATAACCTTGCCGTTTACACAAACATTGTACAGTAAGTAACCTATTCAAAAACTTAAAAAAAAAGTCCTTATAATTTAATTTCTAATGGATGACAATCCAAATATTAATAATTAGTTTAAACATATTTCATTGCTAAATTTAGGGACATAAGTTATACCAACTTACAAAGGTCCTTTTAGGGGCCATTGGACATAAGTTATACCAACTTACAAAGGTCCTTTTAGGGGCCATTGGACATAAGTTATACCAACTTACAAAGGTCCTTTTAGGGGCAATTGGACATAAGTTATACCAACTTACAAAGGTCCTTTTCCACATAGTTAATTACAAATATTTTGCGTCAGTAATAAAACATAATATACAATGTAAACAACTAATTGTGACAAAACTGAAAAGAAAACGTGTACACGTCTGTATGTCTCTCTATATATATTATCATAAGTGATGCACTTGTCATTTCGATATATGTGGCAATAGTTATCTGAACTAAAACATAAAAAAGTATTCAGCTTTGAAAGTATAAAAGGAAAACAAGGGAAAATGTCAAACAGCTTTGATTGTTTGGTGAATAATTGAACTGATTTAAATACATCTTTGTTTAAATTATCAGATGTCATTTCCAAAAAGCAAAGTTTCGATTGTTAGTTCTGGTAAAAAGGCAGTATCATTCTTCAATATTTCACGTGCCTCTAAATATAATGGGCATTCCAAAAGGTTATGTATGACTTCTTCAACCACCCAGCCGCAGACACAACCTTGATCATTTACAAAATTAACACGGAAGAGATCTGCATTCAGGATACTACACCTATGTCGAAGTTTCGTATGTAGAATATCATATAATCTACAACCTGTGAAAAAAATAAGAAGAAGGTTTATTATATATTTCTAATATACATTATTATTATTATTATTATTATTATTATTATTATTATTATTATTATTATATCAAACGTTATTTTGTTTTTGCAGGGTGAGGAACAATCGGCGTTAATGACATCATAGTAGCAAGTCGGGTTATACAAAATAACCTTGTTTGCTCAAAGAGAACAACGAATTAGAAAGTATTTTACGAATCAAATTCAATCATACTCAAATAAATTTGGATACTTATCATACCTGATTCAGAGTATTGCTGAACTTAGCAAACGTATTTGTTAAGCAAAATCTTGAGCGAGACAGACTTTTGACCTTTTAAACCATCACCTGACCCCCCCCCCCTTTTCCCTATAAAAAAATTAAGAAAGAATCCTGTTAACGCAGACTCGCAGCGCGTTTTAGGAAGTCACTCATATTCCTATTTGTCGAAACATCGGCGATATAACAATTTTAACCAAGTGAAATTCTTTTTTTTTTAAACTAGTGTGTCCCTCACTGGCAAACATGAAATCATAATTTGTTTTGAAAATATCCATTGTATACATGTATATTGCTCGTTTAACAGTATTTTAATTTATACAAGCTTTTTTTAGGAAATCAACAGTTTTACAAATCGATGCAGTTGCAACAGTTAGAAAGAGAACAGCATAAAAACTATTCGATATTCAACTCCTACAATTTGCTTTTAAGACCAACATCCTTCAAGAATTACCATATAAAAGATGTCTTTTAACCAATGTATGTTCATTGAGTGGGGATAGTCCTCTTGTAATACGGAAATCATGTTGAATTATTGATACATCTTGTATCATATTGAGAAACAAGAAGATAAATAGATGTTGTAAGATACACGAAGTATCTGTCATGTATTGTATTGCAAACATATTGGGATTTATAGGGAACCAATAATTAATGTAATATTAATTAATTTGATGTGTGGTGTGTGGAAGAATCAATATAATTTTAAAATTATATCAACATCAGTTAATATGAAAATCCGAAATAAGAAAAACAACGTAAATGCAACCATCCGGCAGTTCTTAATAATGCTTGTGAGTCTCGTTCTCGATTTTTTTTACCCAGAATCATTACTGCCGAAAACACACAAAATCGATTGAGTTTTGTATTTACATGTAGTTCGCTACTTCCGGGTAACTTCCAGGAAGTAATACATTTCAGAATGTATCAGACGGTGCTTATAATACCAATGCACCCATCAGGCTTTTAATTATGTTAAGTATTTCAGTAGGATTTTAATCTGTCAAAGAGAACGATACTATTTGTTGTCAAATCGACATTTTGTTGACATAGTACCGCTATATGGTCTTATATCTTGAGAGCTGTCCTGACCATCTTGAATTATATGCGAGACTTCCCTTCTGTGGGTGCGTTTGGATTTCAAACAACCACTTCCGAGTTTCGTACGTCATTTCCGACGATTTTGTATCAGACCTCTAATATACATATAGTTCAACTTGCGTTTTCACTGTATCTTTGTCCCTTAAATTGTGAGTTTTTTTTTCTTTTCTACTTGCAGCGGTTTGTTTTTTATCAACACTTATGCTACGAGTTCTTCATTGTTAGGGCGAAAACTGAAAAGATAGGCTGTCTGTCTGTGCTTACTTAATTACCTTCTCCATTCATAATTGAACCTGAAGTCGCCAATGTTTACAATATTGTACAGTTCAATATATAACACTATAACGAGAAATAATTGTATTATATATATTTCCACATGATTGGACGTCTTCTGTTTATTAAACGTGATTTGAGACGTAACTCTGACGTTGTAAGTCTTCTATGATTATTATTGAACGTCATTATCTCTGTGTGTCTTAAAGCCGTTAAAATTGATACAATGTGACACTGTTATAATGATTTTGTTAACTAAAGCATGAATGTAGGATTTTCAATATTTTGCATCAGAGAAAGAGATTTAAAGCAGCTTACAAAAGAATGGCCTAAAATAGTTCTTTTATATCTGTTAAATTGTACAATTAAGAGCTATCTGTTTGACAGATTGTTTCAGTGCCTTTTTGAGATACTAATATCCTATCTTGAACTTTTCAATTGAATTATAGAAAGTTTAATGTTTCAATAACAGTTTTACTGTGGAGGTCGATATCTATAGAATGCATTACTTTTAATATTGGACCTTAGTAATGCTGAATAGAAGCATATGACCTCGATGTTGTCTTGACCAAATACATGAAGGTCAAATATCGGACAGCAATTGTATAACCATATACTTCAAGATTATAATGGACATTTTTAAAGAGTTGTTTATCATTGAAATAATTAAAAACTTTGAAGACTGTAGTTTCTAATGTATATTTTACCGAAATTTATAATTCGCTCTGTTAGGTACTTGGCTGGATTTCATTGACCATGTACATTTTACATTTTTTTTTGCAGGTTAACTCATAAGAAATGTTTCTATGCTGGTACATGTACAATACATAAAATCGTACTTAATTAATGTTAATAAAAAAAAACCCACGTTCTGGATGTTTTGGGGAAATATTTATGCATTTTTACACTTGTTTTTATAGAATATTTGCAAGTTCTATGGTACATGTAACTGAAATTAAAGTAATTTGATTTAAGACGTCATAGACAGTTCAGATTAGCCATATAGACCTAACTGATTTTTTTTCATTTTTTTTCTCGGTGAAACAGGACATTTCCGCATAGCCAAACAAAATGTCAAAAGTTAGAATCATTGCTTAAAGGGATATGTTATGTTAATATGCTAAAATATATTCGGCTTGAATGTAATAAATGGCTCTGGTCTGTTCATATACATAATCAACCAACGAATTAATTTGGAGAAATCTGTCTGCACCATGCAGAATGGTAATTTTTTTTCAAATGCCAAAAACTGTGAACATTCTTTTTTTTTCTTTTTATTTTAAATTGAATAGCTTTAATTTATGGTTCAGAGCATAATTTGTATTCATCTCAAAAGTATGCAGTTAATTTCTTTTAAATTGAAAAAAAAAGAATAAAAGTATATAACTTGTGTATTTCTTCTGAGTTTATAAAAGTTAATGCGCATGTCCTTGTAGAATTTCCGGTCTGTGATTTACTGCTTTTTCATGAATTGCGCTGCATATTTACCAAATATTACATACATAAAAATGTTCACATGATAAAAACATTCCATGTTCAACTCTATCTTCTTAGTACATTACATCCAAGATTTCCATGTTCAACTCTAGCTTCTAAGTACATTACATCCAGATTTCCATGTAAAACTCTTACTTCTTAGTACATTACATCCAAGATTTCCATGTTCAACTGGACATGTAACTTCTTAGTACATTACATCTAAGATTTTCATGTTGAACTCTAGCATCTGAATACATTACATCCAAGATTTTCATGTTCAACTCTTACTTCTTAGTACATTACATCCAAGATTTCCATGTTCAACTCTACATGTAGCTTCTTAGTACATTACATCCAAAATTTCCATGTTCAACTGGACATGTAACTTCTTAGTACATTACATCTAAGATTTCCATGTTGAACTCTAGCATCTGAATACATTACATCCAAGATTTTCATGTTCAACTCTTACTTCTTAGTACATTACATCCAAGATTTCCATGTTCAACTCTACATGTAGCTTCTTAGTACATTACATCCACGATTTCCATGTTCAACTCTACGTGTAACTTCTTAGTATATTACATCCAAGATTTCCATGTTCAACTCTAGCTTCTGAATACATTACATCCAAGATTTTCATGTTCAACTCTAGCTTCTTAGTATATCACATCCAAGATTTCCATGTTCAACTCTAGCTTCTGAATACATTACATCCAAGATTTTCATGTTCAACTCTAGCTTCTTAGTACATTACATCCAAGATGATTTCCTAATTTGTTTAATATTTTCCCAAATGATTGTGAAAGAAAAGTTTTTTCTCTAGAGAAGGTACCAAGAACAATGATTGTTGGTTGAATTTTCCCAATTGTTGGTTTTCAACATGTCGTTCAGGTATCTTTCTGCGAAAATGCTTTTGATTGGAGAAAGTTGATAGTTCACGCGTCATAATGCAAGAAGCTGTATCTTGCTATGTCTGTGTCACATTTACTAGTTCAAATCGAAGGCCTAATTGTTGTAAGCTTGTTTGAACGTTTGTGGTAACTTTGAAAATCATTTTTATAATATAGAAAAAAAATTTGAATAATATCGCGGTGAAACACAATATACCAAGAAAATGTTTTTCACTCGATATTTTTTCTTCATTTCGAACTTCTATTATTGTTTAATTGGTTCTCTAATTATGTATTGAAGCAAGGGAGAGTCAAGGATTTCAGGTAAGAGTGTCGTAAATAAAAATAAATCCCGAGCGAATCAAGGAAAGAGAAAATGTTGAAGGTAATTAATCTTGATTCCATGCATTCACAATTTTAAGATTGGGCTACGCCCGGCCGTCCTTGGATGCGGACATTTGTACACATTGAAGCAATTACACCGTTAAGAAAGTTTACACCCTCTGCATGTTTCTTGTGTCAGTCTATACTTGAGTGTCAAATCTTCCAATTAGGGATGTCGCATGTGCAAATCACTGCAGCTAAATACCTACTAAACGGTCATGGTGTACTCATGGATTGGTCATGATATGCTGATGGAATGGTCATGGTATACTCATGGATCGGTCATGGTATACTAATCGAACGGTCATGCTATACTTAACAATGCGCATTTTTTTCCTTCATAGATTAGCTAAATAGTGAAGTACAAATGTAAATGTATAAATTAATACTTATTGCTGCCATACTCCTACACTTTTGGTAAATCAGAGAAAAATAAAGTTCGATTTTACAGCTTTCTTAATCACGTAATCTTTTCTGGTAAGCTCAAACTGAATCCGCTTATGTTTTAAACCATTCACATGTGACAATTAAAATAATAAAAGATTTGTGGATCATCTTCATTAAATGTCGCGTTTTTAACCTGTTTGAAGTACGACATTTCCATTAATCTGAAAGAATTAGCAGACTGTCTCAATGTATTAGGATTTCGAACTTAAATAATACCAGTCGGTATGCGGCGTCATAAACCAAAATGTACAGTACGGAATAAGTTAGATATTTCTGAATGTTGTTAGAAAGTTTAAACAAATTGTTCTCATGTTTAAATGTTTCAATGACCTAAATTTTATTTGTATTTCAAACATAGTTCGCACTTTCGATGCATTCAAATGTACATTCCAACATGCACATGGATTGATGTCAGTCTTTTATCGATATAAATGTAAGTGGAAACAATTTTCATCCTCGACTAGATACCCTAGTGTTAAATTCGATGATACAATTTGCCAGATACCCTAGTACAATTTGCCAGATACCTTAATGTTAAATTCAAAAATAATTAATTTCAACTACTCAAAGTGGTTAGTGAGTTAAAATGAATGTGCATTTGTACAATTGTAAGGAACATCGGACCAATCATTAGTAAGCAAACATGTAATTAAGCAGGTACACTCTATCTCTAACTAGTATCTATTTTATGGTAATATTCTTCACAAGCACGGGAAGCTCAAATATTCACCCAATAAGTTGACTAAACCGTTGATTAGGCTAATTCGTAAGAGATACAATAATCTTTTCAAATTGTTAGATAGCATTTTTGGGTTTTAACATTGATTCGCTCATAGTGTCTTTACACAGAAACTGATACACTATATTTTAATAAGTTTTTGGCATGACATGGGTTTTGTCTTTATTGTACGACTCTTGATGTACCGTGGTTCTCAACAACACATGGGAAATTACCTATAATGGAGACATAACTTTTTGTATGTTTAAACTGGTCTTCAGATGGTACGTCAGTCAGTTGCTAGTAGTCCCATGTTTGTACATTTGCGTAACGTATAATCAGTTTATTTATTTATGTTTATAAATGTACACAAACCGTTTTAAACTGGATTTCATGCGTAATTATATGTGAAATTATGTTTTTTCCCACATGCAATGGCCAGATTTAAAAGGGAAAGGTTGTGATCATGCCAAAGTACTTTAACCCCGCTGCGCCTGTCAGGAATTTCTTACCTCTGTATGTCTTGCTTCGTTTTCACTTTCAGTTTTATGTTGCTGAAGTATTTATTGTTAATTCTTCCGCTGTACCTGTGTATATTGTTGGTTTGGAGTCAGCTTAAGTCTGTCCTGTAGTGTGTGGGTTTCCTTGTCGTTCATTGAAGTGTTTTAGAAAAGCAGAGGACGCTTACCCTACCGGTGTACCTGGTCTTTGCTCCAAGTTTGTAGTGGAGTCCGAGTTGCTTATTTACTTTTGTTACTTTGTATGTATTATTTTAGTTATTTTATGTGCCTTGTTGTGTTTGTCTGTTTTCCATGTCTGGTCTTTGTCCCTGGATTACATTCTTTTTATTTCCGCTAGAATCTTGGTTACCTTGATTACTCTTTGACATATTCACCATATCCATTCTCGTTATATTTTTATATATAATAAAGACAAGGGTTCGAAGACGCTAACCGTCAAATATTCTATGGCACTTATTTTGGCTTGCTTTCAACATCCGAAATGGCACGAATACGATATGCTCTAAAATCGGGTGACTTCCTTTAGAATCTTGGTTCCCTTCCGTAACCGTGATGACCCGAATGTATTTCAATAAAACAAATGTTTACCAGGAAATGCGGGTAATGTTTTATTCCAAATAATGTTTCTCTCAAGTCTTTAGCGATCTTTGGGTCGCTTATGATTTTGACCAGGGTACCAGATTGGGAACCAGATTAAACAACTGGCAATGGCTGTGTCTATATCGGGCGCTGATAATGTAAATGACCTATATAGTCAATTGTAACGAGCCCGTGTGTCTGAATCGGAAACTGGGTAATGTTCTATGTTATCTGGTCATTTCAATGTAAACTTCCCGTTCTCAAACAAATAAATAAATAAAAAAAAAATTAAAAAAAATTAAAAAAAAAACACACACACACACACACACATAGAACACATGACTTGTGTATGACATTTCAGAAGTAAATTTTGAACTCGTTTGAGGCTGAAACTATGAAGCTATGGCGGTAAACGCGGCGACTTAATGTGGAGTAGTGATATATAATTATGCAAATCATATTCGAATGTAAAGTACTGCAATTACGAGTGCAAGATGTCGCTAACAATATTAGCGACTTACTAATACACTATTACAAATTTGTACGTAAATTGGAGCACAGAAATTTATTTTAAAACACAAATTATGTGTGGAAGAAAAGAGTTTATGCTTAACCTTTCAGCTATAAACTTTAATTGTATATGATGAATATCACATTAAATAAATATGACAGTCTTGAGGGTAATGAAAGATTCTTTACTTCAATCGAATTTGTAATTAAAACCAAAATCCGAGTTTTATATAAAAAATGTTGACCGAAATTTGATGCTTGATTTTTTAAACCAATAATAAGTTTTAATTTGAAACTACAATTACTGATCTTTGTTGTTAGATTCAGTGAAACAAAAAAAACCAAGTATCGTGATGCAATGTGGAGATAAACATAATTAAGGGGAATACATTTTTTTAACTATCGGTAAAAATTCGCACCCGCTTACATTGTTATAAAACTACAATTATTGGAGAGCAATTCAGTGTTTAAATTAACACCTTATTGATTACGTGTCGACAGCTTTCTACAAATCAAATAAAAATGTTTAAATATATTTTAAAATTACACCTTGATAATTAAGTGTGATAAACGAATTAACGGCCCCCGTTGGTCAAAATCTTATGGGGAAAATGAAACATCTCACGTGAATTATTCTCAACTCATAAGGTGTGACGTGTCATGACGTACATGAAATTATACAAGTACCGCATAAAATAATAAAACATAACTGTTGAAATATTCCACTGGTGGTTTTAGCACCTACACTATAAAGACAGGAAGAGTGGCTGTTACAACTTGATAGATGATTGGATAATTTTCAAGGTTTGTAGCCAATCAATACGCGATTAAGACAGATATATCTAACTACCGATGCACGATTTCATTTGTTTCATTGACAATTTAAGTAATCTTAGTCACTACGACGTTTGATTTTATTACGATGTGAGTAGTATATATGAAGAAGCTATTAGATATGACTTCCTTTCTGTGGTGCATTATGGTATAAAATTACTTGTATCTGCCGGGATATACAGCTAGTAGATTTTCTCCTTCATTACTTTCGGAGATAAGAATTTCGTATACAGCGTCTTAGAAAGGTTTGTTTTTTTTCTGTTTTCAATGAAGAAATAACTTGTTTTATCAAAGAACTTAACTGGGTTGAAAAAACATCTTGTATTATACAATCCGTAAAAAAAGTTTAAATAAACTCGGGGATCATTTTCTTGGTAGTTTTTGTATAAAAATAGTGGCTTATCTTATTCCCTTCTGAAATGACTTCATGGAACGTACATGTTTTCAACTACATGATCATGAAATGAATCAGGTATTCGGTGTTTTAATCTATTATTTTCTATCCAGAAAATCATGAACTTCGGTTTGATATACATTTATGTCTTTTCTTATATATATTAACGCTCGATACGACGAGTATTGAAATATCATCTTCAATATCTAAAATGAAATTTATAAATATATTTATAAATATGATTTCAAAAAATCATAAATGTGAATAAAATGAAATGAATAAAATAAAAACAGAAATTCAAACAATTTTGTAGCAATGGTTCTCAATTTCCGACTATTTGATATGGCATGAATTGTCATATTGAATTGTCGTGACCCTTGATTCGGTATTTCCAACTCAAAATGATACAAAGTATGATAGAACAATAGATTCATCGTCATGTCTTCTTTTCAAATCCAGAAATAATTGAATTTATTTTTTTTTAACTTGAAATATTTTGATTTTTAGCTTGTATTATACCTATAGATAATTCTACTGAGGGATGGCATTGATTGCATTTGTTACATGCACCGAGAAAGCATGAGACAAAACTTATTACGGAAAAGTCGAAATGGTATTTAAAAGACTTGTTCAGGATAAAAGAGATAATATAATTATGATCGTGTCATAACCAAAATTTCCAGGAAAATTATTTGACCCGAGCTCTAACTGTATAATACTTTGGCTGCTATTTAATATAATTTATATATAATTCATGTATATAGGTGGTGGAAAGATGGGTTTGATAAGTTAAAAGTCGAGAGCGGTATATTGACAGTGTAAAGCGTTAGACTCGAGTGGTATATTGACAGAGATTGTAAGGCTTCCGACTCGAGCGGTATACTGGCAGACGGTGTAAGGCTTTAGTCTCGAGCGGTATATTGACCGACAGTATAAGGGTCTAGACTCGAGCGATGTATTGGCAGACATTGTAAGGCTTTAGACTCGAGCGGTATATTGACAGACATTGTAAGGCTTTAGACTCGAGCGGTATATTGACAGACATTGTAAGGCTTTAGACTCGAGATGTATATTGACAGGTAGTGTAAGGCTTTAGACTCGAGCGTTATATTGCTTTATTTCCGAATTGTGTGCTGCCTTATCCTCATGTATTATTAGGCTTCCTTTTCTGTAATTATTATTACCTGATTGTACATGTATTGGTGTACTTAATTCAGTCCAACATGAAGAAATATTTCATACAGCAGCAGTGGCGGATCCAAGGGGTACAAAGGGTTGGCACCCCTTCTTTTATTGGAAAATTTCATGTGTAAAATTGATAAAAAGTGGTAAATTAGGTCCTAGCATTCCCTTTTTCTGAGGAAACCCGGTTAGCACCCCTCCTTTTCAAAGTGTCTGGATCCGGCCCTGAGCAGTGTAGGGTTTTGTCTGGCCTTTGCGTGTACGTGTAGAACAGGAAGATGAACTGTTCTCGCTTTAATCATTTTTCAAGTCTTACTTTAACTAAAGAAATTGTATTTTTAGTTTTAAAGTAAAAGTCTAGATTATTTCCAAATTTCATCGGGAATAAATTCAATTGAATATAATTGTGTAAAAAGTGTAATAAAAAAATAAATGTTAAGTACGTTTGTAATGATTTTATTTTGTTTCTCCTCTTCGGTGGTCCGCCCGTCTGTCTATCAGTCCGTTTGTCTGTCTGTACGTTACACTTTAGTATGCGCAACTCCTCGGAAACTACTGCAACAAATTTCATGAGACTTTGTATAAACATTTTAGGACAGTTATGTACATGTGGTTGTATATATTACCAGAAAATTTAAAAATTGAAACCCGGGTGTTGGGTTGGGGTAGAGACAACAAACTTTAATTGTAGATGATTTCATTCATATAGGATTTTAGTTTATTTTGAAGTTGTTACGTCATAAAGGAATATTACCGAAGTTTGAAACTTTATCCGTGACAATCTTCAATTGAGTTGGTGTAGAGTTTCTGCTGACGATAAACTCGTAAATTTCAAACAAAAAACTTATTGACGACTTCTGGAGAAGCAATATTTTACTATTTGAACTGACAAGTGCAGCAAGGCATTTTCAAGTTATAATATATGGACCCGTTTAAAACAGTAAATTCCAAATAAAGCAGTCGGTTAGTCGGTATAACTCGGCAGTCTTAGAAAGCGGGACCAGTAGACACATTTCAATATATGTATATGTACATTTGTCAATATTTTTAATTTGCCAGAATCTGTAAAAGTCAGGCAGAAGTGAAAAAAAAATAAATCGTGGTCAGAAATAACAAACGAATTCGACACATAGTTAATGGGCCATTGAGCACGTATTGATATTTTGTTTGTCTTAGAAGTGTCATAGGATGCAGAAAAGTTCAGAACTACAATGGAATTGATAGGGGAAAAGTGAGTTTTCTCCCTGAGATGGTGAAATTTCAATGTATTTCATATAATTCATTCCTCGAATTACTGACACTTAAAAGCGAAATGAATGCCATTTCTCGTTCCCGATACATTTTGAATAAGATTCATGCGTGTGTGTGCGTGTGTGTGTTTTCTCACCATTATTCACCCACCGCCTGCATGATTCATACTGATAATAGCACTAAAGTGACTGTATATGTAATTGTAGTAGATAACCTTTAACAGCAGTAAAACAAGTTGACTTTCACACAATTATTTGATTGTTGGAAAACTGGACTCATTTTTTTCATTTTAAACTTTTTTACTTGAAATTTCACCTTTCATGTTGTAGCGTAAAAACTATAATAATTCAAATCAACAACAATGTCAACAATGTCATAATAAATACATAGTCATGAATATTCAATTACAACTGTACTCGTGAAATGAAGAATGGTAATAGGAATACAAATGTCAAATATTTGACAATCCAAAGCTTTATAAAGTGGGAGATGGCCCGATACAGAAAGTCATAAAAAACATAAAAGGAGGAAGGGATTTTAAGCCATCCTTTGCTCATTTTTGCCTACAAATCTCCTACAACTCAATAAAAAAAATGAAACAAAATGGGGAGGGAGACTAACCCCTGAGGTCTTCCCCTGGAATCGCAACTATCCGTGCACCTGTTTGTAATGTATTGATACACATGTAGTAACTATAAATATCGAAGAAAGTGTCTCTGATTTGAAACATGATTTTCATTATTTTTTTAAAATTCTACCCAAGTCAATCAAAATGTATTATCTGATGACTCTGTAGTATTCAAGTGACCAATAAATTTTAAAAATTGTTTGCTTTGTTAATTTCCCATTCCTAGATGGTGATATTCCTGAAGCACCCTCCTATAGTATTTACCATTCCTAGATGGTGATATTCCTGAAGCACCCTCCTATAGTATTTACCATTCCTAGATGGTGATATTCCTGAAGCACCCTCCTATAGTATTTACCATTCCTAGATGGTGATATTCCTGAAGCACCCTCCTATAGTATTTCCCATTCCTAGATGGTAACATTTCTGAAGCACCCTCCTATAGTTTTACCATTCCTAAATGGTGACATTCCTGAAGCACCTTCCTGTAGTATTTTCCATTCCTAGATGGTGACATTCCTGAAGCACCCTCCTATAGTTTAACCATTTCTAGATGGTGATATTCCTGAAGCAGCCTTTTATAGTATTTGTTTTTTCACAACGATCCGTTTTGCTCGTATTTGTAATAAATGAACGCACTGAATTCCTTTACAGAAAAGCTTTTGCAGCAGGGGTATCTATCAGGGGTATCCATCAGGGGTATCCATTTCAAAAACTTCTAATAACATTTACTAAGTTTGTTTCTCACCGATACAAAACTTTGATAGCATCTAACTCATGGAGAGAATTACATGTATTTTTGAAAGAATGTTATGGTGTGTTTGTTTGTTGTTTCAAATCATTTTTTATTTTATATTCAAGGGGGGCGTAAAGGCTTTATGAAGCTAGTGTAGCTACAACGCCTATTCACAGTCAGTAAATGTTGGTCATTAGTGTGTCTTTGTGCCACCTATTCACAGTCAGTAAATGTTGGTCATTAGTGTGTCTTTGTGCCACCTATTCACAGTCAGTAAATGTTGGTCATTAATGTGTATTGTGTCACCTATTCACAGTCAGTAAATGTTGGTCATTAATGTGTATTGTGTCACCTATTCACAGTCAGTAAATGTTGGTCATTAATGTGTATTGTGTCACCTATTCACAGTCAGTAAATGTTGGTCATTAGTGTGTCTTTGTGCCACCTATTCACAGTCAGTAAATGTTGGTCATTAATGTATCTTTGTGTCACCTATTCACAGTCAGTAAATGTTGGTCATTAGTGTGTCTTTGTGCCACCTATTCACAGTCAGTAAATGTTGGTCATTAGTGTGTCTTTGTGCCACCTATTCACAGTTAGTAAATGTTGGTCATTGATGTGTATTGTGTCACCTATTCACAGTCAGTAAATGTTGGTCATTAATGTGTATTATGTCACCTATTCACAGTCAGTAAATGTTGGTCATTAATGTGTATTGTGTCACCTATTCACAGTCAGTAAATGTTGGTCATTAATGTGCCTTTGTGTCATCAATTTAAATGTATTACATTTTAGTTTCATTTTGAAAAGTTACCGTGGATTGTATTAGTTGTCGGGGCCCTCCAGAGCTTACTTAGAGGTGTGTTCATACTTATTGAGAACCTTTTGTGACCTCTGAAAGTATTTACTACTTCGTATTTAGGTAATACTCTGGTGCATTTGTTACGTTTAACCATATCCGGTCTTTTTCTATTGCTAGAAATTTTGTTAACCCATAACCTTAAGAGATTTCATATTTTTTATTAATTCATCAAATAAAATAGGAACATTGGTTTGTCCATAATTACGATGCAAAGTTCACAAATGTGAAATGATATGGGGTCAGCGCCCAATAATTAACGTTAGGGTTGTTTTTATGTCCTTGTAACCGGTAAATTATTCCAGCGTTACGACTCTATACGTCCGGACATATCCAGCATTGTTTTCGGATATTGAATTTTTTTATCGTTAGCATTGGAAAAAGGATCACTTTAATTCCTAATTAATTAAATTTTTTTCTTTATTAAATACTTATTGTAATTTAAGACGTGATTACTACTAGTTTTGTTAATTTCAATTTCGAATTGAATATTTCTTAATGATTTTAAGGTGCTTCACCTTTAATTAAGCGTTTTGTATGAATACTATTATAAGAAAAAATAAACTTGAAACTTCCGAATGCGTCTTAAAAACGGAAATTGATATTTTTATTATTTTTATGACTTAGATTGAAATTATTTGTTTTGAAAGGAGTGTCATTTTTCACTACATTACATGTCACCTTGGATAACTAGACCTGTTTATTATCGTTGCACGGTATACAGTAGTGTTCCCTTATAATGTACAGACTTATAACGAATTCAGGTTTATAACGAATCAGAACAAATTTTCCAGTTCCAGTTGTAAAAAAACTAAAGCATTTCGACATTGATATAACGAATTGGTAATAGCGAAATCAGGGATATAACGAAGTATTTCTTATGGCCCGGCGACCGATTTATTGTTGAAGTTTAACTTGATAAAACGAAGGGTCAATTTACTTGTTATGTAAACATCGGACACCAGTTGTCTCCTATTCACGGTAATTGATTAATCTACAATTTCACGGTTGATGAACACACAGTTAGAAGATCAGCTAATCTTACCTGTATTTTTGTTTTATTACTCAGTAAAATATCAATCAATGACATCCAAGCCATTGAAAAATTTAGCCCAAGAACATCTCAGATTGTGAAATTTTATCAGTTTTGATTTAATGATTAACTTTGATGGTAGTTCCATCAAAACGATAGTTTTTCACGATTCAAGCGGTCGAATATGTTGTGTAAATTACTGCAAAAAGGCTCGAAAAGGTTTGACGAATTAAATTCTTCACAAAATTGAAAGGAAGGAAACTAATCTCGATACTATGTAACAGATTAACCACGTAATGCTTATCTTTGTTTGGGTCTCCCTCGGGCGCACCACAAGTAGGATAGCTAACTAAGGGTTTTTTTTTTAACGTCCTTGACCACCCAGTCGGGTATCGCACGGACGGACAAGAAGGATAACTAACTAAGGGGGTTTTTAACGTCATTGACTACCCTGTCGGGTCTGGCATGGACGAACAAGAAGGATAGGTTAGTACACTGATGAAAGAGAAAGTATGCGAGTTTAAAAACAACTACAACAGCAACAAAAACAATTGTTTTCTTTTTCATTCAACATTTATAATAAATGCACATTACAAAACAATTATTTAATTTACTGCTAGAAAAAACGCATATTGTTACGTTTTAAGCGATAATACCACTTAAAAAAAACAAAACAAAAGGGGAGATAATCCTAATTTTGAAGAGTGTCTAACTCTACTGTACTTAAATAACGACAGACGAACCTGGATGAACATGGGGGTATTTATAATCTTGGGAAAGAAACGACATAATTTACGTGACCATGTCGTCAAACAGCAGATACCTATACACGTACATAATTGACATTCTGCAGGTTGTGGCATGGGTGTCCTGGGGGGTCGGGACCGCTCTTTATGGAAAATTTGTGTTAATTTCGCGCAGATTTTGGGGGAAGTGGGCAAATAATAGCCTGGAACCCCCCTGGAACATCCCTTTTCAAATTCTCCGGATCTGCTTCTGTATAGGACACTGTTATACAATTTATGACAGTCTGGGACGAAAAGAGACGATTATACAGATCTGATGTATATATTTACCCAATATATACATTTTTGTGAGTTTAACATTTTAGAAAAATACAGGAAGTGCAAAGAGTTCTATTTGTGTATTAAAACCCTTTGAAATAATAATAAAAAAAACAATGAAATATTAAGTCAGACAGATGTGGAAGATTTAAAGATTAATTTGAGTCTAATCTAAATGAAAAGGAAAAGAAAGTCATCAAGTGTCATCTCTTTAGTATTCTTTTTGTAAGATGAATATGAATTTGTCCACTATTTGAAATATATACTTAGAATGAACCCCCTAATGATTATTTTTGTGGGTAATGTTTCTTTAATGACTTTTTTTTAACTTCAAAGTCTAAAAGAATAAAGAGTAATATTATATTCGTTTTACATTTATCTATTTGAGTCTGATTCTTCATGTCTTACCGCCCGTCTGATTAATTGAACTTCAAGTTTATACGAATAAGAGAACATACGTTATATTTTTATACATTTGCTCCACGAGTCTGTGTCTTCATGTCCGTCCGTCTGTTGGATTTTTTTTAAATTTCAAGTTTATACGAATAAGAGAACACGTGTTACATTTATGTATACAAATAACGAGTCTGGATCTTTATGTCCGTCTGTCCGTCTATTGAACCTCAAATTACATAAATAGGAGTATATGTGTTTTTTATACTTTTACTCGGAATCAGCTGATGAACCATATGTTATTAGTTTAATTTGATGTTCTATAAACGATATATAATTTATACATATCTCATGGCGATACAGACGCCGATAGTCTTTTTTTTGGGTTATGTTTTAATGGAAATAATTCATTAGATATGGCGATGTACTCATTTGCACACGCATTGTCCGTTATAAGGCTAAAATATATTTTGTTTGTATCTAGTTTCTTTTGAATTGTGGCAATATTTATTTACATACACGTACTACTCATACTTCGGTCAAGAATAATTTTTTTAGCGAAGTCCGCGCATTTACGTTTTTTTTCTTTGTAGTGTTATTTTGGTCATGTCATATTCCTTGCTGTGTGTGTCTGATTTTCCTGTCTAGTCTTTATCTTTGGTATACCTCGTTTTTATTTCCGATTGAATGTTGGTTCCCTTGATTATTCTTTGACGTTTGTTGCCTGCAGCTGTGACACGTCAACCTTCAGAAACGAAGGAAGAGAAGAACACGTAGAAAATTCTAAGATTTCAAATGGTCCAGAAAATATTAAATATATAAATATTATTCTGTCGAAGCTTGACGGAAGCACAATAGATTAAGCTACACCAGTGTAGGGTCAGATTAACAATAAATTTCATTAAAATTTTATTGGCGTAATTCCTCCATTATCAGTGTCAACTGTTAAGGTTAAGTCTTTGTAACAATCATGCAAAATTTGAAAAATCAGAAATCTGACAATATAGTTTTCTCTGTTTGAAATTATCACTATTTTATCTCTGCATCATCGGATTTGCTCAGATTTTTTTTCAATAGAATGTTATAAGAAAAATATGTTTTTGACAGAGTTACAATGCATCTGCTCTTGAAATGATCATTTCCAGTGCATGTCAATGAAATTATATCTCAATTTACCGACATGGTTATGAAAACTCGTGTCTGATTCTGCTGGTTCAAGTAATCAAATAACACTTTCTAAATGGTGTTTTATACCATATTTTTACTCACTGCCTGATTCTTACAGTGAACGACACTCTGTTTTCGAATTTGAACAGACGGGTATTGAAAAAAAATCTGTTTTTTTATTTATTTTGGCTTAAACTCAATCAAATAAAAGTATAAATCAATTCAGGTTTTTACCTGTATTTTGAATCAACACTTGCAATGATCCCGTGACTATACCATTTGGATTAAACATATTATATTCTAGTTTAAACAAAGTTTTAGTTAATGAATTTTATGACTGATCGATGAGCTAAGTTCGTTACGTAAAACGAATCTGATTTCTGGCTAACTTCCTGTTCTCGTCTTGTATGAAGAACGAGATTTATCGGAATGATACAACCATCTTTTGGTTGTAGTTTCATTATATCGAGTGATAAAGTACTTACTTACTGGGAGCTGATCATACAATCACGTTGACTGAAGACTTTTTACTCGGAAGTCACGTGAGTGGCTTCGAGTGTTGTAAGTATAAGAATGACAAAAGGGCTTCCGGCAGATAACTTCACTGACGGAAATGCTGTCTTCAAATTAATGCGTGATTCTCTTTTAAACTTTAAATATTTCACCGATATCCCAATGAATGATATTTCAAACATTTTTAAGTGTTAATTTTCACCTAAATATTGTCAAACTGGTAAATCGAAACGCCAAACTATTTTTTGCCGCTTGGCCGCGTAGCAATTTCAAAGAAGATAGTTAAAAGCTATCCTGGTTCCCAGGACTACTGAATATTGCGATCGGGAACCAGTCTAGTTAAAAGCCAATACTATTTATTTGGAGTTATCTCTCTTTGAGTGGTGTTGGATTTTAACTATGCCCCGTGGATGGTATTATAATCAAAATCATTTTATCAAGAAGCGTCCCATTCAACATCATCAGCTTCCTTTTTTTTAAAGTTTAAGGTCTCAAGAACGTAAACAAATGCAATAATCTTATTTTCATGATATTTGTGTACATCTTTGTTTTGTTTTACTGCAGGTTGCAAGGGAAATATGGGTTCAACACCAAAACATTATCAAACCTTAGTCCATGTCATGACCGGCACTCTAGCACATGGCTTAAAAATAAACATCGGGAACCTATCTTGCAGGTTGCACGCCAAGCGACTTTGAGTTTCAGCACCTTTGGTGCTTTGATATTATATAGATAACAGTTGATCTATCGATTGTTCATTGTGCAGAGTATTTCGATAATTCACACTGTACAATTCGGTAATATCTCTCTCGGACTCTGTTTACTCTGAACAATTAGGTAATATCACTCTTGGACTTTTTCCCGCCAAAACGTTACAACGCGAATATTAATACGTCAATCACACAAAATTTAAAAAAATGTTGAAAACAGCAATAAATTATGGAAAAAAAATCAAAATGATAAATAAGATTATCAATTCGTGAATAACTAAAATATAATAACTCGTGCCAAGATTGTTGGAAGATTTTACTCGAGCGCAGAGCCACACGTTATATCTAGATGTCCATCAGCATTCGTGATAGTGATTTTAGTATTCACACAATTAATTATCCTAGTATTATCAACATTTGTATCTGTTTTGTGATTGAATCTTTTGTTTAACGTGTGTTTTTTTTACACTTGTAACATACTTGCTTGGTTTTATCTATTCAATTTTACATTATTCTTTCAAACGACTTTCATATATGATGAATCTGCCGCCCGTGATGTGGGATGTTTGTAGCTCAGTTTATTTAAAAAAAATGATTATTTTTTTATATACTTAATAGCAAATATGAAATTCAATTTAACAGAATTGCCAAGCTAGGAAGTGTGAACTTTATTTTATTAATAATATATAACTTATAATTTAGCAAAAAAAAAAAAAATACTTAACCTATTTTTTTTCCAATCTGTGAGGATGTTGACTGTATCGTTTTTGATTAATGTACATAATATGACTCAGTTGATTTACATTATCATAATAGTTTATGTATGAGTTTGATATTTCATATCTAGTTTATTGAGATAATTATCAGCGTTCTAATTAACAATAAATTTTTGATGAGTCCCATACTCTATGACTTGTTATTTTCCATGTATAAAGTTTATGATATTTAAACGAAATTTTGCATGTTTTGTAGTTGCTCAGTTACGGACTAAGTTTTAAGTCAGCAACTTTCAAACAAGAGAGTCGTGTAAATTGAAAAAAAAAACCATTCAATTATTCCGATGCATTCAAGCAGTACACAAATACTATCAGTTTAGTTAATATTAGACCGTGTGTACTACAGTCACAATGTACTCAACAATCTAAGTACTACAGTCACAATGTACTCATCAAAAGTTATTGTCCTTTCGTTTTATTCTACCGTTTTCGTTTGAATTGAACAAGGTCTACCATTGACTCGTCTTTCAAGTTGTCTCACCGATATTACCGTTGTAGGTATCACTATATTGATTCATTCAAGACCAGAGACACTACAGTCACAATGTTTTCACCTATACTAGCGGTGCAGGTGACTTTAGACCGGGATACTACACTCACAACTAGTACTCACCGATACTAGCGTTGGAGGTATCACTATAATGATACATTCAAGACTGTGGACACTACAGTCACAATGTACTCACTATTACTAGTAGTGTAGATGGCATTAGACCGTGAACACTACAGCTACAATGTACTCACGTATACTAGCGTTGCAGGTGACATAAGACTGTGAACATTACAGTCACAATGTAACTACCAATACTAGCGGTGCAGGTAACATAAGACCGTGATCACTACGATCACAATGTACTCATCATATTAAATACTAATGGTGCAGGTGCCATTAAACCGTTTACACTACAGTCACAATGTACCAATCAATACTAGCGTTAAAGGTTATTTAAGATGATGGGCATTTTCGTTATATGCTCACCAATATAAGGGGCAAAGTTATGAAAAGACGGTTGGCATTACAGTCACAATTAAGTCACTAATACTAGTTGTGGAGCTTAGATACTGCACTTGTTAGACCGCAGACACTGTACGGTCACAATGTACTCACCAATACTAGGGGTGGAGGTAAGATACTGTACTTGTTAAACCGTGGACACTGTACGGTCACAATTAACTCACCAATACTAGCGGTGGAGGTTAGATACTGTACTTGTTAGACCGTGGACACTGTAAGGTCATAATATACTCACCAATACTAGCGGGGGAGGTACATGTAACATATGACTATATGGACTGAATATAATGTATCTTAGCAGGGGAACTGCTCCATAGAAAAAAAATAGCATTGAAAGAAAGATACATATAAGATACTATAATCAGTATTAAATTGAATTTTATTAAGTTTTATCAGACAAATTGTCCGCAAAAAGTAATCATGTGGAACTGCCGACAATAAAAAATGTACAGCTTGTCGAAAGAAATAGTTCAATATACCTCTTTTAAGACACTAATGATTTCACTCAAACATTATTTTCGAGAGAACCACTACGATCACAAGTTGTAATTAACCCTGAAAAAATATAGCATCGTTGAACCATTCCCCTTCAGCAAATGCATCGCGTTCTTTCCAAATAATTCGATTTACTGTATGAAGATTACGCATGCGTAAAAGCAACTTTGATCTATCCCTGGGAAGGTCATTGTAGGAAATCAAAAATAAATGTTTGTGAAGTTGTATGACTTGGCTTCTATTATAACAATGAACTCGATATTATTCAAAACTAAGGATTCTATTGGCCTTATCATATGCATTAAGACACTTTCCTTTGAATATCATCAAGTTGGTAGAAATAGTGCAGTAACAGCTTAAGGCTATATATTACATCACTGTCGACAATATATAATACAGTTTACATGTATGTCTATCATAATAATAAATATTTGCTTGTTAATTTCAGTAAAAATGTCCGAGGATACGACCGTGCAATATATCCGTGTATTTGCACGAAAGCCACATATACATGTACATTGTATAATCAATATAGGAAAAAACTGAGACGTTCCGAGAGTAACTCTGATAAAATTTTACTGTTGTTAAGTGTCCCCGATCATTTCAAACTGCATTTTGTTAGTTGTTAAACTGATAGATCACTATAAAATTTGTACTTTTTATGTCAATTAACTGTAATTTTAGAATTAATTGCTGAGTGGAAAACAAATCGAGAATTAGATATTGAACTAGTTAAAATATTAAGTTTTTGTAGATATTAGAGCTGGTTCAGTATTTAGTAAGTTCGTTGAAAAAGAATGCATTGTATTTATAAGTGCATATAACATGTCTGAAATACTCATTACTTTATTACACAAGGGTTATCATATTTCTATTGGTCCCTAGCAGGGAAGTGTATTGCTCTTGTGCAATATAATAACTGCTTGAGACAATATTAACCAATACAAATCACCCTATAAAACTTTAATGACCAGTGTGAGACTTTGTTTCACTCGGCAACTTAATACTCAATTCAATCTTGTACGTAAATATACCTACTCCAGGAGGAATTGAAATATTAAATCGAATTGAATATAAAGTTGCATACCTTTTCATACAGAATATGTATGGTTTGTGATAAAATGTTTAAACATGTTTCTGGTTTCTTTTCAGAACTAATATTTTTATTTGAAAGCAACTACCTTAAGATTGTAAACATGGCAACCAAAAGATTACAATTTTTTATAGTGTTTTTAACAACAATAACAGTCTGCAAGGCGTTTACTATACCGTATGCAGATGAGAAGACCGATTCTGGAAGTGACGAAAGTAACAGTTATTCATCTGAGGAAATGAATTTACCAAAAAGAGGACTTTCAATTAGAGGCGATTTGCGAGCTTTGGCGCGCATGCTTAGATTTCAACAAGCCAAACGACTTCCTTTCAGAGTAAAACAAATACTTCCGTCGCATCAAAAACTAATCAACAAAGGCAAAAGAACGAAAGAAGATTCAAATGAATCGACTATAAACAGTTTGGAAGGTCTTCTAGCATCCAAAATGAAAAGAGGACGACTTTCTATAAATAGTTCTTTACATTCCCTTTCAGACATGCTCGCTGCAAGTGGCCATGCGAGGTCAAACGAAGAAATATTTGCAAATAAGCATAGACTCATAGGTTTAGGAAAATAAAGGACAGTTTATGGGTCAAACTGTGCACGTTCCCGTTTTAACCGTAGATCTTCAATGCATCTATGATTTCAACGTTGATTTTATATGATAATGAAAACTTTGTGACAAGTGTTTCTTTTGAGAGGAGATTCAAACTTTGACCAGAAACTGTTACCACCGACGACCATAATCATTAACATGTAGTATTTGTTGTTTATTTAGGACATAGAGTATACAAGAATTGCATTGTAAGTTAACGTGGAAAGGGTGTCGACTGTAGTTACATTGGCATGCAGGAAAAGAAAGATAAGTTCTGATATACAAGTTTTGTATTATAAAATTCCTGAGACGAACCTGCAACATGTGTTAAAATGTCTGAGGGTATTATTATGTGGGGGAATCGGGAAGTAATCACAGTTAGTAAACAACATATTTGTTAATTGATCTTATCGTATGCATGTAATAAAGATTTGTTTGGGATGAAATATTCAGTAATTTCTAATTGAGAATAAACCCTTTTGTGTTAAGTTGATGAGCGTGCCCAATATATACTTCCGCGAGGTAGGGCTTGGATTAAAGAAAATTATTTTCCTCGCAGAAGTGTAAATTGAGCATGCGTGGATGCTCATCAACCACCACACAGTTAGCACCAAAGGGTATATTATGGCTTCATTCGGTCACTGTCTAAGTGCATTCTACTCTAGCTCTATTCGGATTACTTTTTCAGCATTCTCGTTTTTTCTTTGAATAATACTTTCACAATAAAAGCTGAAATTTGATAGGCTGATAAGGAAGGTCATCTGAACAATAATAGAATGGGTTTATGTTAGATCCTTCATGCTCCGATTGAATAGAATACTATACATTGTATCTAACTCTATAATTTCGGAAAATAAATCTCACACAAACCGATCTGTCACACAATATACGTAATTTCATAAACATAGATAGAAAATGGAAAATCACTGAATCAATACTAACATAAAACCATATATTCATCAGATATGTTTTGAACCCTACCGATGCACATGGTCCATGCTCCCAGTTCTAATTGGAGTTCGAGTTTCTCATTCACTTTCGTTTCTTGTTACTTTTGGTTACTTCGCGTTCTTTGTTGTGTTTGTCTGTTTTCCATGTCTGGTCTTTGTCCCTGGATTCCATTCCTTTGATTTCGCTAGAATCTTGGTTCCCATGATTACCCTGTCATCTTACTAAAACTATTGGTTGAACAGTTGCATGATGATTGGTTTGCAGGTCAAAACGACAGATTGCATAGACTAGACTGTACTTTAACGTTAAACGACCGTTAAATGGTTGCAACATAAATTTTTCTGACGATGTTCTTATAAGATATAGTCATATTTATGCAATCAAAATTCATGAACAAACTATTGGTAAGTAATTGATAAAAAAGTATTTTTGCCAAGATTTGATCGCGGTAAGTTTAAGGATTTACGGACTTAATGAAACAATTACATTTAAAACTTTGTCATCGCCATTGACGGATTTAGAAATTCCGAAAAGGGAGGGAGGTGGGCGATAAATAGCATAAAGTGGGGAATGGGAATGATCCAGTGATTTAGATTTTTCCCTATATAATCAACTTTTCGAGTATATCAGTGTACATTGAGTCAGTACAGTATGTATTCATACATAGCTGTTTAAACCTTGAGCAATAATGTCATAACTGTAATGGTTCGTACTCATGTGTCTCTGTGTGAGTTGGCATTTCGTTACCGATAGAAGCCAACATTCACCTCTAAGAACAGATTCAATCCAAATCCAGGTGTACCGGTAAGGTGAGCATTTAACAAGGTGAGCTGATAGGTTAAGTGTTCAATCGGTAATATTAAGTATACTGGTGGAGTAATCGTGAAATAGGACGATAAACCGATGAATGTACCAGTACGGACAGCTTTTAAAAAAGATGAACCAGATGTACCAGTAGGGTATATAATATTATACAACTGGTAACATAAAGAGGGTACTTGTTGCATTTAATTTGTTCAAGCAGAGTACCAGCTCTCACGATTCGGTTCAAGCTGAGAGTCTGTTGTCACTATTTTGTTCAAGCATGAAGTCTGTTTCACTATTTTGTTCAATCAGAATGTCTGATGTCACGATTCGATTCAAGCAAGGTGTTTGTTGTCACGATTTGGTTCAAGCCGGGTGTCTGTTGTCACGATTTAATTCAAGCAGATTGTCTATGTCACGATTCTCTTCAAGCTAGGTGTCTGTTGACACGATTCTCTTCAAGCAAATGCAAGGTGTCTGTTGTCACGATTCTATTCAAACAAGGAGTCTGTTGTCACTATTCGATTCAAGTTAGGTGTCTGTTGTCACGATTCGGTTCAAGCCGGGTGTCTGTTATCACGATTCGATGCAAGTAGGATGTCTGTTGTCACGATTAGATCCAAGCAGGATGTCTGTTGTCACGATTAGATCCAAGCAGGGTGTCTGTTGTCACGATTCGATTTAAGCAAGGTACATGTATACAGTGTCACAATTCAGTTTCAGATATCTGTTACTTCATTTTGAAGATGTTAGTCGACAAGTAATATTGTTTCAGACCAAAACATACCTCTTTCACTTTGTTATAGATGTTCATACATCAATGTAGTTGTTGTTTAATAATCATTTATCATTTATATTCACACTGTCCAAAATGAGTCAAACCTTGCCTGAAACTCCTTTTTTTCTGGAATTCAGCTGGAGCGCCCCTTTTCCCTTTTTAAAATCTCCGGATCCGCCACTCGTTTTCTTACCACGCCTACATACTTAACAACAGCGGAAATCAGCAGTTCCGTTCATATAGTCTGTATCTATTATTGTCACAAGAAACAGAAGTAGAGGATGCCATCAACCTAAAGTTATGTAAATTAATTCCAGTACATAGCTTTGATCCAATGAATGGCTACAATATACCAGTTTTACGTCATTCAAACTTACGTCTTTTGTTTCCAATACTTCAAACCCAACAAAGCCTAGAATCATTTAAAAATTCATATTGCCCTGTGAACCGCCTTGATCGATAAACTTAGCTTAAATGATTTATGTGGAGGTTTCTATTAACTTCTTTTTTGGACTGTACTATATGTCTTTCCAAAAAGGTAATGTTTTACATTTATATTATATGTAATCATTCATAATAAACAATTATGAATAAGACAACTTAGCTGATAGAGATTTTAACCCAGACCGTAGCTGTTGCGGAATATATATATATATATATATATATATATATATATATATATATATATATATATATATATATATATATATATATATATATATATAAAATAATAATAAAAGTATAATTTGATAAGCATCAAGATACACAAATAAATACCTGATAGCAACTAATTCATAGTAAGACTTATTTACCAAGGATAAGAATGGATATCGTAAAACGCAAAGCGTGCATCAGGGTATAAGTTAATCCAAAATAGTAATACTTTCAAACATCACCAAGGGTAAATTTAAGCAAACTATGGAAATCCCCGACAACAAAAGTAAAAAAATCACGGTACCAAAAACGACGAACTTTCTTCAAAATCAAACTAAAAAGTAACATAAGGACATGAGGACACATTAATGACAAACGTTATTCCACTCACTGCGGACATCAAGACACATTAATGACAAAAGTCATCCCCCTCAATGCGGACATCAAGACACATTAATGACAAAAGTCATTCCCCTCAATGCGGACATCAAGACACATTAATGACAAAAGTCACTGATGCATGAAATCTACGGTAGGCCAATGTTTCATTCATGGTTGAAATTATTAAATTTGTAATGTACACTTTTTCACACTATTATTAATCAAGACAAAACTATTATGATTTGTCCTTTATAACAACTTGGTTGTTACATGAAATATGATTGTAAGCTTTGCCTTTGAGAGACAGAGCCAAACTTTTTACTATAATAAACCTGTTGGTAGTTCTGATGCTGATGTCTCGACAAATAGAAATATGCGAGACGTTTTACAGCTTAATTTATGGTCATGGTTTTGTCCATCATTGAAGATCGTGTGGTGACCTTTAGAAGTTTAACTGTTTGTCGTTTGACCTTTGGTGGATGGCGGTCTCATTGACAATCATATCTCATTTTCTATTTTTATAGTAGCACCGTTCACTTGTATATCCTCCTTATCAGTGGGTGAGGTAGTCAGAGTGACTAGTTGTAGAACCGTTTACTTGTATACCCTCCTTATCAGTGAGTGAGGTGGTCATAGTGAATAGTTGTAGAACCGTTTACTTGTATACCCTTCTTATCAGTGAGTGAGATAGTCATAATGACTAGTTGTAGAACCGTTTACTTGTATACCCTCCTTATCAGTGAGTGAGATAGTCATAGTGATTAGTTGTAGAACCGTTTACTTGTATACCCTCCTTATCAGTGAGTGAGGTGGTCATAGTGACTAGTTGTAGAACCGTTTACTTGTATACCCTCCTTATCAGTGAGTGAGGGAGCCATAGTGACTAGTTGTAGAACCGTTTACTTGTATACCCTTCTTATCAGTGAGTGAGATAGTCATAGTGACTAGTTGTAGAACCGTTTACTTGTATACCCTCCTTATCAGTGAGTGAGGGAGTCATAGTGACTAGTTGTAACAAAATTTACTCAGAGTAACTAGTTGTAGCATTCTTTACTTACATATGCTCCTTATCAGTGAATGGGGTAGTTAGAGTGACTAGTTGGAGCACCTTTTACTGGTTTACAAATGTATCTTGGTTTCAGAAATTAGTGACATTGATTAGGTTAAGCACTGATTAATTGAAGCTGAGTAATAATGGCTAATAAGGTAATCAAGGGAATCAAGATTCTAGCGGAAATCAAAAGAACGTAATCAAGGGACAAAGCCCAGACATGGAAAACAAGACACACACAACAATGAACATAAAACAACCAAAATAATATATACAAAGTAACAAAAGTAAATGAGCAACTCGGACTCCATTAAAAACTGGGAGCATGGACCAGGTGCACCGGAAGGGTAAACGTCCCCTGCTTTTATTTGTAAATTAAACAATATCAAAGCAGAATACGTATTCACTATGCTAGTTTGAAGTTTCTTTTTTGAATTAACTCCCTTTGTATAGGTTTGACACGAATATATAAAAATTATTTAATTTCGTAGTCACAAATATTGGTAGCGACTTCTTGCATTCATAATTTCAGTACTGTACATTCGTATATGATTTGCATAATTATATATTACTACACCACCTTGCATGTATGCTGTAGATCGGTGCCTTTTAGCCATCATTTCTAGCTTCATACGTCCTAAAAACTATCATAACACTTTTTTCAATTTTATACCTCAGAATGATTTGATATTTGGTATGCAGTTTTGTAGCGGTAGATGCAGCGTGTAGGTGCTTTGCAACAAACTTATTTTTTGCTGATACTTGGAAATATTAAAATTTTTGTAACATTTTTTTTAACTTCTACTTATTTGATATTTGGTATACAGTCTTGTGATTGTCAATTGAACCGTGTTAGGCGCTTTTCCAAGCAATTAACATACTTTTCCCTGTTTGTCGATACGTTGAAATTTTATTTTTATTTGGCTTTTGTACATTTGAATGGATTGATATTTAATATGTACTAGTGTGAAGGTGAGTTGTAAACTGTGTACGCTTTTCAGTGCTATTGACAATCTACTTCCTGTTTTTTAATATGTACTAGTGTGAAGGTGAGTTGTAAACTGTGTACGCTTTTCAGTGCTATTGACAATCTACTTCCTGTTTGCTGATTCTTTTAAATATCAAACATTTCCGATACTATTTGCACTCTAAGTCCAACATGTATTGCAAGTCTATCATGATATACATGTGTCAAATACTCATTGTAAGTGTACCATAATATTCATGTATCAAACTTTGCAGTCAACGTCAACCTTCAATGTACAGTGTCCAACATTCGCGAGCATCTGTGTCCCTATAGCCACACTCTGTCTTTATATGTTTTTTTATCTTGATTTACAGGCACATGTAGTACAATATATAATATTTCAATAATTTTAAATCACTGTTCTTTATCAGCTTATATGTATTGGTCTTACATGCATACTTCCACCGACCCGTTGGGATACCAAGGCGCAGACGGAACCTCTGACCCAATTTTTTCCAGGGGGTGTAAAAATGACTTTGTTAAAGGCATTTTCAGCATTTTGCAAGTCTTCAGAAATTTTGTAAGTTTTTTTCAAAGGAGAACCCCGCCAAATTTTTTTACCAGAGATTTCTACAAACATCTTTAAAGGTATTTACAGGATTTTAAGTCATAAGGAATAATAAAAGAAATATTTTAGAAAGAGTAATCAAGTGTACCAAGGTAATCAAAACAATGTATTCCAGGGACAAAGACCAGACATGGAAAACAGACATACACAACAAAGAACATAAAGTAACTAAAATCATACACACAAAGTAACAAAAGTAAATGAGCAACTCGGACTCCAGTAAAACTAGGAGCATGGACCAGGTGCACCGGTAGGGTAAGCGTCCTTTGCTTCCTAGAAACACCCGCTGAGTTGCTCATAAAAAGTCAAGTCCGGGGTAGACAAACGAGGAAAGGAAAACTATGACCCGTTCAATCTATGACAAATAAAATACCAAGGTTTTCTGCTGCAAATAAAATCGGATTTCCAGTAAAACCAACAGAATTGGATCTGAATCCATTAGAAGAAAGGTTTATTTTCATTAAAAATACTATTTATACAAATTCGATTGTTACCAACTTTCAGTCAAAGGAAATATAGTAGATGTACCTGTGCATTTACAACCTACAATTAATTCCCTATCACTGGAGACTTCAAGTACTATAGCAGTAAAACTGAAAAAGAAACTATCATATAAGAAAGGTGATTTCATTGAGAATGTAAAACATTGTCTGTACTTCGTACATTGCATTAACTTAGGCAAAATAGTGACTTGTACAAAACCTCTGGTGTACTAATAGATCAAAGGGAAATCATTGCTGTACAAAACCTCTGGTGTACGAATAAATCAAAGGGAAATCACTGCTGTACAAAACCTCTGGTGTACGAATAAATCAAAGGGAAATCACTGCTGTACAAAACCTCTGGTGTACGAATAAATCAAAGGGAAATCACTGCTGTACAAAACAATGATGAAAGTGAAGTAGCTTTTAACACCAGCAATGAAGATGAACAGACAAGCAAAGACGATAGATTTGATCAAATTAATGAGGAGTAACTCCATGCAAAAAATACCAACACACTTTTAGACGAATTGTTATATGAGAGCAGTAACACGCGCAGTTTTCAGTATGTTTTTGCTCCAGGCAAAAAGCAAAGACCATTAAGTTTGTACTATGACACTGATTCGGAGTATTTAGCATTCCCAAGTATATTTTGTGGACAACGCAGACCAGATAGCAAAGAAAGATTAGTTTATGTGAATTATTCAGATATTGTAAAATGTGAGTTGAACAATCAGTGCCCTTTTGTTTTCCAAGTTAAAGAAAATACAAATGAAACATATTAGTGATAAACCTTGCTTTACATAGATGAAATTCAGAAGGACAGAAATGGACAATAAGTGACTTTTTCAATCTTTCAACAAAATGATGTTGCAAAGTTAAATGAAGGATACTACAATTTCCGACCACTTAGAAACTCTCCGGTTTACTTTGAGAAGAGGAAGAAAGATATATTTGCAATGATAAGACAGTTGGGTTTACTATTGTTCAATAGAACAACATTAAATGTCCAAAGAGTGGTTATTTTTGCTTATGAGTTTCAATTCACCGTCTTCTACAGGTTGTTTGTTTGTTTGTTTGTTTGTTTGTTGGGGTTTAACGTCCGAGCAGCAATATTTCAGCTATATTCAGACGATGAACATGAAATGGATGATAAAATGAACATGAAATGATGATGAAATGAAAAAGGGATGAGACACAAGGACAATGGGGTCGACAAATTTTGATTGCCACTGGAAATAGGGAGAGGTGGGTAGGGTCGGGCAATTTAGCCTCCTGTGGCGGAGCCCTATGGTTCCTACTCCGGGAGAATACCACAGTAGGGTTCTTTAACGTGCGAGGAAAGTGGCATCTTTCCCAACACGGTGCACCACTATGGTTTGCGGTCAAGTTTTCCTTATTATTGCCTGACAACCCCAGCATGTAACACGCCAGGGGTACCCCATTCCACCACCTGGGGCACACATCCCAGTTGCTCTGTGGACAGAGCGCCCTAGCCCCCGGCTAGCGTTCTGAGCACTATTTAGTCGTCTTTTACGACAAGCTTAGTGCTGCTGCAGGCCTATTCTTTTAACACCCGGACCTGCACGGGGAACGGTTGCAAAATGGGTGAAACTGACAATACAGCTAAAGTAGTGTGTAAGGTAAGGGGTATATTTGGCCCCGAAAACAAATATTATATATTTTTTTAAAACTTGTTACTAGTTAGTGACGTCATTGCACAAAATGAAAATGGATAATAGATTTGTGATTACATCAAATATTATATATCACACCAAGAAATAATCCATATTTCAACATTTGGCTACGTCTGGGGGCGACATTGAGCATTACCGTACATACTTTCAAATGTACTTAAGTTTTTTTTTATAAGGAAAATGCTAGATAACGCCAGAATAAGAAAAATCCTAGATTCTCATCCAGTTTTGTTAAAATTTATACTAATTGTACTTTTTTCATCTGTTTAAGTGAAAAATGCTGTCAATTAAAAAAATTATATGAATTAGGCAAAAATGATATAAACAGGTTTTAATAGGCTCACAAAATCGGGACATGTGAATCTAATACTTGATATAATTACTACTAGATGTTGTGTTGATGATTTTTCCACGAAATTTATACTTCAGAATTCAACTGTGGCAAATGCAATACTTAAGCACGTGGTATTTTGGGAAAATTTGTTTTGAGAATATCATCTTTGATATATATATGGATAATGTAAACGTATAGAAGGGTCTGAAAAATTCCCAACGATGTTAGAACTGTCAAATTTGCAATGCAAATTTATGGTCGTTCCCTTCGCGGGACTCGACTTGTACCGCTGTGACATCAATGGCAACCCCGCCTGCACTAAGTCCAGCGTCCTAGAGCACTCGACCAGCTAGGCTTAATAAAAATAATATATATATATATATATGCACTAGATTATATACTGCCATGTTGCCCTTAAATACTTGGTACCACTCAATGACCTGAAGCTGCTTTCTTAATAGAATTATTCGAATAAGGATATATTCCTAGCATCTCATCAAACTCAGTTAATTTTTGGTGTTGGTGGGTATTTTTTTTTTATATTTATCAAATTCAGTGAAATATGCGGACATTTTGAAAGAAAGTGACCATACTTGGTCAAAAACCAAAATAGTTTTTTAGGAGGCTGGAAAAATGGGTATAGGTATGAAAAGGATGAGAATCTAGGATACATTTTTTGTCTATTTTGTTTATCTCCGTGTTATAAATTGCTAGCGTATACTTGTTTTGAAAAAAAAAAACAAAAAAAAAAAACTGGAAGTGAAGTTCTGCTATAGTATAATGTCAGGGTCTTTGCAGGGATAACTGGTGTCCTGTGCCATGAACTACATTGTAACAAGAAATACGAAAGTGATGGCATAACAACCTTATGCATATGTAGGAGCTCAGTCACCCAATACAGACACTAGACGGGCAGCAGTGTCACAGAGCCAGACAAGACAAAAAAGTCTGCCATGGTCATACATTGAAGATTTATGGATCTGAGTTAAACCTTAATTTGTTATTTGTTTCTTTTTTTCAATATATATATATATATATATTGGTGTTTAATAACTGCTTTTCAACTGTATTTTTTATTCGGGTTATAAGTTGATGTGTAGAGAATATTCTAGTCAATATTGCAGTGTTATAGATTCTAACAATGGACATTTACTATGATAGTTGACTAGTACAAATGTATACATGGACAATGGACTAATTCAACAACTACTCGTGAGAAGTGAAAGCTAACATTATATATGAATATGTCCTTAGAAGAACAACATATTCTACCTTAATGAAAGTACATAGATAAATGCTTAGTAATTTTTGTGAAATCAACTAAATTTGTATATAAACGAAACATGAAAATGTTGTAACCTTATTCCAAAACTAAGTGTGATTTTGCTAGGATTTATTTCTTGGATTTCATTACAATACAAAAAAAGTAAAAGAAACAAAACCAAACATCACTAAATATAATACAAAAACAAGATTTGTACATTACATTAGGTCATTTTAACCATCATTTTCAACTTTAATGACTATTGCTGTATAAAAAATTCATATTTTAGTATTCACTTGCAACAAAAGAGACATATCTTTGTTATCACATATTTACTTACATTTCCTTGCCAGAGACCCAAAGGTATCACCAAGCGTAGTAAGGACTCATATCAATTTTTTCCAGAGGTTACTGAAAGGTTTTTAAAGGTACTTCCAGCATTTTACACGACCTCTAGTATTCTGTTTAATTTACTACAAACATTAGTAAGTAAGTAAACTTTATTTAGAGTCGGCTTATATATACATTTTTAACAAATCAACACGAGCTCTTATGAGCTCTTTAACCGACTATAAAATGTACAAAACAGTAAAACAATACATGACATCATACAAAATACATAATTATTATAAATAATACGTAGTAAAACATATACTAACCATAGAAAGATATGGTGCTCCAGACAGAAGGATCAAGTACCAGGCAGTAAGCACCACTCTGTATACCGATCCTTAAGTCTGGGGAACCACACTTTATAAAGGCTA